>OZ023157.1:2569856-2694454 GCA_963678695.2 Diplodus puntazzo | reverse complement strand
CAGATTAAAGCTGAATATTAATAAAACCAACAAATCATTTTGATCTTGACACAGTAAACTGTAGAAATATGAGCTCCTAAAGTCTCATAAAAATATATTTTTAACTTCTGCAGTTTCTTATTTTTACATTAACAATAAAAGTAACAAATATCTGGAAGTACTTTGAAATACTGGTCATAATATCATAATTTCAGCACTTAGAGTTACTGTGACCTGGATGACTGAGAACCTTCAGCAAAAGTTGGATTTGCTTGTATTTTTTCCTAAATCTAATCAAATACTGCACACAGACGAGATATTTCAGGTTCAAACTAATAAACTATGTTGATTTCTGAGCTTCTTGTGAATCTGATGGCAGCTACACGCTTCAAACTAGTTTGGGATAGTGGCAACAAAAGACTCCACAGGTGAGCAGGTTCACTGGTAACAGGTGATGGTGTGATGAAGGCTCAGTCAGTCACAGGTCATGTTGGAGCAGGTTCACCTGTGAAACACACGACTGTATAAAGGATGTTAGAAAATCGTCTCAGGGACACGCATAAACTGTTGTCATTGAACAGGTTGATTGTAAATGACTGCACTCTGGTTTTATTCAGGTTTATACACAGTGTGAAGTCTCAGAGTTAGAATCTTTATGGTTATACTGTTACTGAGAAAATGGATTTCAAGCTTCCTGTCATTCAGTTGTGTACGATGAGTTTGACACGTATCATTTCCTCTTTTGAGAAAGCTGCTGTTTTCCACTTCTGGTCAAACAGCATCTGTGGTTAACACATGAGCTCAAGAGTCTTTTATGTTTTGTTCCAACAGACGGAGGTTAAACCAAGTGTAAATAAATTGATAGCAGCTTTCTCACTGATATATTTTCAATGTTTTGCTTGTTTTCTTCACATTTGAGACACACATTGTTCGAAATATGTTTGTATGTAAAAATAAAGTTCCATGTTAAATCTGAATGTGTCGCCTTTCACATTCAGATTTAACACTTCACTTTCTTTGTTTACATATAAACATGTGTTGCTCTCGGTCAGGTGTGTGCACCTCTGTCAACATACAGTTAAAACACCAATAAAACAGAGTGCAATCATTTGCAGTTGTTTTGTCCGATATTTAATTAAATACTTTACAAAGACAAGATATTTCAGGTTCAAACTAATAAACTATGTTGAACATGTTCTCAGGAACACGTCATGAACTGATGTCAGTGAACAGGTTGATTGTAAATGACTGCACTCTGGTTTCATTCAGGTTTATAAATGTCTTCACTTGCACAGTAATAATCTGACTATTCTACTCAGATGCACTCAGGACATTTTCGCAACTTTATCAAATAGAATGACACAACAGACTTGATGCAGTGATGTAAAAGTATGTAGCAGTTGGGCATCAATGTGAACATCTTATCCAGAGAAGACAGACGGTTTGAAGGAGAGAGTAAAAGATCCACATATGTCAAACTGTAACGATGGTCTTTGAACAGAGGAGGTGGACTAAGACGTCACTTATCACTCTCCTACGATGCTGCTGAGTTCTCTCACCTGGGCTCACCTGGCCTTAGTAACACACATGAAGGCCGGTTGGGTCAACGACCTACAAGTGGCCCTAATGACTCTGTAAGGACACTCCCACACAGAGTTTAAGAGCCTGACGATGTTACACTTTGTTGTAAATAGTTGAACCCAGAAGTGGACAGTGAGGCAGAGAGTAGTGAGCAATCAGCCTCTCAGTGCATCTCTGCAAGCACAACAGGAAGCAAAACACCAAAACTACAAAAACCCACCACAGAACAATGACAGACTGACTGTTGACTCTCCAGCTAGTTAGAACTGAAGAAGCCTCTAAACGTCTTCAGGAAACTGAAACATGTCCAGTTGTCTACGATTCAGCACTTAGAGTCACTGTGACCTGGATGACTGAGAACGTTCAGCAAAAGTTGGATTTGCTTGTATTTTTTCCTAAATCTAATCAAACACTGCACTCAGACGAGATATTTCAGGTTCAAACTAATAAACTATGTTGATTTACTAATGTTTTCTCTTTTGCTGTTGCTCTTCCTGTAGCACTTTGTGATTTGTTTAAATGTAAAGTGCATTACAAATTAAATATATCCTGTTTTGAGAACGCTGCTACTTCCTCGTCCCCTGCAAACGTTCGATCATGGTTTCACTGTTAGAGGATACAGAGTTACAGTGTAATGGCTGTAGAGGTAAAGTGGGTCATTCAGTAATCAGAAGGTCGCTGGTTAGAATACCGGCTCCCCTTACCTGCATGTTGAAGCATCCTTGAGCAAAACACTGAACCTCAAATTGCTCCTGAAGAGCAGTTGGCACATTGCATGGCAGCTTCTGCCATCAGTGTAAGAATGTAAAGAATTTGTAAGTCACTTTGGACAGATACGTCTGCTAAATGCCCTAAAATGTAAACATGTAAATGTAAAATGTCTGTGAGAAATAGAAAACGATCTATTATATTGTAATTATTCTCCTGAATGCTGCTCAGTGGTTCCAACATGTTTGTGCTCACCAACTGTGTGAAGCTGTGTGTTACCTGAGGGCAGCAGAGGGAAGCCAACGTTGACCCCATGCAGGGCACATAGCAGGTTTTCCCTTTGGACTGATGGTTTACCAACAGTTTGTGTCTGACACTCTGACACTCCTGTGAAATGAGCTCAGGTCGTCTCCATCATCTCCAGTTTCTAATGTGTTCAACTGAACTGAGTTTAAACACACAGTATTAACTTCTGCCACGAGGAATCTCTCAATCTAACCGATGACATAAAGACAGTTTGAGGTGTTGTGAAGCAGCGTGGGAATGTGGAAGTTGTCAGTTCTGAAATATTTATACAGGAAGTGTTGCAGCCCTCACTGCTTGCTGGCTGAGAAACCTCAAACGTTTGTGATGAACCAATCAGAGTGTTCAGGTGTTCTGTGGAGCTCACTTATACAGAGCCTCCGTCAGAGTGCTGAGGAGTGTGTGGAGCTCCGTCACATAGAGCCTCCATCAGTGAGGTGAATCCTCAGAGGACATCAACAACTATGGAGCTTCTTCCTCTCGTGTGTCTCTGTCTGCTGAGCTGCTCTGCAGACGGTAAGAAAACTGATCATCATCACTGACAGTTTGTCATTTCACTTCTCTTCATCATTTTTCACTTTGTTGTCATTCGGGTTGTTTACAATGCCATCAAGAACACGCCTGAATCAGGAGTAGGTGGAGCACTTAAGGTATCCTTGATAAATAGCAGCTTCTCTGCTCAGATGGGGCCTTGGAAACTGTTTCTATGTTTTTTTTTTTATTCCATCGATGGTGACATGTCGCGGTTTCTTTCTTGTGACAAATGGATTGTTAGTCGCTTTGGAAAAAAGCATCTGCTAAATGCTTGCAATGTACATGTTAAATGAGTCAGGTGGGGCCCCTTAGGGAGATTACATCTCGTAATGTCATTCTAAACTTTATGACACTGCTGTTGTTTAAGGTTCATCAGCCCTCAGGGGCCTCCTATGGGCCTGGGGTCCCAAGCACATGCCTGTCTTGCCTGTTGGCAAGCGACACCCCTGAACAGCAGCAGTCCAGTTCTGTATGTTCTCGGAGGTCAGAGAATCACAGATTAGACTTCACACAGAAAGCGAAGCAAATTTTGCCTCACATTGTATGCTTGAGTTTGATCGCATCTTTATTTTCGCAAACAAACAGAAAACTTTCAAACGTGTGTGTGTTCAGTTTAGCCTCTGATATATGTCAGCACTCACCAATTAATCCGGTGGTTCTTTCTGTTATCCTGCAGTATTTTCTATTTTTTCCTTCTCTATTCTACATGTTCATAAAGTAAAGTATATTTCCCTCCATTCAGCGGTCAAAGAAGAGAGTTGAGAGCTACAGTAGAGTACGGTGGATTTTGCAGCTCGTTTTAGCAGCAAGAGTGAAGATAAATCCACTTCTTTAATCTCTCCTTGAGTCCGGGGGTTTATACTTCCAGAAGCTCTGTGCTCTGCCCACAGCTGTATCCTAGAGAGCTCGACAGCTGCAGCTGCTGTCTGCAGTCTTTCATTGATCTGACCCACTGAGGTAAACAATTATGTAAAACTTTAAGCCTTAATATGATTTATGTCAGTGAATTATGTAAAGCTTCTCCCCCACACAGTTATCATGAGGAGGTTAATTTAATGTCAAGACAAAAACAGTTTTTTGTACACGTTTATTTCCGCTGTAAAGATATTTTTTATATCAATACTGTGATATATTGTAGCAATGACTAATGATACTTTGACAATCAATCTGATCAATAATCATCAGTAATGAGGATATAATGACTTAAGTATTAGAACAAACAGAAAACTACATCACTTTACTGTAATACAGCTTTATAAGTTATGACATCACTTGATATAACGACATCATCATCTGACGATATTCAGTTTAGTCTCGTATCACATATCAATATAAGACTGAGATGTAGCCCAGTGCTTTCAGATTTCTCCAATAATGAATCTGAGAAACATCAGTGAACATAATTCTGTTTAAAAACATAATTCTCTGTCATGTGAAGCTTTAATCTGATGTCCTGAGAAAGTTCAGTGGACACATTTGAACGACAAAGTGAAACAACTTGTGTGTTCAGCTGTGGAACAGGATAGTTTGGTGGTTAGTTGTGTCTTTGAATCCAGTCCAATAAATCAAATTCTGACATAAATAAAACTACATCTTCTCCTGGTGTTATAAAGCTGAACAGTTTCCACAGCTGAACACATTTTGTAACTAACACAAACGCTCAATAATGAAAACATAATTAACTTTACTGTAAGATTAAACATCCTTAAAGTATGTCAGTACAAGCTCGACACAACCAAAACTATCATGTCAGAGGAAACAGGTGTTTGAGTTTTTGTTGTGTAAAGTTGTTATCTGACTTTGTTTCCTGATGACTCAGCATGTTAACATACTGAGTAACATGTTTTTATCTTCCAGCTGTCAAAGTGGTCGTGAAAGAAGACAGTGATGCAGTTTTGCCCTGTGTGATCAGCACCAAGGAGAACCTCTCTGGAAAGGTTTTTGACTGGAAGAAAGATGAAAGTCTGAAGGAGAAGAAGGTGTTCATGTATGATTCAGGCAGTCATTACAATGACGGCCCTCCAGGTCAAGATCAGCAGTTCAAAGGTCGAGTCTCATTTTTTCAAGATGAACTGAAGAACGGCAACGCCTCCATAAAGATCCTTGAAACAAAGATGGCCGACAGCGGGAACTACACCTGTGATTTTCCAGGTTTTGAGCTGGGTCAGCCATCCATCATTGAGCTTGTTGTTGGTGAGTGCTTTCATTAAACAGTTAAAGATGTCACTCATTTACTGCTGCGACTGGTGCCAGAGTCCCAGATGGACTTTAGTTCAGTGGTCAGAATCCACATCTGGCAGGGCCTCGAGCCCACAGAGCTGCAGCCACATCTGGAGAGACGACCTCTGTATCAAACATGCTGATATCAGAGACACACTGCAGATTATGTCTCTCTGTACGATGAAGCTTCAGCCATCTGTAGGAGATGAAATATGACTTTCACACAGTATTACCTGTCTGTTTCAAAACCATCTAACATGTGTTTGTTTTGCTTTTCAGATCCAGTCTTAAAGGACAGAATCAATGAAAACATCACAGGTGAGTCCTGATTGTGATGACGTCACTCTCCACCTCTACGTGTCTCTGTAAATGTCTTCTCAGGCCTGTCAGTCTGAACACTGACATCTGTGGGCCTGAACCTCTCTGTGTTCACCTGACTGGGATCAGTCGTCACTTACAGGTGGACACATTTAAGTCCAAGCAGCCTGAGTGTTATTAAATCTAATGCTTTTATTCAGATTGTCTCATTACATGAACAAGTTGTTGTGCAATATGCTGCAGTAAAATAATTAATTACTACATTTCCCCAAAATCCTCCATTTAAAGTGAAACTCTTGCCAAAATGCAACCAAGGCTTTATTTGTGATTAAATATGAGTCAAACCTTCGGGTAAATGCGTAATTATGATGAAAGAGGCACTTTCCAGATTTACCGTATTTTCGTTTTTGGGCACGTTAATTTTGAATGGGAGTGCTAGGGGGACGGATACGATAGCATCAAAATCTCTATTTTTAAAACACTAAGAAGGCTCGAAACAACATGAAACTTTGCTTGTGGTATCACCAGGGTCTCTACACATGAGCACGAGCATTGAGAACATAGTGAAAAGCAACATTGACATCCACGTTGAAAAGGGAGCCTCGTATTACAAGCAATACAACAATCAGCAGCCAGAAAAGTCACGTGACATCTCACATGGATAGTTATTGCCGGAAGCCAGTATGCTACCAGCGACCTGAGAGACACAATCACTTTGAAGTCTTTTTCTGACATGAAAGATTAATGTTATCTACTTTATTAACGTAGTTTAGTGTCAGGTTCATTCTGGGTTCATGATTTAAACTTTATGTTTAATATTTATGGTAAAATCCCAAACTCGCAATTTTCCTTTTATTATTGTTTATCTCAGTAATGATGAAATAGTTTATCTGTAAGTCGAAAGCAGCTCTTTCTGCAGCAGCAGTGACATTTGAAGCCTCTGACATCATCAATAAACTCTGTCATCATCAAACTTCACCTGATATGCTTCACCTGACACGAGCTCTGACACAGGAGCAGCGATCAGATCAGATGGATTTTTTGAGGTTCTGTAACTCAGGACAAAAACTCCTGTTGACCTCAATCAAGATAAATTGCAATAATGTTTTGGTACAAAGACCTTCATCAGTTTCCATCAGGAAAAAGCTTCAATGTTGCCTTTAGTGTAATACTTTAATTTAAGATACTTTATTAATCCCCAGGGGGAAATTATTTATCAGATATATAGTGCATGCATTACATGCAAACACTCCCGAAGTTCTCTGCATTTAACCCATCCTAGCTGCGTATATATTGTAAGCATGCAGAAATACACACACACACACTTTGCAAGCTGGGAGCAGTGGGCTGCTTTTACAGCGCCCGGGGAGCTTAAGGGGGTTTGGTGCCTTGCTCAAGGGCACCTCAGCAGTAGCCAAGGAAGTGAACTGGCACCTCTTCAGCTACCAGCCCACTTCCATATTGTGGTCCGTAGCTGGACTTGAGCCAGCCACCCTCCGGTCCCCAAGCCAAGTCTCTACCGACTGAGCAACTGCCGCCCCCAATAATAATAATACACTGAACTAGGTTTGTCAGTGTTATCCAGGAAATAATTTAAATTCATAATAATATTCTTATAATCATTAGAATATGTCTCTAAAACACACTATAATCACATTTCCTTGTATTTTTTGTCAAGATAAAAATACATTTATACCATCACAGATATATTAGAAAATAAATCAGAATTAATATGACTGTACATTATTGAGCCAGACAACTTTTCATCACTGGTGTTTATACTCGCCTTCAATCCATTTTCAGCCGCTCGGGTCACGGGGTCAGCAGCTTCAGTAGCGAGCCCCAGACTTCCCTTTCCCCGGCTACATCGGCTAACTCTGACTGGGAAATCCCCAGGAGCTCCCAGGCCAGAGAAGAGATATAATCCCTCCACCTGGTCCTGGGTCTACCCCTAGGTCTCCTCCCAGTTGGACGTGCCAGGAACACCTCCCTAGGAAGGCGCCCTGGTGGCATCCTCATCAGATGCCCGAACCACCTCAACTGGCTCCTTTTGACGCAGAGGAGCAGAGGCGGATGGCTGAGCTTCTCACCCTATCTCTGAGGGAGACCCCAGCCACCCTGCGGAGAAAACCCTTTTTGGCCGCTTGTACCCGCGATCTCATTCTTTCGGTCATGACCCATCGCTCATGACCATAGGGGAGGGTAGGGACGAAGATTGACCGGTAGATCGAGAGCTTTGCCTTCCAGCTCAGCTCCCTTTTCGTCACAACCGTGCGGTGAAGCGCATGCAACACCAAGACGGCCCCTCAACAGCCTTCAATATTTCTGGTAGTATCTCATCGAAATATGATGGAGATGGAGTTGTTTGACTATCGCAGTGACCTCACCCTGGGAAATCGGCTATGATACCCCATCATTCTCCAGCTCTGTCTTCACTACAGAGGGTGGCTGAGTGGGATTCAGGAGGTCACCAAAGTACTCCTTCAACTGCCCTATAACCTCCTCAGTTGAAGTCAACAAAGTCCCATCCTTGCTGTACACAACTTGGATGTAGGGCTGAAACGATTCATCGAGTTACTCGATTAACTCGATTATAAAAATTCCTCGAGGCAAAAACTCTGCCTCGAAGCCTCGTTAAATTCCTAGGACGCGCACTATGCGCGCAGGGATCTGATTGTTCCACACGGACCGTTGTTCAGGAAGCACACCAGCGCGTCATACATTTTGAATTTAGCTGGCTGGCACAATTTATCTCTGTATTTGTAGCGATGTCGTGATGCAGTTTGACTAGATATGATGTTTAGCTGTGATGTTTTTAACCTCTTCAACCCGAGCTGCGCATGTTGCATTATACACCCTATAAGAGCATGCTAACCATGTAGCAACATATTAATGCAGCACACCAACTTAACGGGAAGAAGCTCGGCTAAACGCTCATGATAATCATTTTCACCTAATCAAAACTCAATTCCGACACCAAGCAACTAAAGGAGCACATGGAAAAAACACGCTAATGGCGCATGTCCGAAAAATCTGCGTTAGCGATTACGCTACTTCATGCTAATGCTACATACAGCATGTCATATAAAAGCTGGGACTCTACAAATTTCAACGGTATATGTCTCATCACTCTGTGCCCAAAACTCACTGAAACAGCCGCCGAAGAAGAGCAAAACTAAACATCACTTTATACAGACATGATCATGAATTACGTGCTACATTGGCTGTTTTGTGATTATAAACTCTGTTTGAGTGCATTACACCGCCTCCACCGGCTAATCCAATGTGTCTGTGTCACTTTGAAATGATTCCTGACAGTTCAGGATAAGTTTCGGTTCCAGGAGGACACGTATAGTGTGGAGTAGGTAGGACCCGAGTCTTCCCACACAGTGTATTTGCCTCCTTGTGATTGGCGGATTAGTGTGGTTATCATGGATTTGGGGACTGAAGACTGAAAAAGACTATTTATAATTTATTTATTTTATTTATTTATAATTGTTCTATTTACATTTATTTTTTATAAGTTGTACACATTGTGTACGTGTTTGGCTTGATATTTTATATTCATTCTTTGTTCTCAGGTGGGTAATTTGCAGAAGGCACAATCCTTTTTTTGTAATGTTGTATTAAGAAAACAAAACCAAGGCCAAATGGCCTTTACTATTTAAGTTTGTATTCATTGTTTTGCATGTTATACATGTTTTACAGTAGGTTGATTTAACTGTATTGTTGTTTAATTATTGGCACTGGCACTTAATAAATGGGCTTAGTTTTGGAGCCAAATGTTGGAGTTGGAATGAATACCTCTGTTTTTTTGAGAAATGCTTGATCATTTTACAGCCACATCATTTTCGTTATGCATTATTTGTTTTGGTTGTTTAAAAACGCAAAAAAAAAAAAAAAAAAAAAAATCCGATTACTCAATTAATCGATCGATAAAGTGCTAGATTAATCGATTACAAAAAGAATCGATAGCTGCAGCCCTACTTGGATGGTTCCCTGTTTCCCCCTCCTGAGGTGGCAGACAGGTTTTTAAAAGCGCTTTGGTGCCGCCCGAAAGCCCTTCTCCATGGCCTCGCCAAACTCCTCCCACACTCGCTGCTTTGCCTCTGGCACAGCTGCGGCTGCTGCCCTTCGGTGCCCCAAAACTGCCTCAGGACTCCCCCCAACATGTCCCTAAAAGACTGATGGACGGCTTCCTCTCTTGGACAGGGGCCTCTCCCAGATGTTCCTAGCTTACCCGGACTACTCGTTTGGGCTTACCAGGTCTGTCCAGGGATTTCCCCTGCCACCGGACCCAACTCACCACCAGGCGGTGATCAGTTGACAGCTCTGTCCCTCTCTTCACCCGAGTGTCCAAAACACACGGTTGAAGATCAGATGATACGATCACAAAATCGATCATTGACCTTTGACCTAGAGTGCTCTGGTACCACGTACATTTATGAGCACTCCGGAGAAGAATATTGTCCAGCCCCTATCCAGGAGTTTGGTTTCAGAGCCAACGCTGCGCGTGGAGGTAAGTCCCACCAGATCCAACCGGTAACGCTTAACCTCCCGTACCAGCTCCGGCTCCTTCCCCCCAAGAGAGGTGACATTCCACATCCCCAGAGTCAGCCTCTGCCGCCCAGGTCTGGGTTTCCGAGGCCCGTCACCACCACTGCCACCCATGTGGCAGCGCGCCTGACCCCAGCAGTTTCTCCTGCGGATGGTGGGTCTATGGGATGGGGGAGAGAGAAGTGCCACATTGCTTTTTCAAGCTGTGTCCGGCCGGGCCCCATGGCAGACCCGGTCACCAGGCACTCGCTCACGGACATGGACCCCGGGCTTCTTCCGGGCAGGGTCTCTTGCTTCACAGCTCTATTTTTCATGGGGTATTTTGAACCATACTTAGTCTGGCCCCTCATCTGAGACCTTGGGAGACCCTACCGGGAGCACATGGCTCCTGACAACCTGGCTCCCAGGTTCATTGGGACACGCAAACCTCTCCACCGCGATAAGGTGATGGTTCCCGGAGAGGGTTTATACTCACATTTATCCCAATAACGGAAATTCACCAATATCAACTTATCAACTAGTGTTTTTATAGCAAACCACAATCAAAATCCTCTTTGCTCCCGTCCCTTCACAGTCTTCCCTCGTTGACATTAAACACTTGTTTAATAAAAATTAAAAAATCAACCAAGTTAAATCCTTCACAACCTTCTCTCGGCAGAATATCAACTAACTTTATGGTTGCATTTTCTTCCAGGCAACACAATTAAATAAGTTCTCTCTAACATGTGATACATCAGGTGTGTTTACCTTTTAACACTGTTTTTATATCACATAACAATCTTTAAACAGTTTGACAAATTCACTGTATATATGTGTCTGCCTCAAACTGGAAAAAGTTTAAAATGTCTGAAATATCGTCCCATAAAATGCTGCTGGAGGCTTTTATTGTGTTTTTCTATTCACACAGTAAACTGTATACAAGCAGAGTGTAGATGAACAAAATCACAATATGACATTAATAATGCTTAAACTGTCTCTTTATAATTTATTGTTTATAATGTGTTCACAGGTGCAGCTCCAGAGCCATGTATCAGGACACTTGATGAAACATGGCTCTGGTCTCTGCTGCAGTGTGAAGCTCACGGTGTTCCACGTCCTACATTAAAGTGGACGGACAGTCATAACGACACTCTTCCTGCTAACGAGCCACAGAACTCAGAAAGAGGAGGTCGTTTTTACATCACTGTCAAGATTACTGTGACCAAGACCGACCACTATCACTGTGTAGCTACACAGGAGACACTCAGCCATCAGGTTGCTGCTGTGACGTATGTGTCTTTCGAAGGTGAGATTCTGTGATTTTAATTTCAGGATTAAATATCACTATATGTAATATGCAGTTAGATTCACAGTATTACACTCACTCTGTTTACAGTAAATATAATTCAGAGGAAACATCTGAGGACAGTTATGATGCTCACTGAGAAGTTTTGTGCGTCATGAATCTCAAATATCAAACTACATCAGATCATTCATGTGTTCATTTAGTTGATGAATCAGAGAAACTTTGAGTCCTGAAACACATCTGAGCTCCGTCTCCTGGAGTCACACTGGAGCTGCTTCTGGTTCTGATGTCACAGGATCTTCATCACTGAATCTTTCTCTCAGTGACATAAAGAATGATGTTGGTACCGGGCTCAGGTCCACTGAGGAGCTCAGACTGAAAGTGCTCCTGAACTCTGAGCCTCCTTTTCTGTGAAGTTTGTGGCTCCTTTCCAGTTGAGAGGCAGTTTCCACAAACGAGGCCTGTAGTGAAGCTCCACAGCTGCCTCTTCTGCTGCTGACTGTTTAAATCCTTCACAGCGACTGTCTGTGAGTTCACACCTGGACAAGTTCAATGTACAGACATGTGCTGACAGACTGACAGAACTGGATCAGAACAGACAAACAGAATCAGAGCTGCTGAGTGAGTAGAAGAGGAAACAGAAGATAATCTGACATGACGCTGATCTGAAGTGATGAGTTATGATTGATACTCGGATACTTTCCTGAAGTGACAGAAGCAGAAACACAAAGTAAAAATACTCTGTTACAAGTAAAAGTCCACTTGAGTAAAAGTGTCAAAGTGTTAGTAAAAGTGTTGTGAAGAAGTTTTCTATTTGATCAGATGATCCTGTGTTTTTACTGTCAGATCAAAGTGATGAATGGAACTAAGTCCATTTGTTTCTTCCCTGCTGGGACCAGAACCAGAAGCAGCCTCTGAGCTGTGGAGCCCAGCAGGAGGAAACTGGACCTGAGATCAGAGCGAACATCACTGTTCCTGCTCACATTCATCCCAGTGGAGTTTTCATGTGGAACCAGTTCAGATCTCAGGAGCAGACTCACCTTTAGTGGTTCTGTGTGGGCTGTGAGGTCCAGTCTGCTGCTGATCATCTGCACTCAAGTTCTGACTCTGACATTCACTCATCATCAGTTTCAGGCTCGTCTGCTGGATGGATTTTTGGTGGAGTTGTTGTCTTCGGTCTTTCAGCTGTTGCTGTTGTTCTAATTGTGCTTCGAGTCATGGGTTATATCACACTCAGTTGGACGAAAGGTAAGTTTAAATATCATATCAACATACTGAGACATTTGAGATGTTCTTGAATATAACTCTGTTGTTCTTCCTGCAGACTAGGAGAAGAGAGAGCCTCAAACTGAACCCAACTCATCGACCTCGCTGAGAGAATCCAGCTGATCCAGAAATGTGACTCTCTCTGCATGTGCTGTGAAGTTTGCTGCTGCTGAATGTGTGAGTTGTGACAGTGAAACATTTCAAGTGAAGACGTTTTGTCTGCTCCTCTTGTTATTTCAGGCAGTTTGAGTAACTCATTTTTTTAAATGTAAAAGACAAGATTTGTGTTCCACGACTAATGTCCTCGTAAAGAGTTCTCCATATCAAAATCACAGTCGTGGATGAAAATGCAGATTACTTCACATTTTCTTTACTGATTTTTGTTTTTTCACTTCAGCTGTCAGTCTGTTCTGAACCACAAAGATACACTTTTACCTGCAGATGTTAGCAGACAACTCACCACACAAACTTGTTTGCAGCGCACTCTACCTTAAAGAAATGTATCCGAATAGTTAATTAACCATAAATTGTTTATTTCCCGTTTTATGATCCGAGTCCTTTAATATTTAATATCTGCTGATGCCGAGTCCCAATCCGATACTTTGCCTTAACTAATATTTTCCTGGATAATACAGCTGCATTAAGAAAAAAGTGCCAGCATTCCTAATAGGTTTTTTAATTTTGTTGAAACAAAGTGTATACTTTCATATGGCTCTTTCTTGTTCTGCATATGCAGAGCCGGCCCAAGCCTTTCGGGGGCCCTAAGCAGAATTTGATTTGGGGGCCCTCCCACCATCGCAGAGTCACCTGTGCTCGACAATTATTGACACAAATGTCACACAATAATGTTCCATTACAAATTGTATTAATACAGTGATGGATTATGAACTACTGTCCCCCCTGGGTACAGATGCATAAGGACCCTCCTACCTTATTTGTAAGAAAGTGGGTGCAAACAGGGGAAGGGGGGTCTGGGGGTCCTCCCTCAGAAAATTCTTAATTTGGTAGATGTGATTTCTGTATTCTGGTGCCTTTTTGTGATGGCCAGATGAAGAAATAATATCTAAATTCGTTCAGATTCATTGCCTTTTGCTTTTTGACCTCTTTAGGTAGTGACTTCACGCAACGACTTTGGCTTTAGGGCCCTTTGGCCTCTTGGGTGATTCAGGCTCATTCAGTAATCCATCCTTGCTTTATCTATGCACACGAGGTGTCTAGTTTAAGTGCATGACTCAAATGCTGGCAGACACAGCCGTTGTAGGCAGGTATATTGATCATGAAATCAGAATCGTCTTGTCTTAGATTATTCATTCATTTATGTCACTTGTTTAATGTATTTAATATGTATTTAATATTAAATATGTATATGTATGAAAAAAATAAATAATTATTATTTTTTAGTTTTAGTTTTTTTGTTTGTTTTTGTTAGTCAGCTGCTTAGTTTGCTTATGCCTCGGGCCGACTCTGTGTATATGCTATTGCAACATTGGCCTACCTTGTGTTAGCAGGTGAGTCTGTGATGCTGCACTGTGACACACAGCCCACGCTTGGTACCTCCAGATCATCCACTGCTTTTTTTTATATACCTTACGTTGTCACGTAAAAATCATGTGTAGGCGTTGCTTGTCTATATCACTCGCATTCAGCATCTCCTCGGCTGCCTGTTTTGCACGCTCTGCTCTATGAGACCCATGAAACTAGTGCGTATACCAGCACGTTGTAACTCGACAGTGGAGTCAATGTAATGTGATGCTGAGATGGTAGGACGTACTGGGGATTCTCTCCAGGTGACGAAGAAAACCCTGATCCTCTACCACCGAGGTGAGCTGGTTATCCAGAGCGATTAATTTAATTACCCTCTCTATAATATTTTTGGCCATGTCACTGTCTGGAGGACATTTCTCTGAGTGTTTGCTGCTTCGGTGTCTTTGCCCATATTGCTTGAGTGAACTCATTGTTTTTTTTGAGTGTTTGTTTTTTTATGTGCCGTATCAAATGAGTAGTATTAAATGCACATATTTTGCTAGATGACACATATATATCCGATACCTGATCGGAATGTAACATCAGATTCCAATCGAATCTGAAACCACGTGATTGGCCCCGATTTCCGATCACGTGATCGGATCAGGACATCCCTAGACCGAACAAACTTTGACCCTGTTATTAATGTTGTTGAGGACAAAGACGAGCTCTTTCTTTCTGTTCTACGTTGCTGTTATTCTTTTATTTTTGCGTTTTATTTAGCGTTTTCACCCTCTCCACAACGCTTTGGTAGAACAGAGGAGCACCTTCAGCCAGAGACTGATCGCTCCTAAATGCACCACTGAGCGCCACAGGAAGTCATTCCTACCTGTGGCCATCAAGCTATAGAACTCCTCCCTCTGAAGATCAGACTCTATTGGCTATTTATAAAACAAAACAAACAATATAAATATCCACTCTCATTTAACTTATAACGTTACGTTATAACCATTCCATTGTATATTGTACATATTTCAGTTTGTATATTTTATTTTATTATTTATTTGTATTTTATTGCCTACGTTGATATTTTATTTAATGTCTACTTTAATTTTTTACTTTATTTACATCTTCATCTTTATCGCTTGTTTCCATTCATGCTGTATTTCTATTTCTACTTTGCACAGAGCATAGGAACAAAAACAATTTTCCCCCGGGGATTAATAAAGTATTCTGAATCTGAATCTGAATCTGAATTTTTACACTCTGATGATCTGATGGTTCTGTTGTTCACTGATGATGCTCTTGTCGTGTTTCAGGTCATTTCAGGCAGCGCTTCATCATTTCTGTACAAACGTTTGAATAAAACATGAAAACTGTCAAACTGTGTGTTGTGACTGTTTCTGATGTTTCTGTGTTCAAACTGGGATCAAAGAAATAAAAGTGGTTTTAATTTCTGGGTCTGATTCTGAGATGATCTCTATTGTCCAGCAGCTGTCAGGACAGCAAAGAGACAACAGAGCAGATAAATCCTCTTTAAAACAGTTTCTACAGACAGTTTAGCTCACTGACAGCTTCATGAATGGAGATCACAGCTGAATGTAAAGAAATCCTCATGTGTGTGTAACAAGGCCTGAGTCTGAGGAGAGAACATGTTCCAGACCTGCTGACGGCTGTTAGGACCGGTTCTGAAACACAGAACTGACTGAATCTCTTTGTCTAATGAAACTCTGACAAACAAAGTCTGCTTTCAGAAGAATTCAGCAGGTCAAAGTTTAGCTGCTCGTCTCAAGGGAACTTTATTAGCGGATCACAGAAAGACAGCTGAGTGTGAACCACAGAGTAAAAACTGCTGACAGGGATTGTTCCTGTCCTCAGCTGACTCCAGACTCAGTGCTGACCGGAAATCATGACGTCACGGTGGTGATGTCACATAAAGGGGGCGGGACACCTGTCACTCACTAAGCATCCTGGGAATGATTTGATTCTGATCAAATCAATGCTGCAGATATAAATCGGTCATAAATATGAAATGAACAACAGCTGAAAAATCACTGAATATAAAATCAATCAGAATCAGCTGAATGTGAATCATGGTGGTCTCCTTCAGTGCAGCACTACCTGTAACAGGTGTGTCACAGTGAGTCTGTGGTTTCTGACTGAGAGACGCTCAAGTTTATTTTGAAACATGTTTTTTTTCTGTTTAATGTGAAATAAATGGATTTACATATCCGACTTTAGTTTTTGTGGTAACTTGAGCATTTTGTAATCTCAGCAGCTGATACAAAGAGCAGGAGGCCCGACATCTACACCTGAGCCACACACACATTACTGACCAAACAGACGGTGTGTCAGCTGATCATCTTCACCTGAACTCTGATATCTTCTCCAGAAGTCCTGTGTTAGTTTCAGCTCCATGTTGATGACTGTGACGCCCTCTGCTGTCCTAAAACCAGCCTCTGTCTTCATGAAGTCAAACCTCTGTGGTCAGATTTGGCTGCATTAAGACAACAGAGGAGGGTTGTGATGATGAGACGCTGCAACTCTCACCTGAAGTCACTCTGTTCTTTCTGCTCACACCTGCTGCAACACATCACTGATTACATGACTCATGAAAACGTGGGTGAGGTGTGTGTGTGAACACCTGAAATAAGATCCTGTGTATTAGCCTCCGGCCTGGATTTTCTGTGTGTCTGTGTGTGTGTGTGTGTGTGTGTGTGTGTGTGTGTGTGTGCTGCACTCTACTGTCATACTTTGCTTTCCTCTAATTTCCTGTTTGGCAGAGATGTGAATGTCTGTGTGGTGTTTAAAAAAGGCTCATATCAGTGGTGTGTGGACGTCATACCCTGTTCTGATAAAGCTGCTACATTCCCAGAAACTGACGCCCTGCAAACATTTCCTCATAGTTTCACTTTTAGAAGACGAGTATTTACAGTCAAACGATCTATTATATTGTAATTATTCTCCTGAATAACTTCTGCCACGAGGAATCTCTCAATCTAACCAATGACATAAAGACTTAGTTTGAGGTGTTGTGTGCTTCTTATTTGTGCAGAACTTGCCTGAGAAATCTCCTGATTTTAAGTTTCCTTCAGTTTCACAGTAATCCACTGATAGTTGTCTGTTCATCAACAGCTTCACTGCAGACAGGAACTACTAACAGATAATTCTGCAAAGTTTTAATGGAGTTTTATTTCGGTAGTTTCTCTGTTTTAAATCAAGTCTCCAGATGCTTCAGTTGTTTAGCAGAATGCTGCAACTCTGTTTTACTGTGAAGCTCCAGAAATGTTAAGTGGACGACGACACTTCACCTGACTTTATACCAACATGAAGGAGGAGATGATGAGAGAGTTTTTGTTCTGTTTGAGTGAACTGTTCCTTTAACTGTATTTCCATTCTTCATCACAGACTGTTTCTTTAAACTGGTCCTGATGTTTTACTGGAGGAGCTGCACAGAGATGATTCACTGCTGCTGATCAGGAAGAGAAGCAGCTGTCAGACACTAACAGTGAAGCTGAAGCTGAATCTGAGGCTGCAAAGTGTTTTTATACACAGCTTTAATGTTACTGTGAAGACAAGGTGCTGAATTCATGAGTCATAGTTAATATGTGGTGATGACGCTTTTATTGTGAAGGTGTGTACCGGATGTGTTGCAGCCCTCCCTGCCTGCAAGCTGAGAAACAGAAACAGTTTGTGATGAACCAATCAGAGTGTTCAGGTGTTCTGTGGAGCTCACTTATACAGAGCCTCCGTCAGAGTGCTGAGGAGTGTGTGGAGCTCCGTCACATAGAGCCTCCGTCAGTGAGGTGAATCCTCAGAGGACATCAACAACTATGGAGCTTCTTCCTCTCGTGTGTCTCTGTCTGCTGAGCTGCTCTGCAGACGGTAAGAAAACTGATCATCATCACTGACAGTTTGTCATTTCACTTTATTTCACCTCCACAGGAACAATGTGGAAACATGCTGGATGTTTCCTGCTTTAGTGCGCACGAGACACCTGCTCAGCGCCCGGTGACGTCACATGTACCCTGATAATCAGCGCACATCGATAGTATTGATCGGATCGATTATAGAAGAATTACAGCAGAATGATGCTGAGTTTTATCTCGAGATGCTTTATAATGATGTGTCGTCATCACTGCTGTGTCCGTGCGTGTTCGTGCGCGTGCGCATGCTCGTGGGGCGTCGTCTCCATCCTGCTGCAGACTCTCGCAGGTTTCACAGAAACTCTTCTGAGGACATGAAACCTTCTGGATGTTGTGATCGTTGGACTTTGGACTCTTTTATCGGAGGGGAAATAAAACGCGTGAGTGTCTGAAGCTCCTGAACAAACTAAAGTAGTTCATCAATAAAACAGAGACGTGACTCGGATCATCATCCGCGCTGCGCTGCGGACACGGTCAGTCCTGAAGGGGAGACCCGGTCCAGCTGGACCAGGTCCTGTAATGTCCCCAACAACTCAGACCCTGTTCACACTGGAGCAGCCTGTCGATATATTAACACTTAACAATCAGTTAAGTGTGAGCAGTTATTAAGTGTGAATCAGGAAGGACTTGATAGTTAATGAGTAACTCCTGAATCAGTGTGATTTATAGACTATATAGGAGATAATGAGTTACTACAGGTCAGACTGGAGATAATCAATGAATCATCAGGTGATGATCAGTTCATGAGGAGGGCAATAAAATGATCTGCAGCTATAAACGCTGCAGTGTGCAGCAGCTTTAACACCTTCTAACTCCACTGAAACCTGAAATAAAATAAAATCTGTTTCACTCTAAAGTTTTTAAATACAAATGAAACAGCTTAAAGTAAATCTGAAGCTCATGTTCGCTCCTGCAAACTGCTGCTTATTAAGAACTCTTTCTCTTTGTTTCTTCATAGGCCTGTAAAAAAAAAATTATAATAAAACTCATTTATTGAAAAATATCGTTCAGAATTGAGGAGTGAGTCTTTAAGTTACCTGCACACGTTCTCAGTAAGCTTAAACATAAGAATTGTAACCAGATTAAATACATAAATCTTCATGTGAGTCGAGACTCAGAGATCCTGAAAGAGTTTGGACTTGTTCTGTTTTGTCACAAACCAACGATCACAGCAGCTGGAGGTCTGATAACTGACTCAGGGTCAGCTGGGAATCTGTCTCAGTGCAGCTTCTAGTTTATTGATTATCAGCATCAGATTCATTTGTGACTGTGTGTTTATTTGGAGATGATTATTTTATTTATTACCACATGTATATAAAACCAGAGCAGTGTGTCTTGTTGTCGTCCTCTTTCTCTACCACTCACACTTTTTATCAACAATGTAGTAACACCTGTTTGTGTGGTTTTACTTAATCTGAGTGAGGAGACGTCGTCTGATAAATAATAAGAGCCGTCAAACCAGCAGGTTGTTAAAATGTTTCCTGGTTCTTGTTTCCTTCATGATGACTGGAGAGCAGCGACCTCAGAGATCCAGCTGTCAGAGTTCACACAGAGAGAGAAGAAACTTTCAGCTCACGTTGTTCGCTTGAGTTTGATTGCAGGTTTATTAACCCAAAGAGCTGGGAACTTAACTGTGTGTGTGTGTGTGTGTGTGTGTGTGTGTGTGTGTGTGTGTGTGTGTGTGTGTGTGTGTGTGTGTGTGTGTGGGAGCTCTGTCTGCAGTCTGTCATTGACAGTAACTCCATTCACACTGCTGTTTGGATGCAGGGATCCTGCGCCAATTCTCCGCCTCCGTGTGAATTTCTCGGAAGCGCTGGGGGTGAAACTTTGCTCCAGCGCTGATCCGCCTCTGGAGGTCGTATCAGTGACGCATTATTAACCAACCAAACCAGTGGGAATAGATAAGCCGGCTGCACGTATCGAGTGCGTGTAGATCGTACAGTCTGATTACTACTCAGGTCCTTCACTCAACTAAATACAGAGAAATGTCCCATAAAGCAACATTACAGGACCAAACAACAGTAATGTAGTAACTGTAACTGTTGTTGGCAACTTGTATGAGGAAAAAAATACCACAGCTGTAAGTGAAGCGTCTGTCCTCCTGTCTGTCCTCCTGTCCATCCTCCTGTCCGTCCTCCTGTCCGTCCTCCTGTCCGTCCTCCTGTCTGTCCTCCTGTCTGTCCTCCTGTCCGTCCTCCTGTCCGTCCTCCTGTCTGTCCTCCTGTCTGTCCTCCTGTCCGTCCTCCTGTCTGTCCTACTGTCAGTCCTACCGACTCTTCATCACATTTCTGCCCGAAAAACGGCGTCTGTCACCAGCAAAAAACTTTAACTCACCAACTGTTTCTGTCGGAAAAAATCTCGGCCCTCCAGACTGAGACTTCAGTGAACTTTCCCCCAGAAAACAGCCTCCAAGTGAGTCAGACAGCGTCCTGTTTACTGATGGCGAATAATTAATTATGTAATTTAGCATGAAAAACTGAACTTTCTCACCTTCCAGGATGTTTGGTGGGTCAGAATCTCAATCACTACACATTATAACAACACCCGTGTGATTGTAAACGGGTTTCAGCGGGTTTAGATTGACAGGAGGACACATGGAAACACCTTGAAAACACACCGACGTCATCATCATGACGTGTACTGTCACGTCTCTTTAGGAGCCGCAGCGCCGGATTTCTGTGTGAATTACACAGCAGTTCGTCTTTAAGGCGGAGACGCTTCACTGTGGGTGAACTAACAGCGGAGAATTGACGAACTGCTGCTACGGCGATAATGCAGCTTCTCTGTGTGAAAGGAGCGACTAACATCTGTCCCTCCTCAACTCTTGTCTGATCGTGCAATTAGCCCAGCAGACAGCTTGTGGGTACCTGTCACTCATAGAGGCCACACCCCCTGATTATGTGTAACTTTAAGCCTTTATATAATTTAAATCAGTGAGTTGTATAAAGATTCTCCTCTTTTACCACAAACACGTTTATTTCTGCGGTAAAGTAAACTCATTGTAACATGAGCTCTTCTGGTTATTTACTCACTTCTGCAGCCTCAAGTGGCCGTTTGAGGAACTGCAGCGTTGGTGCTTCAGCGTCGGCTTCATTTCTCTGTTCTGGAGGTTCATGCTTGTTAGCAACATGTTAGCATGCTAACACACTGAAGTGATACTGTTGAAACATAATTCTGTCACGTGAAGCTTTAATCTGATGTCCTGAGAAAGTTCACTGAACATATTCTAATTCCAAAGTGAAACAAAGTGTGTGTTGAGCTGTGGAACAGGATAGTTTGGTGGTTAGCTGTGTATTTGAATCCAGTCCAATAAATCAAGTTCTGACATGAATAAAACTACAACTTCTGCTGGTGTTATAAAGATGAACAGTTTCCACAGCTGAACACATTTTGTAACATTCAAACACAAACGCCCAGTAACAGAAACATAATTAACTTTACTGTAAGATTAAATATACTTAAAATATGTCAGTACAAGCTCGACACAACCAAAACTATCATGTCAGAGGAAACAGGTGTTTGAGTTTTTGTTGTGTAAAGTTGTTATCTGACGTTGTTTCCTGATGACTCTGCATGTTAACATGCCGAGTAACATGTTTTTATCTTCCAGCTGTCAAAGTGGTCGTGGAAGAAGACAGTGATGCAGTTCTACCCTGTTTGATCAGAACCAAGGAGGACATCTCAGGAAAACTGTTTGACTGGAAGAAAGACGGTCAGAAGAAGAAGGAGGTGTTCCTGTATGATGCAGGCAGTCATTACAATAACGGCCGTGATGGTCAAGATCAGCAGTTCAAAGGTCGAGTCTCACATTTTCAAGATCAACTGAAGAACGGCAACGCCTCCATAAAGATCACAAGAACAAAGATGGCCGACAGCGGGAACTACAGCTGCATTTTTCCACGTCTTCAGCCGGGTCAAACATTCTACATTGAGCTTGTTGTTGGTGAGTGCTTTCATTAAACAGTTAAAGATGTCGCTCATTTACTGCTGCGACTGGTTCCAGAGTCCCAGATGGACTTTAGTTCAGTGGTCAGAATCCACATCTGGCAGGGCCTCGAGCCCACAGAGCTGCAGCCACATCTGGAGAGACGACCTCTGTATCAAACATGCTGATATCAGAGACACACTGCAGATTATGTCTCTCTGTACGATGAAGCTTCAGCCGTCTGTAGTGGATGAAATATGACTTTTACACAGTATTACCTGTCTGTTTCAAAACCATCTAACATGTGTTTATTTTGCTTTTCAGATCCAGTCTTAACCTCTTGGGGTTCATTTTGATTTTGTTCATCTCTGTCTCTTAATATTTACTCATTTTAAACAGTTTAATACAAAAACCAGGAGCAGCTGATACATGTCCACTACATCACTGTAAAGCAAACACTCTGAGGTTCATCAGGTGTGTTGATCTGATTTAAAGCTCAGAGAGAGTTGAACTGGTAAATGATTCAACAGAGAAAAAGTCCAAGTCTTATTTTTTTCGTCGTTTGTTTAATTCCATTTTTTTAATTAAATGAATAAGTCATAATCTGGTCCATCAGGCTGAAATTCTCAGGATCTCTCCCTCAACTTGTCTAAAATGTCTGAACCAAGTTTTATGCTGACAGACAGAAGAGGCTCTGAGATATTTTAGAAAGTGCAGTACAGATTATCTCCAGCAGATGTCCACAGAGCTCTCTAAAACTTCTCCAAAGTTACCAAATGATGATAATAAATCCCTTTAAGAGGCTGAAAAATGTCCCTCAGTGTTAAAGTGGACGATAAAAAGATGTTGTGAGTGTTTAAATAAAGATTTACATCTTTATTATCATTGAATCATGTCTCCTTAAACATATAAATACAGTTTCTCTGTTATGTGGGTGTCCCGCTGCCACAGGAAGTCCGACAACTTCACTTCCATATATGGTCACACAGGTAATTTAATTGGCTGCTGACTCAGAGTGTTTTCACGGTGCTGACTTCCCATTGGATGAGGGCAGCTGTCAATAACACACATGTGGCGCTCGCGTACAGATGCTGTCCTGTGATTGGCTGATGGAGTTAAAAGACCGTTAGGTTCGTCACTTCAGGTCGTAGAAAGATGCTGATTGGTTGGTTTTGTTCCGGGGCGTTTACTGATTTCAGAGATACTGCACATCATTGGTCAAATCTTTTGTCGATACTTTAAATTGATTAAAATGAAGTTGTTCGGAAAGTTTGACGAGCGGCGCTAAAAATAAACGAGCGACACAATCGACTTTTATTGTGGTGGTTTTAAGTTCCGCTTCCGTTTAACCGAGCTGGATTTAATGGCTGGACTTTAGTCTTTAAAACGAGCCGCTGTTCGTCTATAAATGTCTGTTTTTACACCTATAAATACAGTTTAACTGCGGCTACACAGGCTAGCTAGTAAGTAGCTAACTGTTTACTGCCGTAAAGTGAGACGCTGCTGCTGTAATGTCGTAAATCTTTATTTCAGGTTCCTGAATGTGTCGATAAAAACGAACCTGTGAGCTTTCAGATGAGGTGTAATATGTGTGTGTTGACTTCTGACGTCAACATGAAAATACGATGTTTATGTTTTTATTATTTTTTACTGTAAATATCGGGTCGCGCGCATCCTGCGCACCTTATAACATTAAAAGACAGAACAGGTGAAAACATCCCAGGTGAGTCCTGATTGTGATGACGTCACTCTCCACCTCTCACTAACAGTAAATGGCTGTCATCAGCTCCACAGGCCTCAGTATCATTCAACACACTAACATCTGTTGAGCTGAACCTCTGAGTGTCATTCTGCTGTGTTACACATCTGGAGACAACAACATCTGTTCAGTTTGTGTCAGTGTTAAAGATTCACACTAAAAACTACTTTATATTATATTTATAATGACAGTGAGTAGAAATATAAATATTGTGCTTTCATCATCTCAGTGACAAAAACACATTCAAAGTTTTCTCACACTCAATGTTCCAGTTCATCAGGTAACACAGCTAAAGCTCACAGTCTCATTAAACAGACCAGGAATTAATGTTCATGATGGTTTTATGATCAGATTTAGTTGAACCTGTTTAGAGATGTTGATTCAGTCTTATTGTCAGTCTGCAGACTGTAGTTTGTGTTTCTTTTAAACTGCATGTCTGTGTAGTGTGTTTGGATACTGAGAGGTGTTTCTAATATTTTGTCCACCCTCGTTTGAAAGAATTAAGCGATAAAAATATATAAAACACAGCATTTTAATCTTTCACAGGTTTAGGTGTGTATACCTTTGAAGATTTAGTTTTTATTTTTGTAATTGTTTCTTGTTAAATTAAGCAGAAATGTACTTTATATGTGCATCTGCCATAATATGATTCAGAATCTGCCTCAAGTAAAAATGTTTGAAATATCAAACATCATATGCTGGCTGATACGAATAAGATAACCGATAATGTCACCTTTTTGTATTTTAAAAATGTGTTCTTAACTTGTAGTTTATGCACACCTGCGGGTCAAAGACTTTAAACTTGTCTCTTTCCCTCATCTCTCAACTCTTGTAGAAAGTGTTTAGCCAAGTCAATCCTGTTGTTTTCCTCTGAAACTATAAAAAACACCCTCAGCAGTGACGACATATTTGGCGCTCTTGTCTTCACTGATATCTGATAATTTATCAGGCCAATATCTGTCGTGTGTCACTTTCAAAATGTGTTATACTATGTTCACAGGTGCAGCTCCAAAGCCGTCAGTCACAATACTTGATCAAACAAAGGACTGGTCTCTGCTGCAGTGTGAAGCTCATGGTGATCCTCATCCTACATTAGAGTGGAAGGACAGTGATAACAACACTCTTAATGCTGACACACCTCAGATCTCAGAAAGAGGAGGTCGATCATACATCACTGTAAAGACCACAGTGACCAAGGCCGACAACTACAGCTGTGTAGCTACACAGGAGACACTCAGCCATCAGATTGCTGCTGCAATCTATGTACACTTGGCAGGTGAGTGATATTTAAATATTCAAACTATTTGAATTATCTGTGTATTTTAAAAAATGTAATGTTCAGACTGAACATACAGGTCATCAGCTCAAAGTCTGCTGATGCTGAAAATGTTTCAAACTGAAGAAACTCTGAGACTTAAAACAGAAAAAGTAGATAAATGTGTTCTGGATGTAAATAAGAAGAAGTTCATGTTTGTGCTGCTGAAACATTCACTGTAAAAACTCTCCAGCTGTTAAATTAACTGGAATTAAATCAACTTCTGTGTTCAGTCTGAATTCACCTTTAAGGATCATTTCCATCATGAATTATTGTCTGTATGTTGGATCTGACGACGTCCAGCTGTGATGATACATGACTACAATCTGAACACAGACACTTGATTCATGTGTTCATTTAGTTGATGAGTCAGAGAAACTTTGAGTCCTGAAACACATCTGAGCTCCGTCTCCTGGAGTCACACTGGAGCTGCTTCTGGTTCTGATGTCACAGGATCTTCATCACTGAATCTTTCTCTCAGTGACATAAAGAATGATGTTGGTACCGGGCTCAGGTCCACTGAGGAGCTCAGACTGAAAGTGCTCCTGAACTCTGAGCCTCCTTTTCTGTGAAGTTTGTGGCTCCTTTCCAGTTGAGAGGCAGTTTCCACAAACGAGGCCTGTAGTGAAGCTCCACAGCTGCCTCTTCTGCTGCTGACTGTTTAAATCCTTCACAGCGACTGTCTGTGAGTTCACACCTGGACAAGTTCAATGTACAGACATGTGCTGACTGAACAAAGGTTTCTGCATCCACACACTGAAATGAATCACAGCACACAAACTGAGTGTCACACACAGCTGAGCTGGTTGTTCAGCACATAATAACTACGAGGTGTAACTGTGGAGGAACTGATGGACCCGACTGACAGAACTGGATCAGAACAGACACACAGAATCAGAGCTGCTGAGTGAGTAGAAGAGGAAACAGAAGATAATCTGACATGACGCTGATCTGAAGTGATGAGTTATGATGAGAGATAATAACAACATGAGTCATTAAACATCATCACAGGTTTTAACTCACTCTGACTAAATATTCATCAAACGTTACATTCCTGCATCCAGAAAGACAAAAACAGAACAACAGCTGCTGAACCTTCACACAGTGTCACAGCTCAGTTTAACGTCACTTTATCACTTATTTCTTGTTCGTCAGTCTGCAGCTGTTGTAGTCGTTTGATTTGATGTTTGACGATGAATCTAAATGATAAAAACATGAAACAAAGCTGCAGTTTTTAATAAATAATAAACGATGACGCTCTTCTTCCTGTTTGAGCTGCTGTCGAATACAACAGAAGAATTATAACAGATGTGATGATCAGTTTTCTGATCTGGCAGCTGGAGACTGTCGATCAAATCCACTCAGTGGACACTTTATTAGGTTCACCTGTACAATCTGTTAACCAGATCAGATTCAATACATCTCTATTTACACTGAGTAAATTAACGAGACAAAGAAAATTCAGTGTAACGTCCAACCAGAGGTGTAAAAAGCAGCGAGGAGCAGATTGTGAACATTCAGTTTGTATCAAAGTAACTAGTAACTATATCTGTCTGATTAATGTAGTGGAGTAAAAAGTACAATATTACCTTTTGAAATGTAGTGAAGTAGAAGTTTAGAGTACAATTATCAGCTCAGTAATGGAGTATTTGTACCCGTGTGTCTCTAAATGTTTGTTAATCTGAGTTGTTGTCAGAGACTCAAACAAAAAGCTTTTAAACACTTAATGTTTCATATTTTAAAACACATTATTTCTCTGACTTTAGTGTCATAAATAATATATCAGACAACAAATCTCATGTGACGTCATTCCAGGATTATATTTTAGTGAGTCGGGATCTTTTTTTTAAAAAAATCAACTTAAAGCTTTTTAAAGTTATAACAGTTTGGATGGTCGACTGTATAAAATCTAGACGAAGCCTCCAGGTGTGAAAGTGACTCCAGAGCTGAAGAGTCTTAAACCTGCATTCTTTCTAACGACCAGCAGGGGGCGACTCCACTGGTTTCAAGAAGAAGTCTAAATCAAGAGACAAGTGAAGTCATTTTCTCATAAGCTTACGTACGTAAGCTTATGAGAAAATGACTTCACTTGTCTCTTGATTTGTTCCCTCAGTAAACAGTCTCCTGATGAGTTCATGCTCTCAGTCTCTAGTTTCAAGTCTTCTTCAACACAACATGATGTTCAGTTAGTGAATTATTCTCCTGTTGACAGTAAAACAGACCATAAAGCAGGTGTGTGTGTGATTTAGGGGGCGTGGCTTCCTCGTGATTAACAAGTCAGATCCAATCAGGATCTCCTCCTCAGCTCCGCCCCTCTCATCCAAATATGGTCACTTCTGGCTCCAAAGGAAACAAGATGTTTTTGACGGCTGTGATGTCAAACTGAAGGCTTCAAACCGGCAGCTTTTATTGTTATATTGTGCTTTTTTTTCTGTTTGTCTTCAACATTCTTTGATCCTCATTGTAATCCAGGAGAATATTTTTAATCACGTCAACTTTCTTAATATATATATTTATTTATATTCACAGGTGCAGCTTCAGAACCGTCTGTCACGACCCTTAAAACAGATGATGGGACGGTTCTGCAGTGTGTCGTTAAAGGAGCTTCTCCTAAACCCAAAGTCGAGTGGAAGGACAGTTCTGGAAACATCCTTCCTGTTAAAGACCTGAAGGAAACAGAAAGAGGAGACAGCTACGACATCGTCCTTAAAGCTGCCGTTATCAATACCGACAACTTCCGCTGTGTCGTCACTCAGGAGGAAATCAATCATCACATTCATGCTGAAATTTATGCGAACATCAGTGGTGAGATTTTAATATTTCAATGCTTTAAAATCTGTATTTCCTGTTAACTCAGGTTGTCTCTTCTTTATCTGATTCTGTCTGAACATCTGAAACAATGAAGTGTGACAAACATCCAAACACAGAATAAATCCTGAAGCAGTCAAACTCTTCTTCATGACTCTGAACATAAAGGCTGTGGAGCTGCAGTTTTTACTGCACCATGTAAACTTGTAATTATAACCGTTGTGTTGCAGTGAAGGTCCAACATGACAAACAGCTTCCTCGTACTTTATTCATCAACTGCAGCAGAGTCGGTTCATTACAAGATGAGTTTTAACTTAAAATCCAGCGTTGAGTTTTGAGCTGCAGTGAAACTGAGATGAGAACAACAGATGAAGTGTAACACTGTGGTTTCTAAATGTGAGCAGGAGTCTTCCTCCTCTGTCTGAGCCTGAAACCAGGAGTGAAGAAATGTTCACCACCTCCAACATTTACTCATGTTTGACTTGTGATGTAGAATCAGAGTCATGACACAGTTTGTCCACTAGAGGGCAGCATCAGGCTCATTACACTGTTAAAAAGTCCCTCTCATTACATACAGTCACATTTTATATTCATCACATCTAAAGGATCCTAATCAGGTTTTAAAATGTTTCAGACTGAGTGAAAAATTCCGTCTTCTACTGAGACTCAACTTCAATAATCTACAGACTGTGTTGATCTGCTGCCATCAGGCCCAATAACTGTGGACCCGACCAGCACCAAGAAGCTCCCAGTGATTTTAATCTCCATGTTTGTGGACAGTAGTCAGTGGTGGAAGAAGTACTCGGATACTTTACTGAAGTGACAGAAGCAGAAACACAAAGTAAAAATACTCTGTTACAAGTAAAAGTCCACTTGAGTAAAAGTGTCAAAGTGTCAGTAAAAGTGTTGTGAAGAAGTTTTCTATTTGATCAGATGATCCTGTGTTTTTACTGTCAGATCAAAGTGATGAATGGAACTAAGTCCATTTGTTTCTTCCCTGCTGGGACCAGAACCAGAAGCAGCCTCTGAGCTGTGGAGCCCAGCAGGAGGAAACTGGACCTGAGATCAGAGCGAACATCACTGTTCCTGCTCACATTCATCCCAGTGGAGTTTTCATGTGGAACCAGTTCAGATCTCAGGAGCAGACTCACCTTTAGTGGTTCTGTGTGGGCTGTGAGGTCCAGTCTGCTGCGGATCATCTGCACTCAAGTTCTGACTCTGACATTCACTTTTATCTGTTTCAGGGTCCAACACTGGATGGATCGCTATTATTGTGGTTCTCATTCTCCTTTTAGTTGTTGGTGGAGTTGTTAGTGGACTTTACATCAAACATCTTAGAAAAGAAACTCGTAAAAAAGGTATGTTTAAGTATCTCATGTTCAGAGTCTTGACAGATGTTTTATCTTCTCAGTCGTGAATCATTCTGTTGGTTTTTCCACTCGAGACGTTTGAGATGTTCTTGAATGTAACTGTGTTGTTCTTCCTGCAGACGAGGAGAAGAGAGAGCCTCAAACTGAACCCAACTCATCGACCTCGCTGAGAGAATCCAGCTGATCCAGAAATGTGACTCTCTTTGCATGTGCTGTGAAGTTTGCTGCTGCTGAATGTGTGAGTTGTGACAGTGAAACATTTACAGAAAGCAGTCAGAGTTTCAGACGATGCTGGATGACAGTGAGGACGTTTTGTCTGCTTGTTTCAGGCAGTTTAAGAGTTAAAAACCTGTTTTAAAGTCAGTTTAAAGTGGAAATGAGTTTTTGGGATCAGGGTTGTGATGGCAGCAACGTGGAAATGAAGGTTGTTTGCACTTTGATGCAGAAGACGCAGATTTGGACTGAGGTGCTCATTACTTGGCATTTCTTTTAAGGAGAACATAGTTTTCAGTTGTGATCCTGTTGAGTATATTTAGTGTGCAGTAGTAACACTTACCTGATACGTCAGCTCGGCTCTTGTTGTTACTTCCAGCGTTGATTCACCTCCACTGACTGACCACATTAACACACCTGTCACAGTCACATTACCTGAGGAGGTCGCTTCTGTCTCAGCAGCTGTTAAAGTGGTTTCATTTAGTTTCCTTCATTGTTTTATTTAACATGCACCATAATATACATTACTATCAGCCCTTCACAATAAGAGCTGGTCCACATGCAGCACAGTGACATGTACCTGTAACAGAAGAGAGCAGGAGGCCTTTAATGCTGACAGAACTGATTATTAATGAATCGTTCTGTGAAGTGAGAATTAAATGAATTCTGATATTTGGTGAGATTCAGTTCCACTCTTGTGCAGCTTGAAGAGAAAAAACGATCGACGAACAAACTTTGACTGTGTTATTAATGTTGTTGAGGACAAAGACGAGCTCTTTCTCTCTGTTCTATGTTGCTGTTATTCTTTTATTTTTACACTCTGATGATCTGATGCGTCTCTAGCAGCTGGTCAGTTAATCACACGTCGCTGGTTGGATCCCCGGCTCCTCCCGTCCACATGTCCAAGTGTCCTTGAGCAACAGGCTGAAGCCCAAACTGCTCCTGATGGTCAGACCAGCAGCTTGATGGTAGCTGACTGCCATCGGTGAGTGAGTGAGTGAGTGAGTGAGTGAGTGAGTGAGTGAATGGATGAATGAGGGCAGCAGTGATGTATAAATGCGTCTATTTACCAAATATTGTCAGACTGCTTGTAGAGCTTAAAGCTCCTGACTGAGCTCCACATGTGCTTTAAAACCATCAGACTTCACTGAACTGAAGCTGCTGTTAACGCTGTCAGTCACTGTCAATATAATGTGACTTTAGATTTTACATTTGTGTTGTTGGCATTATTTGGGTCGAGCCTGTGTTGGTTCTTGTTTCTGTTTTAAGGTGCTCAGCAGTCTGTCAGGTCCAGTTCCACACTGATGGTTCTGTTGTTCACTGATGATGCTCTTGTCGTGTTTCAGGTCATTTCAGGCAGCGCTTCATCATTTCTGTACAAACGTTTGAATAAAACATGAAAACTGTCAAACTGTGTGTTGTGACTGTTTCTGATGTTTCTGTGTTCAAACTGGGATCAAAGAAATAAAAGTGGTTTTAATTTCTGGGTCTGATTCTGAGATGATCTCTATTTTCCAGCAGCTGTCAGGACAGCAAAGAGACAACAGAGCAGATAAATCCTCTTTAAAACAGTTTCTAGAGACAGTTTAGCTCCCTGACAGCTTCATGAATGGAGATCACAGCTGAATGTAAAGAAATCCTCATGTGTGTGTGTAACAAGGCCTGAGTCTGAGGAGAGAACATGTTCCAGACCTGCTGACGGCTGTAAGGACCGGTTCTGAAACACAGAACTGACTGAATCTCTTTGTCTGATGAAACTCTGACAAACAAAGTCTGTTTTCAGAAGAATTCAGCAGGTCAAAGTTTAGCTGCTCGTCTCAGAGGAACTTTATTAGCTGATCACAGAAAGACAGCTGAGTGTGAACCACAGAGTAAAAACTGCTGACAGGGATTGTTTCTGTCCTCAGCTGACTCCAGACTCAGTGCTGACCGGAAATCATGACGTCATGGTGGTGATGTCACATAAAGGGGGCGGGACACCTGTCACTCACAAAGCATCCTGGGAATGATTTGATTCTGATCAAATCAATGCTGCAGATATAAATCTGTCATAAATATGAAGGAATAACAACTGAAAAATCACTGAATATAAAATCGATTGATCAGAATCAGCTGAATGTGAATCATGGTGGTCTACTTCAGTGCAGCACTACCTGTAACAGGTGTGTCACAGTGAGTCTGTGGTTTCTGACTGAGAGACGCTCAAGTTTATTTTGAAAGATGTTTTTTTTCTGTTTTAATGTGAAATAAATGGATTTACATATCCGAACATAGTTTTTTGGTAGCTTGAGCATTTTGTAATCTCAGCAGCTGATACAAAGAGCAGGAGGCCCGACATCTACACCTGAGCCACACACACATTACTGACCAAACAGACGGTGTGTCAGCTGATCATCTTCACCTGAACTCTGATATCTTCTCCAGAAGTCCTGTGTTAGTTTCAGCTCCATGTTGATGACTGTGACGCCCTCTGCTGTCCTAAAACCAGCCTCTGTCTTCATGAAGTCAAACCTCTGTGGTCAGATTTGGCTGCATTAAGACAACAGAGGAGGGTTGTGATGATGAGACGCTGCAACTCTCACCTGAAGTCACTCTGTTCTTTCTGCTCACACCTGCTGCAACACATCACTGATCACATGACTCATATGAAAACGTGGGTGAGGTGTGTGTGTGAACACCTGAAATAACATCCAGTGTTTTGGCCTCCGGCCTGGATTTTCTGTGTGCATGTGTGTGTATGTGTGTGTGTGTGTGTGTGTGTGTGTGTGCTGCACTCTACTGTCATACTTTGCTTTCCTCTAATTTCCTGTTTGGCAGAGATGTGAATGTCTGTGTGGTGTTTAAAAAAGGCTCATATCAGTGGTGTGTGGACGTCATACCCTGTTCTGATAAAGCTGCTACATTCCCAGAAACTGACGCCCTGCAAACATTTCCTCATAGTTTCACTTTTAGAAGACGAGTATTTACAGTCAAACGATCTATTATATTGTAATTATTCTCCTGAATAACTTCTGCCACGAGGAATCTCTCAATCTAACCAATGACATAAAGACTTAGTTTGAGGTGTTGTGTGCTTCTTATTTGTGCAGAACTTGCCTGAGAAATCTCCTGATTTTAAGTTTCCTTCAGTTTCACAGTAATCCACTGATAGTTGTCTGTTCATCAACAGCTTCACTGCAGACAGGAACTACTAACAGATAATTCTGCAAAGTTTTAATGGAGTTTTATTTCGGTAGTTTCTCTGTTTTAAATCAAGTCTCCAGATGCTTCAGTTGTTTAGCAGAATGCTGCAACTCTGTTTTACTGTGAAGCTCCAGAAATGTTAAGTGGACGACGACACTTCACCTGACTTTATACCAACATGAAGGAGGAGATGATGAGAGAGTTTTTGTTCTGTTTGAGTGAACTGTTCCTTTAACTGTATTTCCATTCTTCATCACAGACTGTTTCTTTAAACTGGTCCTGATGTTTTACTGGAGGAGCTGCACAGAGATGATTCACTGCTGCTGATCAGGAAGAGAAGCAGCTGTCAGACACTAACAGTGAAGCTGAAGCTGAATCTGAGGCTGCAAAGTGTTTTTATACACAGCTTTAATGTTACTGTGAAGACAAGGTGCTGAATTCATGAGTCATAGTTAATATGTGGTGATGACGCTTTTATTGTGAAGGTGTGTACCGGATGTGTTGCAGCCCTCCCTGCCTGCAAGCTGAGAAACAGAAACAGTTTGTGATGAACCAATCAGAGTGTTCAGGTGTTCTGTGGAGCTCACTTATACAGAGCCTCCGTCAGAGTGCTGAGGAGTGTGTGGAGCTCCGTCACATAGAGCCTCCGTCAGTGAGGTGAATCCTCAGAGGACATCAACAACTATGGAGCTTCTTCCTCTCGTGTGTCTCTGTCTGCTGAGCTGCTCTGCAGACGGTAAGAAAACTGATCATCATCACTGACAGTTTGTCATTTCACTTTATTTCACCTCCACAGGAACAATGTGGAAACATGCTGGATGTTTCCTGCTTTAGTGCGCACGAGACACCTGCTCAGCGCCCGGTGACGTCACATGTACCCTGATAATCAGCGCACATCGATAGTATTGATCGGATCGATTATAGAAGAATTACAGCAGAATGATGCTGAGTTTTATCTCGAGATGCTTTATAATGATGTGTCGTCATCACTGCTGTGTCCGTGCGTGTTCGTGCGCGTGCGCATGCTCGTGGGGCGTCGTCTCCATCCTGCTGCAGACTCTCGCAGGTTTCACAGAAACTCTTCTGAGGACATGAAACCTTCTGGATGTTGTGATCGTTGGACTTTGGACTCTTTTATCGGAGGGGAAATAAAACGCGTGAGTGTCTGAAGCTCCTGAACAAACTAAAGTAGTTCATCAATAAAACAGAGACGTGACTCGGATCATCATCCGCGCTGCGCTGCGGACACGGTCAGTCCTGAAGGGGAGACCCGGTCCAGCTGGACCAGGTCCTGTAATGTCCCCAACAACTCAGACCCTGTTCACACTGGAGCAGCCTGTCGATATATTAACACTTAACAATCAGTTAAGTGTGAGCAGTTATTAAGTGTGAATCAGGAAGGACTTGATAGTTAATGAGTAACTCCTGAATCAGTGTGATTTATAGACTATATAGGAGATAATGAGTTACTACAGGTCAGACTGGAGATAATCAATGAATCATCAGGTGATGATCAGTTCATGAGGAGGGCAATAAAATGATCTGCAGCTATAAACGCTGCAGTGTGCAGCAGCTTTAACACCTTCTAACTCCACTGAAACCTGAAATAAGATAAAATCTGTTTCACTCTAAAGTTTTTAAATACAAATGAAACAGCTTAAAGTAAATCTGAAGCTCATGTTCGCTCCTGCAAACTGCTGCTTATTAAGAACTCTTTCTCTTTGTTTCTTCATAGGCCTGTAAAAAAAAAATTATAATAAAACTCATTTATTGAAAAATATCGTTCAGAATTGAGGAGTGTGTCTTTAAGTTACCTGCACACGTTCTCAGTAAGCTTCAACATAAGAATTGTAACCAGATTAAATACATAAATCTTCATGTGAGTCGAGACTCAGAGATCCTGAAAGAGTTTGGACTTGTTCTGTTTTGTCACAAACCAACGATCACAGCAGCTGGAGGTCTGATAACTGACTCAGGGTCAGCTGGGAATCTGTCTCAGTGCAGCTTCTAGTTTATTGATTATCAGCATCAGATTCATTTGTGACTGTGTGTTTATTTGGAGATGATTATTTTATTTATTACCACATGTATATAAAACCAGAGCAGTGTGTCTTGTTGTCGTCCTCTTTCTCTACCACTCACATTTTTTATCAACAATGTAGTAACACCTGTTTGTGTGGTTTTACTTAATCTGAGTGAGGAGACGTCGTCTGATAAATGATAAGAGCCGTCAAACCAGCAGGTTGTTAAAATGTTTCCTGGTTCTTGTTTCCTTCATGATGACTGGAGAGCAGCGACCTCAGAGATCCAGCTGTCAGAGTTCACACAGAGAGAGAAGAAACTTTCAGCTCACGTTGTTCGCTTGAGTTTGATCGCAGGTTTATTAACCCAAAGAGCTGGGAACTGAACTGTGTGTGTGTGTGTGTGTGTGTGTGTGTGTGTGTGGGAGCTCTGTCTGCAGTCTGTCATTGATCTGAAACAGTAGCTCCATTCACACTGCTGTTTGGGATCCTGCGCCAATTCTCCGCCTCCGTGTGAATTTCTCGGAGGCGCTGGGGGTGAAACTTTGCTCCAGCGCTGATCCGCTTCTGGAGGTCGTATCAGTGGCACATTATTGACCAACCAAACCAGTGAGAATAGATAAGCCGGCTGCGCGTATCGAGTGCGTGTCGATCGTACAGTCTGATTACTACTCAGGTCCTTCACTCAACTAAATACAGAGAAATGTCCCACAAAGCAACGTTACAGGACCGAACAACAGTAACTGTAACTGTAACTGTTGTTGGCAACTTATATGAGGAAAAAAATACCACAGCTGTCCGTGGAGCAGCGTCCGTCCTCCTGTCTGTCCTCCTGTCTGTCCTCCTGTCTGCCCTCCTGTCTGTCCACCTGTCTGTCCTCTTGTCTGTCCTCCTGTCTGTCCTCCTGTCCGTCCTCCTGTCTGTCCTCCTGTCTGTCCTCCTGTCTGTCCTCCTGTCTGTCCTCCTGTCCGTCCTCCTGTCTGTCCTCCTGTCTGTCCTCCTGTCCGTCCTCCTGTCTGTCCTCCTGTCTGTCCTCCTGTCTGTCCTCCTGTCTGTCATCCTGTCTGTCCTCCTGTCTGCCCTCCTGTCTGTCCTCCTGTCTGTCCTCCTGTCTGTCCTCCTGTCTGCCCTCCTGTCCGTCCTCCTGTGTGTCCTCCTGTCTGTCCTCCTGTCTGCCCTCCTGTCTGTCCTCCTGTCTGTCCTCCTGTCCGTCCTCCTGTCTGTCCTCCTGTCCGTCCTCCTGTCCGTCCTCCTGTCTGTCCTCCTGTCCGTCCTCCTGTCTGTCCACCCTACTTCTCATCACATTTCTGCCTGAAAAATAGTGTCTGTCAAGGGCAAATAACTTTAACTCACCGAGTGCTTGTGATGAAAATAAATAAATCACTGCGACTGTCGGCCGTCCAGACCGAGACTTCAGGGAACTTTCCCCCAGAAAACAGCGTCCATCCCCGAGAGTGACAGAGTCAGACAGCTTCCTGTTTACTGATGGCGAATAATAAATTATGTGATTTAGCACGGAAAAACTTAATTTTGTCACTTTCCAAGATCCTCCTCTTTAGGAGCCGCAGCGCCGGATTTCTGTGTGAATTACACAGCAGTTCGTCTTTAAGGCAGAGACGCTTCACTCTGTGTGAACTATCAGCGGAGAATTGACGAACTGCCGCTGTGGCGATAATGCAGCTTCTCTGTGTGAAAGGAGCGACGAACATCTGTCCCTCCTCAACTCTTGTCTGATGGTGCAATTAGCCCAGCAGACAGCTTGTGGGTACCTGTCACTCAAAGAGGCCACACCCCCTGATTATGTGTAACTTTAAGCCTTAATATAATTTAAATGCGTGAGTTATATAAAGATTCTCCTCTTTTACCACAAACACGTTGATTTCTGCTGTAAAGTAAACTCATTGTAACATGAGCTCTTCTAGTTATTTACTCACTTCTGCAGCCTCAAGTGGCCGTTTGAGGAACTGCAGTGTTGGTGCTTCAGCGTCGGCTTCATTTCTCAGTCCTGCAGGTTGATGCTTGTTAGCAACATGTTAGCATGCTAACACACTGGAGTGATACTGTTGAAACATAATTCTCTGTCACGTGAAGCTTTAATCTGATGTCCTGAGAAAGTTCAGTGAACACATTTGAATGACAAAGTGAAACAACATGTGTGTTCAGCTGTGGAACAGGATAGTTTGGTGGTTAGTTGTGTCTTTGAATCCAGTCCAAGAAATCAAGTTCTGACATGAATAAAACTACAACTTCTGCTGGTGTTATAAAGATGAACAGTTTCCACAGCTGAACACATTTTGTAACATTCAAACACATATGCTCAATAACAAAACCATAATTAACTTTACTGTAAGATTAAATATACTTAAAATATCCTGCTGAAAAAAACAGCATAGACCAGCAAGATTTCCATGCTGGTTAGTGCTGGTCACCCAGCAAGGTCCCATTAATCATGATGGCCTACCAGCAGAGTCTTGCTGGTGACGTTGCTGATGAAGCTGGTCACCAGCATCCCATTAGCAGCATCCCATGCTGGTGCTGGTGTGCTGGTCGCCCACGCTGGCAGGGAACACCTGCACCTGAATCCTGTTCAATCAGCATCTTGATCTGCCACACCTGTCAGGTGGACGGTTTATCTTACTGGATTTTAACAAATGTGTGCTCAGCATCTGAAAGAAGTAATTATTTTGTGTACATACAAAAGAAAAACTTAATAAAATTGTTTAATTCGACTTGTGAGAGAAACAGGAGCAACAAACAAAGTGTTGCATTTATATTGTGGTATATTTTATGCAGTATTTACAGTTTGTGCCCTCAAATTACCCCAAAATCTTGGAAGTTTGAAGCTTGTGTTCAATAAACTTGGTGTTCTGTGACAATCTCGCTGACTCTGTGTCCTGTATTGGACTTTTACAGCCAACTTCACTCCTCCTCATTCGCAATATGAAATAAGTTGTTGACACACCCCATGCTGGTCACCAGCGTACCAGCACCAAAACACGACATATGCTGGTTTTTCCAGCAGGGATGTCAGTACAAGCTCGACAAAAGGAAAATTACTATGTTAGAGGAAACAGGTGTTTGAGTTTTTGTTGTGTAAAGTTGTTATCTGACTTTGTTTCCTGATGACTCTGCATGTTAACATACTGAGTAACATGTTTTTATCTTCCAGGTGTCAAAGTGGTCGTGGAACAAGACAGTGATGCTGTTTTACCCTGTTTGATCAGCACCAAGGAGGACCTCTCAGGAAAACTGTTTGACTGGAAGAAAGATGGTCAGAAGGAGGTGTTCATGTATGATTCAGGCATTCATTACAATAACGGCCGTGATGGTCAAGATCAGCAGTTCAAAGGTCGAGTCTCACATTTTCAAGATGAACTGAAGAACGGCAACGCCTCCATAAAGATCACAAATACAAAGATGGCCGACAGCGGGACCTACAGCTGCATTTTTCCACGTCTTCAGAGTCAAACATCCATCATTGAGCTTGTTGTTGGTGAGTGCTTTCATTAAACAGTTAAAGATGTCGCTCATTTACTGCTGCGACTGGTTCCAGAGTCCCAGATGGACTTTAGTTCAGTGGTCAGAATCCACATCTGGCAGGGCCTCGAGCCCACAGAGCTGCAGCCACATCTGGAGAGACGACCTCTGTATCAAACATGCTGATATCAGAGACACACTGCAGATTATGTCTCTCTGTACGATGAAGCTTCAGCCGTCTGTAGTAGATGAAATATGACTTTTACACAGTATTACCTGTCTGTTTCAAAACCATCTAACATGTGTTTGTTTTGCCTTTCAGAACGAGTCTTAACCTCTTGGGGTTCATTTTGATTTTGTGCGTCTCTGCCTCTTAATATTTACTCATTTTAAGTTGTTTAATACAAAAACCAGGAGCAGCTGATACATGTCCACTACATCACTGTAAAGCAAACACTCTGAGGTTCATCAGGTGTGTTGATCTGATTTAAAGCTCAGAGAGAGTTGAACTGGGAAATGATTCAACAGAGAAAAAGTACAAGTTTTCTTGCTACAGTTTTTTTCATTTCATTTTATAAATTAAATTAATAAGTTATAATCTGGTCCATCAGGCTGAAATTCTCAGGATCTCTCCCTCAACTTGTCTAAAATGTCTGAACCAAGTTTTATGCTGACAGACAGAAGAGGCTCTGAGATATTTTAGAAAGTGCAGTACAGATTATCTCCAGCAGATGTCCACAGAGCTCTCTAAAACTTCTCCAAAGTTACCAAATGATGATAATAAATCCCTTTAAGATGCTGAAAAATGTCCCTCAGTGTTAAAGTGGACGATAAAAAGATGTTGTGAGTGTTTAAATAAAGATTTACATCTTTATTATCATTGAATCATGTCTCCTTAAACATATAAATACAGTTTCTCTGTTATGTGGGTGTCCCGCTGCCACAGGAAGTCCGACAACATTCACTTCCATATATGGTCACACAGGTAATTTAATTGGCAGCTGACTCTGAGTGTTTTCACGGTGCTGACTTCCCATTGGATGAGAGCAGCTGTCAATAACACACACGTGGCGCTCGCGTACAGATGCTGTCCTGTGATTGGCTGATGGAGTTAAAAGACCGTTAGGTTCGTCACTTCAGGTCGTAGAAAGATGCTGATTGGTTGGTTTTGTTCCGGGGCGTTTACTGATTTCAGAGATACTGAACATCATTGGTCAAATCTTTTGTCGATACTTTAAATTGATTAAAATGAAGTTGTTCGGAAAGTTTGACGAGCGGCGCTAAAAATAAACGAGCGACACAATCGACTTTTATTGTGGTGGTTTTAAGTTCCGCTTCCGTTTAACCGAGCTGGATTTAATGGCTGGACTTTAGTCTTTAAAACGAGCCGCTGTTCGTCTATAAATGTCTGTTTTTACACCTATAAATACAGTTTAACTGCGGCTACACAGGCTAGCTAGTAAGTAGCTAACTGTTTACTGCCGTAAAGTGAGACGCTGCTGCTGTAATGTCGTAAATCTTTATTTCAGGTTCCTGAATGTGTCGATAAAAACGAACCTGTGAGCTTTCAGATGAGGTGTAATATGTGTGTGTTGACTTCTGACGTCAACATGAAAATACGATGTTTATGTTTTTGTTATTTTTTACTGTAAATATCGGGTCGCGCGCATCCTGCGCACCTTATAACATTAAAAGACAGAACAGGTGAAAACATCCCAGGTGAGTCCTGATTGTGATGACGTCACTCTCCACCTCTCACTAACAGTAAATGGCTGTCATCAGCTCCACAGGCCTCAGTATCATTCAACACACTAACATCTGTTGAGCTGAACCTCTGAGTGTCATTCTGCTGTGTTACACATCTGGAGACAACAACATCTGTTCAGTTTGTGTCAGTGTTAAAGATTCACACTAAAAACTACTTTTATATTATATTTATGATGACAGTCATACATTTTAAATATTGTGCTTTGTCAACTCAGTGACAAAAACACATTTAAAGTTTACTTACACTCAATTCCAGTTTATCAGGTAACAGAGATAAAAACAGGTCAGGAATTAATGTTCATGACGGTTTAATGATCAGATTTTGTTTAACCTGTTTAGAGATGTTGATTCAGTCTCATTGTCAGTTTGGAGACTTTAGTTTGTGTTTCTTTTAAACTGCATGTCTGTGAAATGTGTTGGGATACTGAGAGGTGTTTCTAATATTTAGTCCACCCTCGTTTTAACGAATTAAGCTATTAAAATGTATAAAACGCAGCATTTTAGTCTTTCACATGTTCAGGTGTGTGTAACTTTGAAGATTCAGTCTTTTATTTTTGTAATCGTTCCTTGTTAAATTAAGCAGAAATGAACTTTATATTTGCATCTGCCATGATATGCGTCAGAATCTGCCTCATGTTGGAGGAAGTAAAAATGTTTGAAATATCACATATTATTTAATTTCTTCTCATGGTTGATACTGAGGTATCTGGAGGACAACACATTCTGATTTACTTAGCTTAGATTCAATCATGACCTATTGGATAAATTTGGCAAAAGGACCAATCAGAGGAAGTGGGTGTACTGGAGAAGGGCCTCTAAAAAGGCCCTCACAGGAAGAACGGGGGGCATTTTTTAGTGTTCCTGGGAGCAGAGGCTGTCAGGAGTTTTGATAGAGGAGAGGGCAAAGCATTTTGGCATAGCTTTTCCCATAGATTGGATAATATCAGAAAGCGGCCGCTTCTGATCCGGACTCAAGGCTCTAGATTCTGTTTCAATAAAGATTTCTCTATCAGCCACACAGCCTTGCCTCCGCAGAATTCTTTCATCATCGAACTACACGCCGACACCTTCGAGGAAGAAAAGCCCAGAAACTACAATACCAATAAGATAACTGATAATGTCACCGTTTTGTGTTTTAAAAAGAAGTTCTTAATTTGTAGTTTATGCACACCTGCGGGTCAAAGACTTTAAACTTGTCTCTTTCCCTCTTATCTTAACTCTCGCAGAAAATGTTTAGCCAATTTCGAACTTGTTGTTTTCCTCTGAGGCTATAAAAAAAATCCTCACCAGTGATGACTTATTTGGCGCTTTGTCTTCACTGTTATCTGACAATATATCAGGCCGATACATGTTGTGCGTCACTTTTATAATGTGTTATATTGTGTTCACAGGTGCAGCTCCAAAGCCGTTTGTCATAGCACTTGATGAAACGAAGGACTGGTCTCTGCTGCAGTGTGAAGCTCATGGTGATCCTCTTCCTACAGTAGAGTGGAAGGACAGTGATAACAACACTCTTAATGCTGACACACCTCAGATCTCAGAAAGAGGAGGTCGATCATACATCACTGTCAACGTTACTGTGACCAAGACTGACAGCTACAGCTGTGTAGCTACACAGGAGACACTCAGTCATCAGATTGCTGCTGTGACCTATGTACACTTGGCAGGTCAGTGGTATTTAAATCTTCAAACTATTTTAATAATACGTGTGTTTTAAAGATTATAGTTCAGACTGAACACACAGGTCATCAGCTCAAAGTCTGTTGATGCTGAAAATGTTTCAAACTGAAGAAACTCTGAGACTTAAAACAGAAAAAGTAGATAAATGTGTTCTGGATGTAAATAAGAAGAAGTTCATGTTTGTGCTGCTGAAACATTCACTGTAAAAACTCTCCAGCTGTTAAATTAACTGGAATTAAATCAACTTTTGTGTTCAGTCTGAATTCACCTTTAAGGATCATTTCCATCATGAATTATTGTCTGTATGTTGGATCTGACGACGTCCAGCTGTGATGATACATGACTACAATCTGAACACAGACACTTGATTCATGTGTTCATTTAGTTGATGAATCAGAGAAACTTTGAGTCCTGAAACACATCTGAGCTCCGTCTCCTGGAGTCACACTGGAGCTGCTTCTGGTTCTGATGTCACAGGATCTTCATCACTGAATCTTTCTCTCAGTGACATAAAGAATGATGTTGGTACCGGGCTCAGGTCCACTGAGGAGCTCAGACTGAAAGTGCTCCTGAACTCTGAGCCTCCTTTTCTGTGAAGTTTGTGGCTCCTTTCCAGTTGAGAGGCAGTTTCCACAAACGAGGCCTGTAGTGAAGCTCCACAGCTGCCTCTTCTGCTGCTGACTGTTTAAATCCTTCACAGCGACTGTCTGTGAGTTCACACCTGGACAAGTTCAATGTACAGACATGTGCTGACTGAACAAAGATTTCTGCATCCACACACTGAAATGAATCACAGCACACAAACTGAGTGTCACACACAGCTGAGCTGGTTGTTCAGCACATAATAACTACGAGGTGTAACTGTGGAGGAACTGATGGACCCGACTGACAGAACTGGATCAGAACAGACAAACAGAATCAGAGCTGCTGAGTGAGTAGAAGAGGAAACAGAAGATAATCTGACATGACGCTGATCTGAAGTGATGAGTTATGATGAGAGATAATAACAACATGAGTCATTAAACATCATCACAGGTTTTAACTCACTCTGACTAAATATTCATCAAACGTTACATTCCTGCATCCAGAAAGACAAAAACAGAACAACAGCTGCTGAACCTTCACACAGTGTCACAGCTCAGTTTAACGTCACTTCATCACTTATTTCTTGTCCGTCAGTCTGCAGCTGTTGTAGTTGTTTGATTTGATGTTTGATGATGAATCTAAATGATAAAAACATGAAACAAAGCTGCAGTTTTTAATAAATAATAAACGATGACGCTCTTCTTCCTGTTTGAGCTGCTGTCGAATACAACAGAAGAATTATAACAGATGTGATGATCAGTTTTCTGTTCTGGCAGCTGGAGACTGTCGATCAAATCCACTCAGTGGACACTTTATTAGGTTCACCTGTACAATCTGTTAACCAGATCAGATTCAATACATCTTTATTTACACTGAGTAAATTAACAAGACAAAGAAAATTCAGTGTAACGTCCAACCAGAGGTGTAAAAAGCAGCGAGGAGCAGATTGTGAACATTCAGTTTGTATCAAAGTAACTAGTAACTATATCTGTCTGATTCATGTAGTGGAGTAAAAAGTACAATATTACCTTTTGAAATGTAGTGAAGTAGAAGTTTAGAGAACAATTATCAGCTCAGTAATGGAGTATTTGTACCCGTGTGTCTCTAAATGTTTGTTAATCTGAGTTGTTGTCAGAGACTCAAACAAAAAGCTTTTAAACACTTAATGTTTCATATTTTAAAACACATTATTTCTCTGACTTTAGTGTCATAAATAATATATCAGACAACAAATCTCATGTGACGTCATTTCAGGATTATATTTTAGTGAGTCGTGATCTTTTTTTTAAAAATCAACTTAAAGCTTTTTAAAGTTAAAACAGTTTGGATGGTCAACTGTATAAAATCCAGACGAAGCCTCCAGGTGTGAAAGTGACTCCAGAGCTGAAGAGTCTTAAACCTGCATTCTTTCTAACGACCAGCAGGGGGCGACTCCACTGGTTTCAAGAAGAAGTCTAAATCAAGAGACAAGTGAAGTCATTTTCTCATAAGCTTACGTACGTAAGCTTATGAGAAAATGACTTCACTTGTCTCTTGATTTGTTCCCTCAGTAAACAGTCTCCTGATGAGTTCATGCTCTCAGTCTCTAGTTTCAAGTCTTCTTCAACACAACATGATGTTCAGTTAGTGAATTATTCTCCTGTTGACAGTAAAACAGACCATAAAGCAGGTGTGTGTGTGTGTGATTTAGGGGGCGTGGCTTCCTCCTGATTAACAAGTCAGATCCAATCAGGATCTCCTCCTCAGCTCCGCCCCTCTCATCCAAATATGGTCACTTCTGGCTCCAAAGGAAACAAGATGTTTTTGACGGCTGTGATGTCAAACTGAAGGCTTCAAACCGGCAGCTTTTATTGTTATATTGTGCTTTTTTTTCTGTTTGTCTTCAACACTCTTTGATCCTCATTGTAATCCAGGAGAATATTTTTAATCACGTGAACTTTCTTAATATATTTATTTATTATATTCACAGGTGCAGCTTCAGAACCGTCTGTCACAACCCTTAAAACAGATGATGGGACGGTTCTGCAGTGTGTCGTTAAAGGAGCTTCTCCAAAACCTAAAGTCGAGTGGAAGGACAGTTCTGGAAACATCCTTCCTGTTAAAGACCTGAAGGAAACAGAAAGAGGAGACAGCTACGACATCGTCCTCCAAGCTGCTTTGACCAAAACGGACAACTTCCGCTGTGTCGTCACTCAGAAAGAAATCAACCATCAGATTTATGCTGAGATTGATTTGAACATCAATGGTGAGACTTTAATACTTCAATGCTTTAAAATCTGTATTTCCTGTTAACTCAGGTTGTCTCTTCTTTATCTGATTCTGTCTGAACATCTGAAACAATGAAGTGTGACAAATATCCAAACACAGAATAAATCCTGAAGCAGTCAAACTCTTCTTCATGACTCTGAACATAAAGGCTGTGGAGCTGCAGTTTTTACTGCACCATGTAAACTTGTAATTATAACCGTTGTGTTGCAGTGAAGGTCCAACATGACAAACAGCTTCCTCGTACTTTATTCATCAACTGCAGCAGAGTCGGTTCATTACAAGATGAGTTGACTTAAAATCCAGCGTTGAGTTTTGAGCTGCAGTGAAACTGAGATGAGAACAACAGATGAAGTGTAACACTGTGGTTTCTAAATGTGAGCAGGAGTCTTCCTCCTCTGTCTGAGCCTGAAACCAGGAGTGAAGAAATGTTCACCACCTCCAACATTTACTCATGTTTGACTTGTGATGTAGAATCAGAGTCATGACACAGTTTGTCCACTAGAGGGCAGCATCAGGCTCATTACACTGTTAAAAAGTCCCTCTCATTACATACAGTCACATTTTATATTCATCACATCTAAAGGATCCTAATCAGGTTTTAAAATGTTTCAGACTGAGTGAAAAATTCTGTCTTCTACTGAGACTCAACTTCAATAATCTACAGACTGTGTTGATCTGCTGCCATCAGGCCCAATAACTGTGGACCCGACCAGCACCAAGAAGCTCCCAGTGATTTTAATCTCCATGTTTGTGGACAGTAGTCAGTGGCGGAAGAAGTACTCGGATACTTTACTGAAGTGACAGAAGCAGAAACACAAAGTAAAAATACTCTGTTACAAGTAAAAGTCCACTTGAGTAAAAGTGTCAAAGTGTCAGTAAAAGTGTTGTGAAGAAGTTTTCTATTTGATCAGATGATCCTGTGTTTTTACTGTCAGATCAAAGTGATGAATGGAACTAAGTCCATTTGTTTCTTCCCTGCTGGGACCAGAACCAGAAGCAGCCTCTGAGCTGTGGAGCCCAGCAGGAGGAAACTGGACCTGAGATCAGAGCGAACATCACTGTTCCTGCTCACATTCATCCCAGTGGAGTTTTCATGTGGAACCAGTTCAGATCTCAGGAGCAGACTCACCTTTAGTGGTTCTGTGTGGGCTGTGAGGTCCAGTCTGCTGCTGATCATCTGCACTCAAGTTCTGACTCTGACATTCACTGTTATCTGTTTCAGGGTCCAACACTGGATGGATCGTTGCTGGAGTTCTCATTCTCCTTTTAGTTGTTGTTAGTGTTGTTAGTGGACTTTACATCAAACATCTCAGAAAAGAAGCTCGTATGAAAGGTAAGTTTAAATATCGTATCAACATATTAATGATAAACAAACAACACAACTCATTCTTTATGTATCTCATGTTCAGAGTCTTGACAGATGTTTTATCTTCTCAGTCGTGAATCATTCTGTTGGTTTTTCCACTCGAGACATTTGAGATGTTCTTGAATATAACTGTGTTGTTCTTCCTGCAGACGAGGAGAAGAGAGAGCCTCAAACTGAACCCAACTCATCGACCTCGCTGAGAGAATCCAGCTGATCCAGAAATGTGACTCTCTTTGCATGTGCTGTGAAGTTTGCTGCTGCTGAATGTGTGAGTTGTAACAGTGAAACATTTACAGAAAGCAGTCAGAGTTTCAGACGATGCTGGATGACAGTGAGGACGTTTTGTCTGCTTGTTTCAGGCAGTTTAAGAGTTAAAACCTGTTTTAAAGTCAGTTTAAAGTGGAAATGAGTTTTTGGGATCAGGGTTGTGATGGCAGCAACGTGGAAATGAAGGTTGTTTGCACTTTGATGCAGAAGACGCAGATTTGGACTGAGGTGCTCATTACTTGGCATTTCTTTTAAGGAGAACATAGTTTTCAGTTGTGATCCTGTTGAGTATATTTAGTGTGCAGTAGTAACACTTACCTGATACGTCAGCTCGGCTCTTGTTGTTACTTCCAGCGTTGATTCACCTCCACTGACTGACCACATTAACACACCTGTCACAGTCACATTACCTGAGGAGGTCGCTTCTGTCTCAGCAGCTGTTAAAGTGGTTTCATTTAGTTTCCTTCATTGTTTTATTTAACATGCACCATAATATACATTACTGTCAGCCCTTCACAATAAGAGCTGGTCCACATGCAGCACAGTGACATGTACCTGTAACAGAAGAGAGCAGGAGGCCTTTAATGCTGACAGAACTGATTATTAATGAATCGTTCTGTGAAGTGAGAATTAAATGAATTCTGATATTTGGTGAGATTCAGTTCCACTCTTGTGCAGCTTGAAGAGAAAAAACGATCGATGAACAAACTTTGACTGTGTTATTAATGTTGTTGAGGACAAAGACGAGCTCTTTCTCTCTGTTCTATGTTGCTTTTATTCTTTTATTTTGACACTCTGATGATCTGATGCGTCTCTAGCAGCTGGTCAGTTAATCACACGTCGCTGGTTGGATCCCCGGCTCCTCCCGTCCACATGTCCAAGTGTCCTTGAGCAACAGGCTGAAGCCCAAACTGCTCCTGATGGTCAGACCAGCACCTTGATGGTAGCTGACTGCCATCGGTGTGTGAGTGAGTGAGTGAGTGAGTGAGTGAGTGTGTGAATGGATGAATGAGGGCAGCAGTGATGTATAAATGCGTCTATTTACCAAATATTGTCAGACTGCTTGTAGAGCTTAAAGCTCCTGACTGAGCTCCACATGTGCTTTAAAACCATCAGACTTCACTGAACTGAAGCTGCTGTTAACGCTGTCAGTCACTGTCAATATAATGTGACTTTAGATTTTACATTTGTGTTGTTGGCATTATTTGGGTCGAGCCTGTGTTGGTTCTTGTTTCTGTTTTAAGGTGCTCAGCAGTCTGTCAGGTCCAGTTCCACACTGATGGTTCTGTTGTTCACTGATGATGCTCTTGTCGTGTTTCAGGTCATTTCAGGCAGCGCTTCATCATTTCTGTACAAACGTTTGAATAAAACATGAAATCTGTCAAACTGTGTGTTGTGACTGTTTCTGATGTTTCTGTGTTCAAACTGGGATCAAAGAAATAAAAGTGGTTTTAATTTCTGGGTCTGATTCTGAGATGATCTCTATTTTACAGACATTAAAACAGTTTGAAGGAAACAATATTTCAGATATGTCAGATTTAAAACAAAGCTTCTAACAAACAGACAGTTTACTGCACTGACAACTTCATTAACGAGCTATTGCTGCCTATAAATGTTTTGTTTGCAGCGTTAATGGAAGTTTTATATCAACACTTCCTCAGAATTGTACTTAAATAAAATACTTGAGTTCCACTGTGGTTGTTTCTCCTCTTAACTTCTGACATGTTTTCATTAGTAACTGCTGAAATCCAGAAGAGGTCAAAATATTCAGTCTGTCACATAAAAAGCATCGATTAGAAAAAAGATTTCTGTGTCAGAACTTTGTTTTTTTCTTGTTTTCTCTCCCCTCAGATTTACCTGGTGACCATCTGGAGGAGCGACGCCAGGTGAGGATTTAAAACAGTTCAAACTGGCTCCACCTGCAGCTGCAGCAGGAAGATGCTGCTTCAGTCACAGTTACAGTCAAATAACTGGACCAGAACAGAAACTTCACTGGTCCACAGGGACATTTTACTTTAGACACTAAAAGTGCATTCTGCTGATAAAACGTGTGTACTTTTCCTTTAGTTACTTGCAGGACTTTAATGGTGGAGGAGTGTGTTTGTGTTGTGTTGGTCAGATCTGAGTGTTTCCTGCACCGCTGACCAAACGGTCCAGTGTGAAGTAACTGATGCACTTTGAATGAGAATGAACAGGAAATGATCATCAACCTTTTGGGTTAATTCAGTTTATTAAAGTGAGTAACGAGCGCTGACAGGCTTCATGTTCAGGCTGATACACAGTTCAACTGATCAATGACCAAAACTGTCTTTGACCCCAAACACAGAGTGTTTAATTAAACCAGAAACAATATAATATGATTGTTGATTGTTTTAACTTTTATTCATAAAATAAAAACAAAAACACTTTTTATAACTTGTTTTGAAAAAAATAAACACAAATGATAAAAATTTTTTTTAAAAAATCCGAAATCCTCCTGTACTGACAGTAAATGACTGAATGACTTTTAAAACCCCAGCAGTGATTTTCACTGTTCACACACATGCAGCTTCATTCAGGAACATTTTCACGCTGCAGCTGGATGCAGGAACAGAGACAGCTGAGCGTCTGCAGCACATCTGGATAACTGCCATGAAACCAACAGAAGGTCGACGTCGGTGGTCGGAGCACAAACACCAGCTCTGTGTGCAAATACACATCTTTGTCTTCTGAACACATGAACATCACATCACAATAAGGCCGAGTTTCAACTGCTGCCTGCAGTTTGCTGCATGTCGTGTTACAGCAGGATCAGAGGCGCCGCAGCTGGAAGTTAAACTGTAACTTCTAATTTTATATTTACATGGCAACACGCTATTCCTGCAGGAATACACAAACATATACACATATGTAAGAAAATACATATGTCAGAAAATCAATTATTGATCTGAATAAAATCAACTGGACGATGAGACATGGTCCTGATTTCTACAATTCACCCACACATCCAAACATTTAAAAGAAAGTTAATCATATAAATCCATTCAAAATCCTTGTAAGTCAAGAAAACAGGCAAAAGTGGAATTTCTGATCAGTTCTAGTTTTATCTGTGTGTGAGTGTGTTCCTCCACTGAGGCTCAACATTCTCCTTCATCTGCATCAAACTGTCCTCACTCACAGATACCAGCTGCATAAATACACCTGATGTGTTTTCATCATGATCAACATTATTCCCTGAGAACTTAACACAATCAGAAACAGGTGAAATCAAACCGTCCTCAGTGGAAGGAACTAAAACAAGGCCTGGATTTCTACAATCCACCTGCACATCAAAAACCTTTTGAAAACCTACAAAACATGTAAAGTGGAATTTCCTCCAACATGTAGTTCTGATGACAGTTGATGATGAATGTTTATCTGCAGGCTCTGAGGTTTTAATATCTTCTATTCCAGATTTAATTTAGCTTTTCCTACAGTCTGTTTAACTTCTTCTATAATAAAATCACCACTCAGAACATCAGAGTTATCTGATGAAGCTTCCTGTAAAAACTCTTTAACTCCTTCAGAAGCAAATGGTTTAAATACATTATATACTCATGATATATTTCAAATACAGCCCAAGAACCAGGGTCTTCAGATGAGACAGTCACCTGATTCAGGGTTTGGTTTCACTCTTTGACCTCTTGGAGAGAATTAAATATTTATATTGGAAACAATAATTATGATGATTCATAAAACCTGAAACTCAGGTTAGTTTCATCATCACATTCTGCTCTGTTTTGTTGAGTTGTGTCGCTTCATGTCACTCATTTATGTGACATAATGTCGTTAACAACAGTTCAATTTAGAGTCTTCTTGAACAACAACGTGAGAGAAGAGAAATACAATGAGAAAGATAAAGAGATGAAGAAACGAGACATTATATCACGGAATTAAAATACAAAAAATAAAGAAAAAAACTACACAATGTGTTGACGTCAACAATCATGTTGAGTCACAGAGACTGCAGAGATTTAAATTAATCGACAGAAAACCGCTGTAATAAAAACAATCTGTGTGAAACTTGTTAAATCTTTGTTGATATCAGAGTTGTCGTGATTTACAAGGCTGGAGATTGTTATTTTTTTAAGTGAACTTATTTTGTAATATTTATCCACTCAGTCTGACCAACAAATCATCAAGTATCACAAATGTCATATTTACATGATCACACACACACACACACACACACACACACACACACACACACACACACACACACACACACACACACACACACACACACACACAAATGGAAGACTTCAGTGGCTGGAGGCCTCTAGATCCCATATTCATGCAGAGGACCGTATTTCTCTCCTGGGTCACGGTCACCTGCAGAACACAAACTTATGCATTATGTACAGTCGAGCTTTATATTATACAGAACAGATTTTGCTGGACAACAAAACATTTTAATGTTTGTTTCATCTTTCAAAAGTCTGTTTTCTAACAGTCAGTGATGGAGAGTGAAAGATTTATCTGACTGGTTTCAGTCGGTGTGTTTTAAAGACTCTGAACTCGACACCAAACAGAAATCCTGTTAAATCACTGACTCACATTTAATGATGTCATGATTTCAGCTTCCATCACTTCCTGTCAGGATTATTATAAACATCTATTTCAAGACTGAACTGTTAATAATGATCACTGAGCAGTCACAGCTGTGAGTCACAGAGCTGATACCAGAACATGTTCACATGAAATCACACAACTGTAGAGAAATCTTACACTTCATGATCCAAAACAGTTTTTAAGTCCTGTGGACACTCTGTCCCTCTTTCCTGCTCGTCCACATATGAGCTCTGTCTCTCTGCTACAAGTCTGATCACTCCTATTGATCAGTGTTTTAATAATGCCTTGTTTTAGTGGAGCAGCAGCATCTCTGCACGCTTCCTTTCACCGCCATGCTTACTGCTCTCTGTCAGCTCGGTTCTCTGATGCTCTGCAGCCTATTGCAGGGTTTCCCCTACATGTAATTGACTGTGGCAAACCGCCACGGCGAAATAAAAGCTGCCACACCTTAATAATAATTTACTGTGTGTTGTTAATTTGTCTGTAAATATCAGCGGTGAGCGTTATTTGATAGCCAAACTCCTGCTACAGCTTCAGTCATTATCCTGCTTCATGTCATATGGTAGATAACAGAGCGTCAGCAGACCTGGGACGAGCTGACAATCTACTCAAGTAAAAGTATTCTGTAATAAACTACTCAGAAAAGTACGATTTATTCAAAAAAAAGTTACTCAAGTATATGTAATTTCCAGACTATTGAGCGCACCTGAATATAAGCTGCACCAACTAATTTCAAAAGGAAACTAGAACTGTGCGACTCGGACCCCGCGCACCGCAGAGCCCACGGACGTTGGCCCCAAAGGATGACGGGCTCGGGGCAAAAGTGAAGACATAGGCCAACGTCTGAGCCGTGGTATTTGCTTTAATGGGAAGTGCACTGGAAGTGCAAAATGCTGAATGTGTGCCGATTTGGATTTGTTGTATTAAGCCACGCCCACATTGACCAGTCATGACCACGTTCAAGATATGTCCTCAGGATTGGCCCTAAAAATCGGTGTAGCCGTTGAAGAGAGATAAACTTCCCATATTTTTAGTGCCCCCTAGTGGTCAAAGTTCGCCAAATTCGGCTCATCCCTTCCCAGTGTCATGGCAACCAAGGATCTCAAATGTGGTGTTAATAGCATGTAGTTTGACGGAGATATCAAACAGTTTATATTTTATATTCCCAAGGAGGAGTTAGAAAAAGTAGGTTTTGCATATGTGGCGATTTACCGAAAAAACTTTCTAACCGGAAGTGGGCGTGGCAAAATCGCAAAGTGATTCAGCTCCATTCAGGGAATCTGGGGATACAAGGTTTTTGAATGTACGACATACGGTGTGGGAGTTATAGGCAAAAACGTATTTTCCTCTGTTATAGCGCCCCCTGCAGGCGGATATATGTAGTTTTTTGTGTCTGAGATATTCGCAGGAGTCTGGACCATCCCTCCAAATTGCACCGCCCTCCCTTGCACGGTTTAGCCTGCAGCACCACTTTTAGCCGGAGAAAAATCAAAATAAAAACGACAATAAAACGACAGTAACACGGCAGGTTTAAAAAAAATAACCAGCCTACCTGAAAAGTAATTGATCGCTATCTTTATATCTGCGCACTAAAACCACTGCAGTCGTCGTCTTCACTGTCGGAATTGAACAGCCCCAGCATGACTTTGTCACACACTTTCCCAGTCTCTCTTTCGTTGTCGCTCTCAATGTCACTTTCGTCTGGAGGTGAATTTGTGCTTGTGCTGTCCTCTTCATCACGCAGCAGTCCAGCCTTTCGAAACACGTTGGTGATGGTGGATTTTTTCACACTGCTCCACGCTGTCAGGATCCACTGGCAGACCTGAGCAAAAGTTGCTCTTCACATGCGTCCAGTTTTGGTGAATGACTTCTCGCCGCTCGTCATCCAAGCCTCCCACTCTAAAAGCACGATTCACACTGATGTCGAGTGGCTGTAAATATTTCGTTGTGCCCCCAGGAATCACAGCTGGAATTGAGTTTGTCCTCTTGATGGCTGCTTTCACAGAATCTGTTATATGGGCCCTCATGCTGTCCAAAACGAGCAATGCTTTTTTTCTTTAAAAAATCCTCGAGGTCACTTGTCGTAGCACTCTGTCAGCTATTCCTTCATTAGGCTTTCTATCATCCACCTTTTCGTGTTGACTTTCACGGCGATTTCTCTCGGGAGTTTTTCTTTTGGCCTAGTCATCCGCTTAAAAATCACCATTGGTGGAAGCTTTTGTCCGGATGCTGTGCAGCTCAGAACACAAGTGAAATGAAAAACACAATCAAACTAGCGTCTTCCTCAGCGCATTATCTCTTCCACCTGTCTGTCTCGCTCCTGCGCTTCCCGCTAGAGCGCCCCCTGGAGGCCATTAGGCCGTAAAAATCTATAGATAAGCCGCATCATATTATAGGCCGCAGGGGTCAAAGCGTGGGGGAAAAGTAGGGGCTTATAGCCCGGAAATTATGGTAAATGTAATGTAAATAATAATAGTTAAACATTAAACATATAGTGCTTTTCTAGATAATAAAGTCACTTAACAAAGGAAACAAAAAAGAAAATGTATCTGTGAGTAAAGGGAACATATCAGAAAGTAGAGGAGCAGAACAAACTTCTTTGGTGATTGTCAGCAGTTTTGAAGAGGTGGAGAAAATGTAATTTGTTACAAACCACCATTGTTGAGAGGAGACTTACCTGTTTTGACACGCTTTTTACGAGAAAATTTCACCAGACGATATTCTGCAGAAAACAAACAAAATTAAACGTTACATAAAGTCAACTTCTATATGACACAGAAATGATTCTGGTGGAGATTTTAATGGTTGTTTCATCTTTTAAAAGTCTGTTTTCAAACAGTCAAGAATGGAGAGTGAAAGTTGGTCTGAACGGTTTCAGTTTGACTTTCATTGTTTTACTGAAGAATCTCAATGTTCAATGTTCCACTGAGGTCGACCACCAAACAGAACATTAGATCACCGTCTCTCATTTAACTATATGTCATGATTTCAGCTTCATCACTACAGATTAGGATTATTATAAACATCCAATTTAAACTCACTCTGCTGCCAAATGAAGCACTTTGACACCTGAGAGTTAATAATGAGCACCAACAGCTGAGAGTCACAGAGCTGATACCAGAACATGTTCAGCTCTTTGGCTTCATAAACTCATCAATTCATTCATTATTAATCTGGAATCTGATGGAATCAGAAACCATTGGCCTAGCTTTAGCATTAAACCCATAAACAGAGTGAAACAGTCAGCCTGGTGCTGGAAGGTGTGTTTCTAACTAATGTCTGTTTCCTCCTGCTTCCAGTCTTTATGCTAAGCTAAGCTAAGCTAAGCTAACCACCTCCTGAGTCTAATACTGGTATATTAGACGCTGAATCTCTGAGACTGATTTAGGGAATTACTTAGCATAAATATGTTAATACAAAATAATTGCAGTTTTTTCAATATCTTCCATGTCATGTGACCCTGTGACTCCAAACCAGCAGCAGATTGTATTAGTAAACTGGACGAATGAGACACACCTATTGTTATTGTATATTGGTGCTTCCTCTATTTTATATTAATATGCAGAAATTATGATTATTTTTCTCAATAGCATCCATGTCATGTGGCTCACTGACTTCTGAAAAAGATTATGTTTCCATAAAAAAATCTATAATAAAGAAAATAATGGTAAAAAAGTTCTCTAATGCTCAAGAGGTTCACATATTTTCAAGCAGCAACTTCTACACTATTTTGTCTCAAGTCTTAGATTCTGAAAATGAATTTTTTTTTAAAAAATCTCACCACTTTAACCACTATTTAAAGGGTTATTTTTCAAAATTTTCTTCTGGGGGGGCATTCCCCCAGACCCCCCTAGTGTTGATAGGTTACCCATTCAGAGCACCGCTGCTACAAAAAATCTAGAGGAAACATTGCTATAGCATATCAGACATATCACATTGTTAAGTGTGTGTGTTTTTATGTAGGCTATGGACTGATTGTCTTGGCTTGCATCCATGAATATTGTAATGTTTTATTATTATAATTTAGATTGGTATTGCGCAACAGTCGGGAGATGGGGGCCCCCAAATATTGATGGGTATTTCGCACACTGCTCGATGGTAACAAGTGTCACAAGTTAACCTGGACACTGCGCACTCAACGCCACAGCTAACAGCGTCTCCACGCCGCTCTCGAGCTGCTCGGTGTGAACAAATGCCTCAGACTGTTCCACCCAGGAGTTGTTTGTGAGTGCAGACATTCACGACAAAGATATAAGACCGACAACACGCACTTTTGGATGATTTATTCACAGTTGCGTTTTTTTGGACAGGCGTCGAGACAGTCACCTACACTGTCACTGTGCGCTCTGTAGCGCTCGTCTAACAGCGGTTTGTAGGTCGCAGACTCGGCATCTCTGTGTGAAATAGTGGTGTTCAAGCCACGTCAAAATGAACACACATATACATGACTTGGATCGATGAGCAGGGTGATCGGAATGTTTTTCCTGGTTAGCGGACATGGCCGAGGACCCCTCTCCAGACGGGATTCTCAAACCACACCTCCCAAGACGATTCTCACCCGACTGGCCAATAGGAACGTGGCCCTGCCCATGACATTATTTTCACAGCGAGAGCAAAATCCTGACACGAGAGCAAGAAATTGCATCGAGAGCAAAGACTTAGAGAGTCTTAGAGAGAGAGAAGAAAAACGTTTGAGAGAAACATCTTTTTTTGAGAGAAAATGTTTTCACACAAATTTATATTTTTTTATGTTCTATGAGAAAATACTTTATCTCAAAACTTTTTTTAGTTTCAAATATTATAATTTTTTGCTATTGGTGTAAAAACTTTTTCTCTCAAACATTTTTTTTTCTCTCAGATCATTTATTTTCTCGCATGTAATAAAGACACAAATCTAACTCCATGTAAAGGGAACATATCAGAAAGTGGAGGAGGAGAACAAACTTCTTTGGTGATTGTCAGCAGTTTTGAAGAGGTGGAGAAAATGTAATTTGTTACAAACCACCATTGATTAGAGGAGACTTACCTGTTGAATCATTATCTGAATCATCTAGAGTTCGTATTTGCCGCAGACGAAAACCTGCAGAAAACAAAACAAAATTAAACGTTACATAAAGTCAACTTCTATATGACACAGAAATGATTCTGGTGGAGATTTTAATGTTTGTTTCATCTTTTAAAAGTCTGTTTTCAAACAGTCAAGAATGGAGAGTGAAAGTTGGTCTGAACGGTTTCAGTTTGACTTTCATTGTTTTACAGAAGAATCTCAATGTTCAATGTTCCACTGAGGTCGACTACCAAACAGAACATTAGATCACCGTCTCTCATTTAATTATATGTCATGATTTCAGCTTCATCACTACAGATTATTATAAACATCCAATTCAAACTCACTCTGCTGCCAAATGAAGCACTTTGACACCTGAGTGTTAATAATGAGCACCAACAGCTGTGAGTCACAGAGCTGATACCAGAACATGTTCAGCTCTTTGGCTTCATAAACTAATCAATTCATTCATTATTAATATGAATCTGATGGAATCAGAAACCATTAGCCTAGCTTTAGCATTAAACCCATAAACAGAGTGAAACAGTCAGCTGGTGCTGGAAGGTGTGTTTCTAACTAATGTCTGTTTCCTCCTGCTTCCAGTCTTTATGCTAAGCTAAGCTAAGCTAAGCTAAGCTAACCACCTCCTGAGTCTAATACTGGTAAGTTATTACTTAAAGTGTTGAACTGTTCTGTTAAAGGTTACAGCCTGACCGGCTCATCAAAGACTCACATTCATGCTTAATAGTTTATAATAATGCAGCTCAGTGAGGATACAGACGCTTCACAGAGGAGAGGGGAGAATATAACGCTGATCTTCCTGTTGGTCACAGAGACCCTGACTGACAAATCACACAACTGGAGAGAAATCTTACACTTCATGATCCAAAACAGTTTTTAAGTCCTGTGGACACTCTGTCCCTCTTTCCTGCTCGTCCACATATGAGCTCTGTCTCTCTGCTACAAGTTTGATCACTGCTATTGATCAGTGTTTTAATAATGCCTCGTTTTAGTGGAGCTGCAGTCTGTAAATATTAACAGTGAGCGTTATTTGACAGCCAAACTGCTGCTGTAGCTTCAGTCATTATCCTGCTTCATCTCATGTGGTAGATAACAGAGTGTCAGCAGACCTGGGACCAGCTGATAATCTACTCAAGTAAAACTATTCTGTAATAAAACTACTGAGAAAAGTACAATCTATTCAACAAAGTTACTCAAGTATATGTAATGTAAATAATAATATGATAAATTAAATGTATGGTGCTTTTCTAGATACTAAAGTCACTTAACAAAGGAAACAACAAAATAAAATGTATCTGTGAGTAAAGGGAACATATCAGAAAGTGGAGGAGGAGAAAAAACTTCTTTGTGATTGTCAGCAGTTTGGAAGAGGTGGAGAAAATGTAATTTGTTACAAACCACCATTGTTAAGAGGAGACTTACCTGGCATGAGCATCTCTGTTTCATCTGAAGGATGTATTTTCCACAGAAGAGAATGTGCAGAAAAGAAAAGAAAAGTATAAATTACATAAAGTCAACTTTTATATTACTAAGTAGTAACGTGAAGTATCTCATGCCTGATGATTAACTGGCTCAAAGGGACAGTTCACTCAGTGGAGTAAATGTAATTTGTTACCAACCACAATTGTTGAGAGGAGACTTACCGACCGCCTCATAAACATGTAAATCCTGTGAAGGACGTCTTTGCTGCTGACGATATTCTGCAGAAAACAAATTAAAAGTAAACATTACAGAGAATCAACTTCTATATGACACAGAAATGATACTGGTGGAGATTTTAATGTTTGTTTCATCTTTTAAAAGTCTGTTTTCAAACAGTCAAGAATGGAGAGTGAAAGTTGGTCTGAACGGTTTCAGTTTGACTTTCATTGTTTTACAGTAAAAACTCAATGTTCAATGTTCCACTGAGGTCGACCACCAAACAGAACATTAGATCACCGTCTCTCATTTAATTATATGTCATGATTTCAGCTTCATCACTACAGATTAGGATTATTATAAACATCCAATTCAAACTCACTCTGCTGCCAAATGAAGCACTTTGACACCTGAGTGTTAATAATGAGCACCAACAGCTGTGAGTCACAGAGCTGATACCAGAACATGTTCAGCTCTTTGGCTTCATAAACTAATCAATTAATTCATTATTAATATGGAATCTGATGGAATCAGAAACCATTAGCCTAGCTTTAGCATTAAACCCATAAACAGAGTGAAACAGTCAGGCTGGTGCTGGAAGGTGTGTTTCTAACTAATGTCTGTTTCCTCCTGCTTACAGTGTTTATGCTAAGCTAAGCTAAGCATCTCCTGAGTCTAATACTGGTAAGCAGGGGCGGAGTGGCAATCGGGACGTCCGGCCGAGAACCAGCCCACAGATTATTCTGAGCGGCCGGCCTTTGGGCTCATCGAAATTATTGATGTTGTTTAAATTCTCTGTGGAAATCTCAGAGATACTATACTAGACAGAAGTAGAAGTCCAACCAATATTTATACCACTTGCTCACTCTCTATATCTCAGTCATGGTTACCCTGCACACTCAACTCTGATCTCTCCCATCAATCTAATGATTTTTGTGTTGTGTTCTTATTTTAATTCTTCTTATTCAGACGTGACAGAACTTTCATGGTCACAAATAAAAAAAACAATTGCAATTTAATTTGTTTGTTCTTAAATGAACGTAGAATGGAGCAAAGCCTCCTGGGAATGGGAAAAGCGTTTATCCAATGAACCGACTGCAGGTCAAGTCCATTTACAGAAATGTAGGGGATAAATGAGCAACCCCTCGTCTAATGGCATGACCCTACAAGATAATGACATACGTAAGACAGAGAGAAACAGAGGAAAAGTACAGGATTTTTGACAGTCGGAGGATTTGAGTGGTAGTTTGTTGTTTTACACATGAAGAAAAAGGACAGAGAAGGGGCCGAAAATGCCAGAATGAAGAAGAAGCGGATGCATCAAAGTGCTTGATAATTACGGATTTATTTCGAAATTAAACGTCAACAAATGCTGCAGGTGAATTGACAGAAAAACAGTAAGCGAAGCTCAAGCATTGACATTATTGCTAGGCGGGAACTAGCACAAGCTAGTCAAATGTGTATGGTAATGACATGTTTAATCACACCTAGAGGACATACAATTTTAGAAATTGTATGGTTTAGGTGGTTTAATTAGCTTTCCTTTAAATTGAAGTAGCCAATATTGTTCACCTGATAGAGGACTCTATTGTGCATGATGTGGGGGAAGATTGGTTAGGTCTCAGTCATTTTTAAATCACATCTAGATGTGACAAAATCAATTGACATTAATGCATCCACGGACTTGTCCTATCTGATCTTTCTCTGTCATAGATGGAAAATATCATAATGCATTAACAGTGTATTAGAACACATTCTTTTTTGTGCAGCATAGCCAGACCTTTCAAAGAAAGTTGGTTTTGTTGGGAGGTGGGGTGCATGGTATACCCCCTAACTGGTGGCCTATATACAATCAGGAGAAAAAGCAATTACCATTATCATGCTGTAAAAAGTTGAATTTGTATGCACGCCTGTTCTGTTTTTCGCACAGTCTCAGAATTCAGTCAGACTTAGCACAGCGATGATGCTGATCAGACAATGCTAGGAGAAGAAGTCACGGCTGCAAGTACAGGTGTGCACACATTGCACAATGTTATAGGTACAACAGAGGACAGAATGCAGTGTATCGGCCAAACAAAATGCAGAAGTTCATTAGTGAGATATGACAGGGAAATGTAACGATTGCAACATACGGAGAATGAGACATTATATTGGAAACACATGCTGTCTTTTATACATCATTTATGTAATTGCGTTGCATATAACCATGTAGCGGTAATATTGCTGATAATAGCTGTTTTTATTTTACGTCATCTTAACCAGACATAGTAGAAGATGATCTGTCGGTCAGTGCAAGGGAGAGAGAAGCCTCAGGGTCCAGGATAGAAATAGAAACCGATGAGGAGAGGGACGTGGAGAGTACAGAGGCTGGACCAGCTGAGAAGGAGACTGAAAGTGTAGAAGTTGGACCAGCTGAGACGAGATTCAAATCTTTAATTATTTTGCCCGTCCCAAGTCTAAAGATTTGTCTTTATTTGTTCAATATCACCCCCAACAAACCCAAAGAAGAACCTTGCCTAATATTTTTATTGTAGGGATGGGATCAACCGCAAGTGGTTGACTTGCTGTGAAGAAAGCCATGCTCTCTTCTGCATAGTCTGTTTGGCATTTTCAATGCCCTCTGCTTTTGACAACGCTTTTGTTAGAGGAGGCATGCAATCCTGGAAGCATGTCCATCAAGATTTGAGGAGCATTAAAGAAGTCGTATCCATCGAGACTGTGCAGAGGCTAACTTCTTGAAGGCACATAAAGGGGACATTGAGAGTAGTAAGGGAGAACCAGCTCTCCCTGCATCAAGAGCAAGTCAGAAGAAAATGGCAGGTGATGGATCGTGTGGTCAGTGTTGTCAAGGTAATCGGAAAACGGGGTTTAAGCTACCAGAGCTCAGAATTTGAAGCTGCCTACACTTTGGAAGACCGAATTTAACCACGGTAACTTCCTTGAAATGATCATGCTCCTGAGTATGTATGACCCCTGCCTACGACAACATTTGTCTGAATGTATCAAAAAAAGTAAAAAAAACAGGATGAAGCTGGGGCAAGAGGCAGAGTTTCATTGGTCACTCTGCTTTCAAAAGATACAATCAACAAGGATGTCAAAGTGATCAGTCAGCTGATAAGGGAGACAACTGCCAGTGAGCTCAGAGAAGCTAAACAGTTTTCTATCCAGACTGACATCCCATCCAAAGACCAGCGCTCTGTGATTCTCAGGTATGTCACAGATGTGGTCCATGAGAAGTAGGTCGCTCTGGTCGATTGTGAGGCCTCTACTGGGCAGTATGAAAAAGTGGGAAGAAACCAACACAGAGAAGCGGCACAGAAGACTCTTTCCAACAGCACAGACACAGTGGTGGGCAACAGATGCTGCTCTGACAAAGGTGTTCGGGTGTTTTGGGAGGCCTGACAGTGCCATGTATGTAGATCTAGTCATGACACATACTTTAATAGTTCTCTACAAACCAATTCAAAGTACCTGGTTTTCCAGTTATTTAACTACCTGTGTTTTTAGGATGGCATTGTCTATACTTCCTTTTTTAAACTTATACAGGCAACTATTTGAGTGCTATGGGTCTGAACCCAGATAACTGTTGTTGCATGATGCTTGAAATTTCCATCCACCCACAGAGCTCTTTGTATACTGCGCTTAAACATCTATAGTTCCTTACAAATGTATTAAAAGTGCCTGGTTTTCCAGTGGTTGAAAGTCTTGTAGTATTGCATTAGCACTATCCATAGTTCCTTTCTCCAAATGTATACAATGCTATTACTTTGATTTATACTAAAACATATGTTCATATTCAATGCTGGAAATTATGAATGTACAGATTGGTGGGCCAGTGCGGTCAGAATTTTCCCGGCGGATTTCGGTGACCCACTTCACCCCGGCTGGTAAGTTATTACTCAAAGTGTTGAAGTGTTCTGTTAAAGGTTACAGCCTGACCGGCTCATCACAGACTCACGTTCATGCTTCATAGTTTATAATAATGCAGCTCAGTGAGGATACAGACGCTTCACAGAGGAGAGGGGAGAATATAACGCTGATCTTCCTGTTGGTCACAGAGACCCTGACTGACAAATCACACAACTGGAGAGAAATCTTACACTTCATGATCCAAAACAGTTTTTAAGTCCTGTGGACACTCTGTCCCTCTTTCCTGCTCGTCCACATATGAGTTCTGTCTCTCTGCTACAAGTCTGATCACTCCTATTGATCAGTGTTTTAATAAAGCCTTGTTTTAGTGGAGCTGCAGCATCTCTGCACTCTTTGTTCCACCGCTATGCTTACTGCTCTCTGTCAGCTCTATTCTCTGATGCTCTGCAGCCCATTTTACTGTGTGTTGTTAATTTGTCTGTAAATATTAGCAGTGAGCGTTATTTGACAGCCAAACTCCGGCTGTAGCTTCAGTCTTATCCTGCTTCATGTCATGTGGAGAAAATGTATCTGTGAGTAAAGGGAACATATCAGAAAGTGGAGGAGGAGAACAAACTTCTTTGGTGATTGTCAGCAGTTTTGAAGGAGGTGGAGAAAATGTAATTTGTTACCAACAACCATTGTTGAGAGGAGACTTACCTGACTTCTTAATCTGTTTACTTAAGTGCTTTTTCTGCAGAAGATAATCTGCCAAAAAAGAAAACAACAAAAGTAAACATTACAGAAAGTCAACTTCTATATGACACAGAAATGATTCTGGTGGAGATTTTAATGTTTGTTTCATCTTTTAAAATTCTGTTTTCAAACAGTCAAGAATGGAGAGTGAAAGTTGGTCTGAACGGTTTCAGTTTGACTTTCATTGTTTTACAGAAGAATCTCAATGTTCAATGTTCCACTGAGGTCGACCACCAAACAGAACATTAGATCACCGTCTCTCATTTAATTATATGTCATGATTTCAGCTTCATCACTACAGATTAGGATTATTATAAACATCCAATTCAAACTCACTCTGCTGCCAAATGAAGCACTTTGACACCTGAGAGTTAATAATGAGCACCAACAGCTGTGAGTCACAGAGCTGATACCAGAACATGTTCAGCTCTTTGGCTTCATAAACTAATCAATTCATTCATTATTAATATGAATCTGATGGAATCAGAAACCATTAGCCTAGCTTTAGCATTAAACCCATAAACAGTGTGAAACAATCAGTTTGGTGCTGGAGGGTGTGTTTCTAACTAATGTCTGTTTCCTCCTGCTTCCAGTCTTTATGCTAAGCTAAGCTAAGCTAAGCTAAGCTAAGCTAAGCTAACCACCTCCTGAGTTTAACTCCACAATTAACAGACAGACATGTAACAGTGGAATCAATCAGCCATCAGTCTCTCTGTGAGTATTACTTAAAGTGTTGAACTGTCCCTTTAAAGGTTACAGCCTGACATATTCAGACGTACAACATTCAGACCAGAAGTATTAAACCTACAGATCTGGAAACTGGTCCAGTGGATCCTGTTTTAAGTCTGTTTCTGCAGTCAGATGGTTTTTAACAAACCGTTCTGAGATTTAATCCAAAGAATCATTTGTTAAATATTAAACTGGATTAAAGGAGCATTCTGTAGTTTTAATCAGAAGAGAAAGATCTTCATTGACTAATTTGTTTTCATGACTGAATAAACAAACAATTTCATGCTGTTTTACTTTGTTTATATGTGGCGGACCCTGCCACCTTTCTACCTTCAATCAGTGTTCTGGGACCTTATTTTCCTCTGAGAACAGTTTGTTTATTCACTTATGGAAAAACTTAATATTTCTGAGTTTGTATTATTACCTCATTAATATTGTTAATATTAAAATTCTGAGTTTAAATTTCTTCTTCAAAACGACTTAGTGCCTCTTTAAAAGTTATTAATTTGTGTCCAGATGAGCCTTTTTGTTTATCTTAATTATGTTTATCAGCAGAAAGCTTCAAGATGTAGAGCCTCCACTTTCAAATGTAAACATGTGAACTATACTAAAAACATGAGTGAGTGACATTCAGGGGTCTGTCTGATGGAACTTAAGTGAATCAAGTGATAAACTTTAATCAGTCAGTATTAGAACCAGATGTTAATAAACAGAAGGGTTCAAATCTGAGGAGACAGAAACAAACTGTCTGGACGAGATTGTATCACACAATGTTTCTGTAATGCTGATGTCTGAACATGATGGATATGTTGGTGTAATATATGATATAAACTTACATATACAGCACACTACACCAACAGCCAGAAGTACAACAGCAGCAAGTGTAGCTGCCGCCCTCCAGTGCTCTACTTCTCTGGATAAGTCCTCTGAAATACATCAGAAAAAGTTAATGTAAAATCAAAATGTTACTGCATGTCATGTACATTACCATGAACATCCACAGAAACAACAAATAAATGTAATTTAACTACTACTACTACTACTACTTTAACTACTGAACAATGAACATTCTTTGATGACTAAACCATCAGTAAAGAAATCTCACCATTTAACTGCACGAAGGTCTCAGAATGAATCTGATGGCTAATGTCCTCTTGAGTGACCACACAGTGGTAGCGTCCTGTCTTGGTCACAATGGTCTTGAGGGTAACGTAGTAATGACCTCCTCTCTCTGAGACCTGAGGCTCATCAGCAGGAAGGATGTTTCCAGCGCTGTCCTGCCACTCCACTTTAGGTTTTGGAGAAGCTCCTTGAACTTCACACTGCAGCAGAGACCAGTCCTTTGTTTCGTAAAGGGTGATGATGTACGGCTCTGGAGATGCACCTGTGAACATGATATTAACATCAGCTTATTAAGGGCAGAACAGCATTTACTACTGGACTGTGAGACATTAAGTGTAACTGATGCTCTTGCTATAGGGATGTTGAGATTCACCGATTCATATCGGTGGTCCGATACAAACGTTTGCGATGCGACTGCACCGGTAGATTCAAGGTGCGTCGGATATAATTTACGTGTGAATTTGCGGTGCATCTCTTCTAGTCTGTCTGCACCGGTAAATATCATTGTTAAATCGATTATTTCATGTTCTAGTATCTATTCCCTGTCCTATCCTAAACTTCAACTGTGAAGTTTTATACATTTTGTATAATTATAGAGACAGAGAACATAATTAGGAGTAAGGAGTGCTTATTCTAAATAAAATTGAATGCTCTGTCTGTACATACTGAATCATGTCTTTTTTAAAATATGATTTATTGGTTTGCTCCACAAAAAAAAACTACCAAATACTAAATACATCCCTCAAATTGATACAGAGAGTAAAGCAGAATTGTGCTATTGAGGTAAGAAACCTGATGTGGGCTAATACTCTCTCGTTCCGCAACTCACTGTATCGAATGATCACATCACATCGAACAGAATCCTTTTATCATTAAGTCATATCGCTATCAAATCATTTTTGAATTGCATCGTATCGTGAACAGGAGTGAATCGTATCGCATCGTATCGACAGGGCGCTTCAGTGTATCGTAAATGTTATCGGTGGCAGCTTATCGAGATGCGTATCGATCGGCCTCAGTGGTGGAGATATACATCCCTATCTTGCTAGGGGTTCCAATGAGTAGTGCGTTGCAGTAATCCAGCCTGGAGGAGACAAAGGCGTGGATGAGCTTCTCAGGGTCAGGAAAGGAGAGTGAGGGTCGGAGTTTGGCAATATTTCTGAGGTGATGGAAGGAGATTTTGCAGAGACGTTGGATGTGAGCCTCAAAGGTGACGTCAGGGTCAAATATGGCACCAAGGTTAGTGACGGATGTGGAGAGGGGAATGACCTTCCCGGAAAACGTAATGCTGGTTATGGAGGATGACTGGATCTGGTGAGGGGTGCCAACAAGTATGACTTCGGTTTTGGAGCTGTTTAACTGCATGAAGTTGTGCTTCATCCACGCCTTTATCTCCTCCAGACAGGTGGTGATAGTGGATAGTGGTGATGGTGGAAGCAAAGTTGCAGAGGGACGTGAGTCCATTTTAATGTACAGTTGTGTGTCATCTGCGTAACAGTGAAATGAAACTCCAAAGCGACTGATGATCTGGCCAAGGGGGAGCAAGTAGAGTGTGAAGAGGGTGGGGCCAAGGACTTTATGTCCCTGATCTTGTGCCTCCAATGGAGACGTACTCTGTCCTGTCGGTAAGATACATGTGGAACCAGTTGAGAGCGGTGTCAGTGAGTCCGATGGTGTAATGTAGCCGGTTGAGAAGTATACAGTGGTCGACAGTGTCGAATGCTCCAGACAAGTCAAGGAGGATGAGGAGAGAGGGTGAGCCAGCATCCGCCGTCATCAGCAGGTCGTTTGTGACCCTCATCAGAGTAGGGCTGCAAATTAATCGAATTTTAATCACGATCACGATTTTGGCTGCCACGATTAAACTAAGATGATCGTCGCGATATTAACGTCGGGTATTTGTATTGTTACAATAGCTCCCCCGCTCAAATCCACACTTTCCCCGATCCCAAACAGGGAATAAAATAGCCTTTGACAAGGGGCTCGTGTTCCTTGGGGAAACAAAATGATGTTATCACTGTAATGTCGGTGTTTGCGTGCACAATGTATGGACAAACGGGATGGAATGAGTTATGGAGCTGAATCGACGGGTACCGCGTCGTTCGCTATGATGTTGGCAGAAGTTTGGTGAGTAACTGAAAGATGTGTAAAATAGTGATATGAATGAATTACGCCGTGGTTGCCGGCACCGCGTGTAATTACAAACGCCTGAAACTCCGCGTGTGTGTAAGTGTGTGTGTAGAGAGTAGTCGGTTTAAACGCTGCAGGGAATGTCAGGCGAGTTGGGGGGAAATAGGGCTAACCTTTCACGCTGTAGTATATTCCTATTCCATAGCCTTCATTTTTTTTCATTTGTTTGCACTTTATGATTGCACTCTGCAATGGCAGATATTTATTTTTTGCCCTTTGTCTTAGGTACATTTTATTTTATTATTTCTGATTTATTATTTTAAGTTTCAATTTGAAACCTTGTTCACATACGGTTTGTTTAAAAAAGAAAGTGCAATGAAAAGATATGTTTAACCTAACATTATGAATAATTGTGATTAATAATCGTGATTGCAATATTGATGAAAATAATCGTGATTATCATTTTGGCCATAATCATGCAGCCCTACATCAGTGCTGTTTCAGTGCTGTGGGTGGAGCGGAAACCAGAATGAAACCTTACGAAAAGGTTGTTGTGTTTCAGGTGATCCTGTAGGCGGGCAGAAACAGCTTTTTCTAGTACCTTGGAGAGAAATGGAAGGTTGGAAATGGGCCTGTAGTTGGAAAGAGTTTTAGGGTCCAAAGAGGTTTTTTAAGGTCTGATTATGGCAGTTTTTAGGGCAGGTGGAACATGGCCAGCTTGGATGGAGTGGTTTATCACTGTGGTGATCAGAGGACTTATGATAGAAATGTTTGTTTTCACCAGGGCTGTAGGAAAGGGTGTTGAGGGCACAAGTAGAGGGTTTCATCCTCCTGATGATGTCCTCAACCTCTTGCTGTGAGACTTCAGGGAAGCAGTGGAGAGGCTGGGAGATCCCAGACTGTGGGTCGACAGTCAGGATAGGTAGAGTGGAGGGACAGCCAGATACCATGGCACGCATGGAGTCAATTTTGGAGCTGAAAAAGGCCATGAAATTATTGCAGTGTTCTTCGGTAGTTGATGTGCGGGGCTGTTTGTGGCTTGAGGAGATGGTTAATTATGGAGAATAGCCGCTTAGAGTTTCCAGGATTCTCTTTTATGATGTTTGAGTAAAACTGTGATCGTGCCTCTCTTTTTTTTTTTTTAAATCTTTTTATTGAAAAGTCAGAGGTAGAAACAATAAAACATCATCATTGTTACAAAAGACTTCTCATTTTTTTAAACTTTATACACACTCAAAAAGCCACCCCCCTCCCATCCCTCCCCCCACCCCGACTGGACCCAAAAGTAATAATAATTGTAATATTAGTGAATCAAAATAAACCATACCAACAGTAAACTTCAGTTTTTGTTTGGTAGAAATAGGTAGACATCAGAACAGACAAATGAAAAATAGATATATAATTCAATCTGCATTCCAAATTGTTAAATTAAAACAATAAAATCTTTCATTTATTGCAATGTTGGTGGGAGTTCTTGGAGATCATTAAAATATGAAAGAAAGGGTTCCCAAACAGACTTAAATTTGTCTGAGCGTCTTATAGCAAATTTGATTTTTTCCAAGTGCAAAAATAGCATTACATCTTTCAACCACTGGGCAACAGTAGGAGGCGCACTTGACTTCCAGTGAAGTAAGATCTGCCTCCTTGCAAGCAGGGAAACAAATGCTACAATATTCTGTTGGTTTTTAGTTAAATTTGCCTCCTTGTTTGGTACCCCAAATAACGCTATCATTGCACAGGGCTGTAAAGTGACTCCAAAGACTTTTGATAGTACATCAAATATATCAGACCAATAGCCCATCAACAGATGGCAAGACCAAAACATATGAGTCAAATCTGCAACATGAATATGACATCTGATACAATTGCTGTCAACATTTGGGTAAATGGAAGAGATCCTTGCTCTACTCCAGTGCAAGCGATGAGCGACCTTAAACTGAATGAGATTCAGTCTTGCACAAGATGTGCTACTGTTCACTCTTTTCAAAGTGTCAGTCCAAGTGTCCTCAGAGATTTCAGTTCCAAGTTCGTTCTCCCAGTGGTTTTTGATCTTGTCCGTATTGACAATGTCAGCTGTCCTGATTATTGCATAACAGTGTGTGGTGAAACCTTTCAGAAAAAAAGGAGCCTTCAGAATTAAGTCCAACACAGATTCACTCGGAAGGATAGGAAAATGAGGGCTGTGACTTCTAGCAAATTGGCGAGCTTGAAAATAGCGAAACATGTCCTTTTGCTGAAGTTCATATTTTGCACACAAATCCTCAAAACAAGAAAATGATCCATTAATATACAGATCACTAAACCTCTTAATTCCTTTCCTATGCCATGTGACAAAAGTGTGATCAAGGTTTGCTGGTAGGAAATTGTGATTATTGCACAGTGGAGAGTAAGTCAAAAGAGTATCCCTCAAATCATTCTGCTTTCTGAACTGAGCCCATATTTTTAATGTAGATATAACCACAGGATTGGAAGTAAACCTGGAAATCTTCATTGGAAGGTTAGATGAAACAAGAGCGAGAGGAGATGATGATGTGCATGACATGTATTCCATTTCACACCAATCTGTATCAGCAGACTGAATCCAATATGCTATTTTGTGGAAGTTTGCCGCCCAATAGTAAGCTCTAAAGTTTGGTAGAGCCAACCCGCCTGCCAACTTTGATCGTTGTAAGAACTCCTTCTTAATTCTAGGGTTCTGACCCTTCCATATAAATTTAGATATGATTTTGTCAAGTTTAGTGAAGAAAGACTTTGGCAAAAAAATAGGAATGCATTGAAATAAAAATAAAAATCTTGGCAAAACATTCATTTTAATGCAGTTCACCCTGCCTGCCATGGTTAAATGTAGAACATCCCATCTTTGCAAATCTGAGTTCAGTTTAGACATGAGTGGTGCTAAATTTTCATCAAAGAGGTTATTAAATGATGGCGTTATATTGATACCTAAGTACTTAAAACCTGACCTAGAAATATGAAATGGTAGGGCATGGTTTGGGATTTGCATAGCTAGACTGTTTATGGGTAAACACTCACTTTTTTCTAGATTAAGTTTATATCCTGAGATCTGACCAAAGTTATGCAACACTGAAATAACCGTATTAATTGAATTCAATGGATCTGATAGGTAAAGCAATAAATCATCTGCATATAATGACAACTTTGATTCTAATCCCCATCTTCTAATGCCTCTTATTGATGGTGTTGATTTGAGAGCCAGGGCTAGTGGTTCTATGACAAGTGTAAATAGTAAAGGGCTCAATGGGCAACCCTGTCTGGTACCCCTGGACAGAGGAAAGTTTTGGGAGCGGATGCGATTTGTAATAACTGAGGCTTGGGGGGAGGAGTAAAGAAGTTGAATCCACTTGATGAAGGCTTTACCAAAACCAAATTTCTTCAAAACATGAAAGAGAAAGTCCATCTCAACTCGGTCAAAAGCTTTAAAAGCATCCAAAGACACCACAATTTCTGGAATATTGGTCGATGAGGGGCTATACAGTATATTCAGAAGACGCCTTATGTTTGAGAATAAATGCCTGTTTTTAATAAAACCTGTTTGGTCAGGTGATATGATATATGGCAGTGTTTTTTCCAAGCGTGTAGCTAGTAATTTGGAGAGGATTTTAAGATCGGTGTTTAAAAGGGATATTGGTCGGTATGACCCGCACTTAGATGCATCCTTGCCTGGCTTTAACAAAAGAGTTATGGTTGCTTCATTAAGAGAATTAGGTAATTTACTCTTTGACATAGCGTCATCAAACATATCCAACAGCAGTGGAGCTAGTTGTTTTGAGAATTTTTTATAAAAATCGATCGGGAAGCCATCCGGCCCTGGAGACTTTCCATTTTGCATGGCTGAGATGGCAGAGCTAACTTCCCTCAATTCGATTGGTTCATCCAAGAATTCTTTCTGATCAGAAGACAGGGTAGGAACTTCCAAATTTAAGAAAAAATTATGAAACAGTGATGAGTCTTTTAAAGATTCTGAACTATACAGATCAGAATAAAAATCTTTGAAAATGTTGTTTATTCTTAAGGGGTCTGTTGTGGTCCTTCCCCCTTCATCTTCAATTTCAGATATAATCTGTGCCGCTGACTTAGACTTAAGTTGATGTGCCAAAAGACGTCCTGATTTTTCTCCCTGCTCATAATATGACCCTCGGGATCTCATTATAAGTCGTTCTGTTTCAGATGTAGATATTAAGTTGTACTGTGTTTGTAACGATATTCTTTCCTTATGAAGGGATGCGTTTGGGGCTATGGAGTTCTTTTTATCTAATTCAAATATGGCTTCAATCAACTGCTGTTTTTGTTTTTTTCTTTCCTTATTAATAAAAGAAGAATATGCAATTATCTCTCCTCTAAGATAGGCCTTAAGGGTTTCCCATAACAGTGATGGGGACACTTCGTCAATTGAGTTAGTTTCTAGAAATCTTTGTATGGCTATTTCAATTGAGGTGCAGAATGTGTTATCTGACAATAGTGTGGTGTTAAAACGCCATCGTGCCTCTCTGAGGGATTTTGAGTAGGCCCTTTGATGTTCCCGATAGGCTTGTTTATGCACAGTGAGTTCCAAGGCTTTGTAACGCCGCTCCAAAGCACGCCCAGCTGTCTTCATTTTCCGCAGTTCGCTAGTGAACCAGGGTGTTGAACGGGAGAAGCTGACTGCTCTGGTCCTAATGGGTGCATGGAGATCCAGGATGTTACCCAGGGTTTTATTATAGAAATCCACAGAATCACTGGTTGATGAAAGCTGAGCAGAAAGAAGGCACTGGAGGTCCACAGTCAAATTATCTGGGTTGATGTTTTTCAGGTTCCTAAAGCGGAGTTGGTCTTTTTTCCTAATGTGGGAGGATGGTAACTCCATGGAGATGACCTTGTCGTCAGACACGGCCAGGACATATACCAGTAGATTGCTGATAGGGGCAGAGTTCGTGATGACCAGATCAAGAGTGTGCTCCCTGGTGTGAGAGGGTACATCAACATGTTGAGTGAGATTAAAACAACAAGACAGCAGGAGGGGGGTTTCAAGTTCTCTCTATTCTGCCTTCACTCTGCTAAAACACTTCATCCGTCAGATTTCAGGGCGGTCACATCAACTAAAGACTGTTGATCCACAGACACACAGAGTTCAGTCAGATCTTGAGGAAGAGAGAAAGCTGCCTGTCTCTTTTGTATTGTGTGAGGATCGTCTCACCAAACTCTGATCAAACTGTATAAACCAGATGGTGCAACTATGAACCACATTCTGTCAGCACACGGCCCATTTCTGCCTAAATGCTTTCAGAAAAATATTTCAGTGTCCGTTTAGATGTAATGCAGTCGTGGTCAACACTTTACATACACTTGTAAAGAACATGTTTATCATGGCAGTCTTCAGTTCCAATCATTTCTACAGCTCTTATTTTTCTATGATGGAATTAGTGGAACCACATACTACTTTGTCACAAAAACATTCAGTTCACAAACAGGAACGGTTTGGTTCCTGGATTACCTCACCAACCGGCCACAGTACATGAGGACTCGGGACTACGTGTAGTAATCTGCAGTACGGAGCCCCACAGGGAGCGGTCCTGGCCCCTTTCCTGTTCACCCTGTACACTGCAGACTTCTACCACCATTCACCCCACAGCCATCTACAAAAGTTCTCTGATGACTCTGCTATCATTGGCCTCATCAGGGACGGGAACGACAGAGCCTACAGAGAACTTATTCAGGACTTTGTGGACTGGTGCCAGCAGAACCACCTCCAGCTCAACACCGGGAAAACCAAAGAGCTGGTGGTGGATTTCCGCAGGCACAAACAACCTGCACACAGGTGAACATCCTGGGAACAGACATTGAGATGGTGACATCTTACAATACCTGGGAGTTCACCTGAACAATAAACTGGACTGGACTGATCACATTGCAGCAACATACAAGAAAGGTCAGAGCAGACTGTATCTGCTGAGGAAGCTCAGGTCCTTTGGACTGCAGGGGGACCTCCTGACCTCTTTCTATGACTCTGTGGTGGCATCAGCCATTTTCTATGGAGTAGTCTGCTGGAGCAGCAGACAGGAGGAGACTTGATAAACTTATCAAGAAGGCCAGCTACATCCTGGGATCCTCTGGACTCAGTGCAGGTGGTGGAGAGAGCAGGATGATGGACAAGCTGTCATCGCTGCAGGAGTCCCACCTGCAGGTCACTGTCACAGCACTGGGCAGCTCCTTCAGCAACAGACTGATACACTCAGTGTGTGAAGGAGAGATATCACAGGTCCCTCCTGCTGCTGTCAGATTGTACAACCAGCACTGCTCCATATAGACCTCACCCTGCACTCTGCACTGTGCAATACCACTATACAAAACTCATTCATCATTTTTAGTTTGCACTATCTGGTCAATTTCAAAATACCCGTATTTATTATTTGTAAATAACAATTCACTGCCACACTGCTTTAATTTTGTACGATATTATGTTCATATGTATATAGGAGTCTATTCTAGTCTATTTCTTACTTTTTAATTATATTGTTGATTTTTTACTATTGTTATTGTTCTTTATAATATTGCTGTCCTTTGGCTGCTGAGACAAACAAATGTCCCTGTTTGTGGGACAATAAAGGAAAACTGATTCTGATTCTGAAATCTGAATTTATTATCGGTCTTATGAAAATGTGACCAAATCTTCTGACTCAGAAATATACAAACAGTAACTTGAACAATCAATTTTGATCATTTGAGAAAGCTGTTAACTTCTTCTGAGTGATTCTGATTGATAACGGCTGAATGTGACTGAAGAGACATTTAACCAAATATTAGAATTACTGTATGTGTATTTTTGATCCAGCTGATGTGGTCTCATTTTCAGAAGACCTTTAATAAATTACATACACACACACACATATATATATATATATATATATATATATATATATATATATATATATATATATATATATATATATATATATATATATTATATATATTATATATATATATATATTTTATATATATATATATATAAAAGCAAGGAATCTCTGTGTGTGTGTGTGTGTGTGTGTGTGTGTGTGTGTGTGTGTGCCTCAAATATCTCTGCGGATCAGGATCAGACTGACCTGAGAGTTTCAACATAGCTGCTGCTTGGTTCAATAGTGTGTTATGCGGATTTGTTTGGATTACAATGATACCGTTAATGAATTATTTCATAAATGCTTTACACATTCAGGAACCATTGTCCCCCGGAGCCACCACAGTCACGTACGCACCAGAGCCAATCACTTCACATCAACATACGTTAAGAAACAAGCAGATTTGTACCTGCAGTCGCGCGAGCTGGACCAGGATTTTGCCGGCGGTTTGGTCCCGTTCTGTTCTGTGCATCTAAACTGACTGTTGTGGATGACTGAGACTAAACGAGTCCAGACCGAGTCTGTTCAGGTCTGAGGAGATCCGGTGACGCGCGGACAACAAAGTGGAATCGGAATCTGAGATGTTCGTGTGTAGCTAACTGCTAGCTGCTAGCTGCTAGCTCACCCAGACAGCCCACCTCCCGAGGCGATGGACCGGACCCACCGGCACGTCCAAAACCGGACTTAGGGTAAATAATGTCCGCCACGCTTTTTCGCGAATATTGCCGTCACGTTTGCTTTGTGTCTGGTGCAGAAGAAACGGTAAAAACGGGCTTTTGTCATGAAAGTGTTCAAGCAGCAAATTTGGTTGATGAGGAACGGGAAGTTGTGGGAGGGACGTCGGTGGTGATACAGACAGCGACAGAGACAGCGAGTTTTGAGAGTTGAGATATCTGTGACATATAGCGTGTTTGGAGTGTATAGTTAGTGTGTAATGAAGTGTTTGGTGTAGTGTGTTTAGTGTGTAGTGTAGTCGTTTTTATTTGTGTTGTGAGTCAACTGCTGAATTGCGGAGCAGGCAGGAATGAGCTGAGGAGCCTGTGGCATTGCCTGCATTTTAATGTAAATAGTAACATATAATTTTGTAAATTTCAAAAACTTATGCACAAATTCAGCAATCAACAATTTATATTTGCATTATAACTAATGCAATTGGTTCATTAAACTGTTTGTGGTTTTCACAGTAAAAATCTAAATTTTTCCTACTCTGATTTTATGTTATTTTGTGATTTTAGGTCCATAGTGTTAAGATAATATGTCAAAATGAAAACATAAATGCACAGTCAAACATGTGAGGTTGTGCTGAAAATAATGACACCAAACAAGGCAAGATAAATAGTTTTCAAGGTGAAATATAATGGTATAATCAAAAGTAGTCAAAAACAGCCAGTTATATCCCTGATGTTCCACCTTCAAACACAACCTCATTTGGCCATCCATGAAAAAGCTACTTAACCTCCCACTTTTCTATAGGAAGAGGCGTTACAAACAGAATTGGATACTTTAAATACAGAGTCAGAGGAGGAGCCCTATGTGAGGTCCAGGCAGAAGGTATATATATTTGGAGAGAGGGCCAGTAAGCTACTCAGTCACCAGTTACGCCTGGCTACTGAAGCTGGATATATAGCAGAAATTGAATCCCCTCATGGTATAACCACAGATCAAGTAGATATTAATAATCAGTTTAAGAAATTCTATGAGGATGTTGGGACCCACAGATGAAGTCATTCATTGTGGATTTCAAAATGGACTCTGAAATGAACTCAGTGTCCCAGAATTCCCCTTTCTTCACACCTAGGTGCAAAATTCAGGTTTGCGCTTCTATTGGTCAGGGTGACAGACCCCCCCGCTGATCAGGTAGTCAAAACCCCAGAGCATACATTGTTCTTTCTCTCTCACTCAACGCCCTCTACTCCCTTTGGATCTTCAAGGGCTCCTCTCCACCTCCCCCCCACGGGGCTGCCTGCCTTCAAGATCCCATCTTCTGGGCCCAACAAGCTGTGGAGAGCTACGAGCTGCATTGGCAGCAGGCCCAAAGAACTTCTCCTCACTGCAGCGACGCAAAGTCCTGCCAATCTGAGGATCTGAGGAACATCAAGGAAGTTAGCACCGAGCTGCTATCCTTGCAAAAGAAAGGAGCGACCAGTCTCCTCCTCTGCAAAAACAGCTTTGTTCAACATTGGAGCCCCAACTTTCTCCTGCAACCACCAGCACCTTTTCTTCAAAGACTGGTAACGTTAAACTGGTTAAACTGCCAGGCACACACACACACACACTTGTATATAGTACATGATAGTTACATTGTGTGTTTCCATCGTTGTGTTAAATAAAAGACCTTGAAACTTCTTGCTGTCCATTTAATATTGTACAAGAGCGAATGTTGCCAACCTCTACACTGTCAAGCACTCCAAAATCCTTCAACTGTTACTAGCTGTTATGGTAAATTTGGTTGTAGTTATTAAGTTAATTATTAACCAGAGTTATAAACAGTTCAGTACATTTTTATGAGACTGATAAAGCAAAATTGCTATCTTTTCCCTTCTTCAAGGGTGGTGCCCCGAGATGATCTAATGCAAATTGGATCATATTATTTATCATAATTAATTATTATTCCAAATAATCATTAATTATTATTGATAGCCAAATTTAACCTAAATCCCATTTTGATTGTTGTTAAACACTCCTTAACCGGGCGTCGTGTAAAGCGAGGCCCAACAAGGATCAATATTCATCAGAGGCTGGTGATGGACCGGAGATAGATAGCTTCCTTATGAATCTAGACTTGCCTACCATTAGCGACGCAGATAGAGGGAAACTTGAACAGCCGATTGTAGCTGGGGAAATTGATCAAGCACTTAAGGGAATGAAGAGTGGGAAAGCCCCTGGACCCGATGGGTTTCCCATCGAGTTCTATAAAAAATTTTCAGCTAAATTGATCCCCATCTTGAGTGACGTTTTTGCTTGAAAAAGGGACATTGCCACCCACCATGACACAAGCCATAATCTCAGTTTTGCACAAAAAGGATAAGGACCGTTTGAAATGTGACTCCTATCGACCTATAAGCTTACTTTCAAATGATTACAAGATCTTAACTAGAAATCGAGACTGGACTCTGCCATACATACTATAATCCATCCTGACCAATCAGGGTTTATCTCTGGGCGGCAACTCTCTGGCAATTTGCGTAGGCTATTTAATATTCTATATTCACAAGATGGCCCTCCAGTGTCAGAAGTGCTAATTTCCCTTCATGTGCATAAAGCCTTCAATCGCATTGAATACGAATATTTAAGTTCGGTTTCCCAATTTTTGCTCCTGGATCAGGGTCCTATATGCATCTCCGAAGGCATGTATTAGAACTAACAACGTTATATCAGACTACTTTCCCCTACACAGGGGTACGGGACAGGGCTGCCCGCTCTCCCCACTCCTGTTTGACATAGCTATAGAGCCATTAGCCATCGCAATAAGAAAAGAAGCAGGCCTGATGGGTATTAACGTGGCAGTCACGCCCATAAAATCATCATCATCATTATATGCTAACGATCTTTTTCTTTACCTTTCGGAGCCAGATTCTTCTGTTCCTAGAGCCTTGGATATTGTATCAAAATTCGGGAAAATATCAGGATATAAGATTAACCTTTCTAAAAGTATCATATTCCCAATAAACTGCCCTGCACAACAATTGGACTTCAATTTATTCCCATTTAAAGTAGCCAGAGACAGATTCCCATATTTAGGTGTCTCAGTCACACGTAAATTCAGTGACCTGTTCAAATACAACATGTTGCCAGCATTGGAGAAAGCCAAACAAGACTTAAACCAATGGTCAGTGCTTCCTATTTCGCTAGAATAAAACAGTTCCAAGAATTAGAAAAGCCTTTTTTAGAGAGGCAGAAGAATGAGGGGGGACTGGCAATTTTCAGTATTATTATTGGGCCTCCAACATTCACAAAGTTATACATTGGATACCAAATTTCTATCATGATATTGGCCCTGTGTGGGCGGGCATGGAACATTTTTTTATGTAACCCAGAGTCAATACCAGCAATGCTCTGCATACCACTACCTCGTAGCAAAAAAAGCCAGACAGTCAACCCCAGAGTAAATAGTTCACTGAAGATATGGTCCCAGTTCAGGTCCAGTTTTAAACACAAACAGACGCTTTCTTGGCTACCTATTTTATCAAGTGGGCTATTTCCACCTTCAATGATGGACTCTGCTTTCAAGTTGTGGTTTGGGAGGGGACTACGGTGTGTTAGGGACCTTTTTCATGAAAACACTTTTGTTTCTTTTGAGCACATTGTGAGGGAACATGGTATACCTAGATCTCACTTCTTTAGATATCTGCAAGTACGCAGTCTAGTCCAAAAACACTTTGCCTCCTTTCCATCTCCCCCGGTAGGTGGCTGGATTGAGGAACTTTTAGAATGGGATCCTCTGGAATGTGGCCTCATATCTAGACTATATAGTACCATTCAAAGGGTGGCAGTCGTCCCCCCTCGTGGCCCAATTGTTGAAAAACGTGCGCTAAAGTGCCCTCCTGGGAACCAGAAAAGCTTGCAAAAGTGCCCTTTTGTTTGGCAAAACACACTAAACTGCCCCCTTAGCTGGTTAAAACATGATAAACTGTCCTCTTGGGAGCCAAAATGCGCGCTAAAGTGCCCTTCTTTTCGCCCCTGCCCTTCAAAAAGTCTGTGCACGCCACCGCTGATGGGAAAAGTAACCATAGCCTTCACTTCACTTCACTTTTGGAGTTCCCCAAAAGGATTGTGTTGCAGTCGTGGTGCAGCTGCCTGCTAAGGCCATGTACAGGACCAATTCTAAACTTTTGGTAAGTATGAATGATTTATCCAAAAAACATGTGAACACAGGGCCCAGGTCTAAAAATTATTCTAACTTCCCATTGACGGTGTGTGAACCCCAACTTGAACTTGAAAATAACAGTTATTTAGAACAATAACATGAACTTAAAACAACAACATGTTCTAAGTTCGGTGTACTGTTTTACTCCCCAAGCCTGCCTGTCATACAGAACATTAACTGTTTAATGAAAATACTCACCAACAACAAGCTCAATGTTGAAGGTTTGTCTCGGCTGAAGATGTGGAAAAAAGCAGCTGTAGTTCCCGCTGTCAGCCACCTTCGTACTGTGGATCTTTATGGAGGCGTTGCCGTTTATCAGTTGATCTTGAAAATGTGACACTCGACCTTTGAACTGCTCATCTTGTTCTGTGAAGCCGTTATTGTAATGAATGCCTGAATCATACAGGAACACCTCCTTCTGACCATCTTTCTTCCAGTCAAACAGTTTTCCTGTGAGGTCCTCCTTGGTTCTGATCAAACAGGGTAAAACAGCATCACTGCCTTCTTTCACGACCACTTTGACACCTGGACCAGAAACATAAAGTAAATTTAATGATGATGTTGAACAGAGAGCCGTCAGGTGAAAACAGTTTACAAGCATGTTAGTTAGTAATCAAATTATTTATGTCTCTAAATGTTCCTCCACATCACACCTACTGAAATATTCTCCCTCAGGAGAAGCTTTCATAAATCAGTCTGTGTGACTAATGCAACCTCAGCGTTATTTCAGTGATGACATCATCAGACCTGGATGACCTGGATATGAAAACTGTGTTCAGAAACATTTGAAGAGAGATATTTTCTGATGTGTCTGGAGCTGCTGCTGACCTGCTGACCTGCAGGCTGACAGAACCTCACACTGTCCACAGAGAGATTCACAACGCTGGACAACCTGCAGCCTTTCTTTACTCTCTGACTTCTTTAGACACATGTGCATATTATCACACACACCATTATTAACACAACACAAACACATTTCTCTACATTAACAAGATGAAGAACATTGCAAACAGGAGACTCTCAGCTGAAATCTGAGCTCAGTGTCTGTGATTCTGTTAAATAAGTGTTGCTCTGTATAGTGTATAGTGCTGAAGCACAATTGTCCCTCCTCCCCAGTTATGGCGTTATTTTTGTATTGTTATTTTCGTTATACATACGTACATATACATATATATATAATAATCATATCTAACTATGAAACAGGGAAAGAATGAATGTATGTCTTTATTACACTGCAGGGATCGAAATTAGCACCCCTGTGCTGGCGCCTGGGTGAATTGAATCAGTTTACCAGCAACTGTGACGGATTCATTCCAGTCAGATCTGATCCAATTAATCTTAATGATCTATATCTTGGTTAAGGCATAACAGTGCGCTTTACATGACCCAAGAGTTAGATCCGGTCAAATTATGTTTCTGATTCGACCAAAGTGTCAGCTGGACTTTAGAAGGCCGGAAATCTACAACTACTTGAACAGCTGTAAGCGTCATTTGGACCGCTAGATTTTAAACTCTATAATCTCTCATGTAAATACCCGATTGAGTGATGAATGCATTCATTATGTCATGATATATTTTTCTTTAACGAAATTACACCAAAATGTACATTTTAACAAGTTTAATTATACATTTATTAATAACATAGTAAACCGTTATTTTTGCATATTTACACAAGAATTTAATAGAGAAAAGTTAGAACAATTAAAAGTAACTTAATTGATTATGAATGATTTTATATTAATATACAAGTTAAAAAAAATAGGCTAATAATCGAAAAAGATGGAAACGAGCTGATCTCAAACAAAGAAAGAGCCGTTTTGATCACTTTTTTTTTTCAAACTTCTTTATTGAATATATCACAGACATACAATAGCTTGAAGAGGAAAGAAAATAACAATACAATACTGCAGTCTTTTAGAAGAGAAAATTAAAACACTGAAGGACAAAACAGAAAAAAAAGGGGATTCATACAAAGCATACATGTTAGAAAGTAAGAATTTTTTTTTTCAATCATCTTGCAAGAATAAAAATACAGATAGGGGAAAAGGAGGCAAGATCATGAAAAATTAGAGCACATTTCAAAACACTAAGAAGCGAGATATATCGCCATAGATCTGTCTTGCTATTTTACTAGAATTTATTTTTTTAAGTGATGTGAAATATAACTGTAGTGGTAAATTTTGAATATTAAATATTATTTTTTCCTTGAGACGCCTCCACACCCTGCTTTTCCCCCAAGATATCAGATCTGTTTTCTTCTTTTCTACCCATTTGTGTATTTCAATGTCTAATCCTTGTAATTGCATTTTAAGTTTCGAAGACATCCTACCACTCACTTTCTCATGTGTATTCAAACCCTTTTGCATTCTAAACTGTGTTGATTAGACCCCTTAATTATACTGCAGGATGTCTGTAGGAGCTGTAGGAGATGTCTGCAGGATGTCTGCAGGAGTGTGAATGTTTGACTAGACCTCTTGATCATACTACAGGATGTCGGGGCTGATACCTGTGAGAAACAAGAGTGTGAAAAGACACCCTGAGGAGGGGGCCAACCCCACAGTAGACAGAGGATGTAATACACATTCAAGGGGTGGGCTTTCCCTAAGGTATAATGTTCAAGTTTCCTGATGCTCAGGGTCTTTCTTCATTTGGAACCGCTCGCATGTTGATTGACCTTTTCTTTGCAAAGAAAATAAAACTTTGTCGGCCGGCAAGAACTCTTTATTTCATTCTTCACCAAGAGCAGAAAATTGCCACGACATAACTTAAAATCATTAATAAACCAATTAAAGGAGGGCTTACTTTTTCTCCACTTGCTACAGTGAATATGATATTTACCCATGAGAATAATTATGTTAATAATATCAGAGATGCCGTTTTGATCACTGGTCACAGTCAGATTTCCTCCACTCTCCTCACACAGTCACCACACACGGGCTTGTGGCATTTCAAGTGTCTGAGGTTTGGTTCCGTTTGCAGCTCTGTCGGACCGGCACTGCCTCTGTCTCCGTGTCTGCTGCTGCAGTTGGTTCCGCTGCTGCCACCTTGTGCCGACTGCCGCGGCCGCTTTCCCCTCCATGTATTCTGCCCTCAGCTCCTCTGCAGCTGCTGCAGGACTTTCCTCCGGGCTCTCCTGCTGCTGGTGCTCCCTGAATAAGATGCGGGCATTGATCCCAGCAGGTCGAGGATGTTATAGAAGACCGCCACTGGCTATTTTTCTGCCTTTGACGGAGTACGCCCACCATACTTGGTGTTGTTGTGGTACATCACAGACTCTGGTGTTGCCTTCGCCTTACTGAAGGTGCCCACACCTGTGTGCAGGTGCTCAGGATGCAGACATTCTTACTTGGCTGGTACACAGTCAGAGTCGGATCATTTCAGCACCTTCGTGTTGTGAACGGCTCCGCTTGCTGTTTCATGGCGGGAGGAACTCCCGTTTTTGTTTGCCCATGGTGCCAAACAAGCTATTTAATACAACTATATAATTATTAACTCACAAGTAAATTCACAAAGCGGCACAGCTGGAGACCACTTACACAGTTAGAGACAAGAGAGACAATGAAAGTAGCAAACCACACGAAAAACGGAACAATGAAACCCCGCGAAGTGATGTGCGGTCAGTTTGACCACTTATGGCCGAAACAGGTTAACATATCATATTTTGTGTAATTTATATAAAAACTATTCCAAGTTAAAATACAGACACTTTTAGGAAAAGTCATGTAACAGCAGTATTGCATTTTTTCATTCAATGTTATAAGTGTTGTATTTTCTCTATAAGTGTTGATGTTTTCCTCAATTCCTAATATATACAATTAATGAAAATAAATGAAATGTTAAATAAACTTTATTTAACATGGTAGATCCCTTTGCATTGTTTTTCATATGCAGTTATGGTGCAACATTTTGAATTGGGACATTGAGATTAATGGGTAATGGTGGTCAGGACTTGGTGTTTAATAGCTGAACAGTGGTAGTTGGCCCATATCATTTCCTGTTATAGACTGACACCGGCCGCCCACCGCAGAAAGGGAAGTTGATGCGGCCCCCACCGAAAAAAGTTTGGGGACCCCTGCTGTAAATCATTTGTGGTGATACAGTGCAAGGACTGTATTGCCCAGTTATTAGGGGTGTCACGATTCTCCAAATCCTCGATTCGATTCTCGATTTTTACATTTATTTTCCTTAAAGCACAGGTTGCCATTTTTAGACTAGACTTTTATGCAATATAATTTCTGACCTTTGTTCGCAATGTACCACACCACATTGTCAAGTTTAAAACATTTATTAACAACATAATGTAACAATAACTTATATCTTTAGTCAATTGGAAACTTAAACAAAATAACCTGCCATCTAGTTTCTGCAGAGCTTGCAAACTGTGGCTTTTTTGTCAACAACGCAAATGTTGTCAACATAACTCACTGGAAATCCAAAATACGTCCACACCGGCGACTTCAGTGAAAGAGGAGGGGGTTCAAGTTCTGTCGATGGGTCTCCTGCATCTGCAGCTGCCATTGTTGTAAGAGTGGCGTAGCCCCTTTCAGGAATAGGGCGGTGCATCAGGTGTGTGTGCGTAAGGTGCGTAAGGTGTGGGTGGGCAAGCGAGAGTGAGGGAGCGTGCGTAAGTGCGGTCAGTGAATGAATGATAGAGGAAGGAGAAGCGAAAGGAGTAGTAGTAGCGACAGCAATAAAATGTACAATACAGGCTGCAATTTGGCTGTGATTAAAGGCCACGGCTAGACACAGCAAAGCTCCCTGGTATTATTTCCTGACCAGCTTAACACATGAAAGGGGTTCACTCAGAAGGTAAACACAAGCTTCGGCCCTGGAGGAAATTGTCTCCCCTGTGCTTCCCGACCACGATCCGGGAGCTGAACAGGAATGGTGTAACAACATGCTGTCGTTTGGCTGGATGTTGCTAATAGCTACTGGCTTAGCTAGTAGCTGAGTAAGAGGAGGTTGACTCGCAGCACTTAAACACGGGTGTGTTTTTTCCCGCTCGGCAAGCCGACTGGACGTGACATGGCGGCGTGACAGCATCGACAATCCCGTTTTTTAATTCGAAGTTCGAGATTGTGACTTAATTTCGATGGATTTCGATTTAAAATCGAAATCGTGACACCCCTACCAGTTATTATACTTATCTTGTTTGCAGGAAGCTAGCATGCTCTCTCCATCTTTCCTGTATATGGCCGAGCCTGCTCACCAGAGGATGCTTTCATTAAGCACAGTACAGACTACCCACACATTGTTTGCTCAAAAGAATAATAAAGAAACTAAGCTAAAAGACATCAGTCCAGCTTGTCGTTTCCTCACCCACCAGGGATCTTCAGGGATGAGGGGGGCATCATGAGCAACACAGTGGCCACAGACAAGTGTGATGCAACAGAACGGGGAGTTGCTGGGTCTGGAGATGTGTTCATTTTTATGTGTAACTATTAAATTACAGTGTTGGCCTTATTTTCCAGTTCTAGCGTGAATGATATGTGTGAGAAGCCCCCCACATACACATATATACTCACACACACACACACACAAACATTGTATTTGTGTTTAATAACCGTAATATTATTATTTACTATTAATATTAATTGTAAACATAAATTAAAATTTACCATGTACTAATTTGATAGCAAGTAAGACATTTGTTGTGACCGTTATATTAATTCTCTATTTAATTTGAGAATTCAGTTTATTTATTCTTAGTTATTCATCAGTCCTAATGTTTGCTTGTGTGTGTGTGTGTGTGTGTGTGCCCCCTATCACCATCACACAAACATAATATTCACATTTTTATTCATAACGTTGATATTGAAGCTAAATCCATGAAATGTTAACATTAAAACTTAGTGATTATTATAGGTTTCTAACTAACTTCTGAGTAAAGTCGTGGCGAGACAATTAACTAATCAATTATACCGTTACCATAAACATGCAAATGCACAAAATGCATAGAATTATGTTATGTGTAAGCCATACAGTCTATGGTGTAGTGTTTGTTAAGCTTTTATTTTGGTGATTAACTAACTTCCGCTTAAGACTTCCGGTATGGATTGGATAAATGGCGGCTTTTATTTTGGTTTTATTTTGGTGATTGACCAACTTCCGGTTGGGACTTCCGGTATGGATTGGATATATGGCGGCGCCCTTGTCGGCCATCTTGACTATAGATGGGTACTCTTGTGGTATATATATATATATATATATATATATATATATATATATATATATATATATATATATATATATATATATATATACACATAGACATATATACATGTATATATGTCTATGCTTAAACCACAGAGATATTTGAGGAACACACACACACACACACGCACACACACACACACACACACACACACACAGAGAGAGAGAGAGAGATTCCTTGCGAAAGATTACGATCTTACCGTAATGCCTAGTATATCAACGAATCGCAAATAAACGTGGTTGATGAATGAAGCGCAGTCAGCAGGCGAAAGTGAAACTAAGTCGCACGAATATTTAAGTTGAAACGTAACAAATGTGATTAAATTAGCTAATGAGTCGACACACATAAGATACTGTGGAGAATAAGATATGATTACAATAATAAATAAGGTAGCGACCAGACATACGGCGGTTTATTCTATAAAACAATACGATGGTCCAAAAATGTTTAGCCGTTAAGCTAATGCTAATGTGAACGTCACAGATCGTTAAGTTCTGGTGATGATCAGCTTTCTTACCGTGCAGTACAGGTGTTATTCCACACAAAGTCATTCCACACAGAGTCAGCAGACAGAAACAAAGATCCAGAGATGTTCTCATGTTGAAGATGAAGGCGGAGGTCGAACTTCACACTAGAACTTTTTCCTCACATCCTGCTGCTAACTGTCGTCAAACAGAGATTTTTACAGTCCAACGTCCCAGATAAAGTGTCAGCGGGCCGCTGCTGAACACCACACAGTCCAGTTTAACGTTGATCCCGTCCGTCAATACTTTGATGTTCGGTAAATATATGTAAAAAGGCCTCGACACGCTGACAGGTTTGCCAACAGCAACTTCCTTCTTTTTGTGCTTCCTCCTCTCAGGTGCGGTCGGTGCTGTACCTGAATCTGAGGCGTGGTGATCACAAACAAACTGCTGCATGTGACGTCATGTTGCGTTGATCTCTCCTCTGTAGGAACTATATCTGTGCAGTGAGCACTGTAGTTTTATTACTACGTCTACAAATTTCACCTCGTGTTTGAATAGAATGGTACGGAGCCCCCCTGGTGACATTGAATAAAAAAATAAATAATGCGTGGCCACGCATTGTTTTTTTTTTTTTTAATTCAATGTCACCAGGGGGGCTCCGTAGGAATGGAATAGAATATGAGCTTTATTGTCATTGTATTCAAGTACAACGAAATTGGAGAGCTGCTCCAGTAAGGTGCCTCATGAATCATAAAAACTAATTCCACACTTCATTCAAAGCAAAACATTCACACAACCACACCAACACCTACACAGAGATGTATCTGTTTTACGAACCACACTATTCGTAAAACATAAAAATAATAAAATGTAAAGTGCTGAGTGCTAGTCAGTGCAAACTGCATCATTAAAAAAGAAGTTTGGCTTCATTTAAAACTGTTATTGTTAGTGCTATCAAACTGTTAAAATATTTAATCGCGATTAATCGCATTAATGTCACAGTTAACTCACAATGAATCGCACATTTGTATCTATTCTAAATGACCCTTTATTTTCATCCCATTATTTTTTCTAAAGGATTTCACAGGATAGAGTCATTTGTGATGCAGACAGACTTGGTATTATTGGAACTCAATATGAAAATTAAATATGAAACATTTCAGTCAAGGTGCACCATATAAGACTTATTTAACTTGAGCTTTTATTGAGGAGAGTAATGATTAGAAAGTGGAGAAAGCCAAGATGTATAAAAGACAAATTGGCCTGACCCAAATATTTTCAAGAGTATCTTCACAGTAATATTTTTCAGGGCTTGAAATTACAACCATTTTTTGTCCACATATATGCCCAAAATGTAATCTGTGCGACTTCAAAAGATTTGGTAGCAAACAATTATTGTGTTGTGAGCGAAAGTCAAGGCATTAGCTTCTATGTTGATCTATTTGAGCTGTTTGTGAAATTTCGTGCTTGCGCACTACGTTTGCTCACATGCTGTGCATCTCTTGGGGGCTAAACCTGACACCTCTGTCTCTCAGTACCCCAGATCCGCTGCCTGCTTCTTCTTTGTTGTCTGGAAGTATGCGTCTCACATTCAGTGCTTTATTCAAAATCTCTGCATCAGAGAAAGCAGTTATCATGTTGTCACCCTCTTTTCTTGCCTGGTAACGTATTGCAGTCTCTTCTGGCTGTGGATATATAGCGGGTTACACTTCTCGTTTTCAGTCTTCTTTTAATGATCACCAAAATGGCAAAACAGTACAAATATCTCTGAACTCATATGTCGAGGTTCACAACACAACCACACTTCTACCTCGATCAACATGGCGGACCACAACGTCACACCCATAACTGTCCCCACCAAAACAAAGCATGAAGGAACCAATCAACCCACCGTCAAGGGAGCACCAAGCAACAACCCAAACACTGTACATGAAAAACACACAAATGACAATGAACTATATAATGCAACAATAATATAATCATAATAATATATATTTATCAGTAAGTTAAGTAATACAAATAATATACATAATAAACTTATATAAAACATAACAATATAGAAAAATAACCCAAAATATAAAGTGTACACTAATTACGGTTACAATGTCATGGAAAGTGTTAGCATGATGTACAGTGATGGTTATCACATTATCTGGATGAGCTGGACTGGTGGGCATAGGAAAACCTTCATAGATCAATGTGTCCTCTGTGTCTTCTTCAACGCTGAGAAGAGGACCAACGTTAATTTCAGAGATTAAAGACTTTTCTAAAGCAGGCTGGACTTCATCAAAATCACCATGACGTCTAACAGTTGTAGTTCTGCTGTAGTGATTTAATTGGCACTGTGTGTCAAGACAAGGATCACTTCAGATGTCTCGCTAGTATCATCTTCAAGTTTTTTTGGCTTGGTTGCAATGTTAAAGCGTAACATTGTCAGCCTCGCAGTCTCATACGTATTTTCAATGGATAGGCAATGGGGGGAATCTCTTAGCACCTCACGATTCGATTCGATTCGATTCTGATTCAGAGGTCAACGATTCGATTCTAAACTGATTCTCGGCGCATCTCGATGCAGCAATTTTTTTATGTACATTTCCATGCATGATTTAAAATAATAATTTAATAATAAAATAGGATGGACCTTAGATACAACTTGGCAACGGGAGATATTCTAGTCCGCTCAGCAATGAGCCAGAAAGCTAACTCTATGCTAGCAAGATTCAAAGTCAATAACATTGCATACGGTTGACAAACAGTAAATATAATTTGACAGCATGCTAGCTAGCAAGACCAGCTAGCTAACCAGTCATGTCATTGTCCCCAAATCAATAGCAAGATTTTCATGAACAAATGACCGGCCGTGTGCAACGTTACTGTGGCCGCAGCCTGAAACAGAGAGCTGAACAGTGAACAGATGTGCGATTATTCGCGTATCAGTAAGTTTAGAGGGGAAGTGTACTTTCTGCAGCTTGTGTGTTACAGTCGCCACCTTGTGTTGTTCAGAGGATACTGAAGGACTGACGGACTGCACTCAGTGTTGGAAATAACATATTATGCTAGCGCATTGATTTAGAGCGGTAAACAGACAATTTGACTGGAACTACTTAGTAGGTGTCCGTATACACGGGGTTAATAGACACCCTGCAGCCAATCAGAATCGAGTATTCCCCCAGACCATGGTATAATAATAATTTAATCTGAGTTTGCTAATCACTTCATACGTTTTTCTCACTGTGTGACTACTTGGTACTTTCAAAGCAAATTATTTGTAATGATCCATATTTAATTTACTTCCAATATATCTAATTAATAAAACAAATGAAAGAAATGTGGCAAGTCAACTGGAAGGTCACATTTGTGTATGGGTTAGGGTTAAGCCTGATTTATGCTTCTGCGTCGCGGCGACGGCGTAGCTACGTCGTCGCCGCGACGCCGTCATTGAGCATTCGAAGTTCTGCGTCGAGGGAACGCGTTGTTCTGACATGGTGTCGGTGGACGTCATCAACGTCAGTGATTCAGGGTTGTTATGCTAACAGGCTAACAACACGTAGTCAGACAGGCGGCGGTGCGAACGGAGCTAACAGCTGTCTGTCAGTCTGACCGAGAAGTTTCTCCCTTTACTTCGCTGTTAGTTGAATCAAATGACATTCACGCTGTCTTTAACTGTCCGTGCGAACCAGTCCGCAGCCTTGTGTGTCTGTTTGTGTGTCTCTGACTCTTGCGTGTTGACGTTGTGTGTCACTAATCCGGCTAAACAGTGAAGCTGCTGTTTGACAGATTAAGTTTGAATGGACAGAACTTGAGCACACGACAGGTTTTCATGTGGTTGCCGCTCGTACCACAAAAACTTTAAAATTGGCGGTGTTGTTATACTGTTGACCGGAAAAGCAATTGCTGGAAATGACGTTCTGAGCGGACCAATCACAGTCCTTGCCGTTCGTGTCTCGACGCGTTGACGTGACGCGTAGTCAGGATTTTTCGGAGGCGCACGTCAGGCTACGGCGTAGGGTCCGCGTAGGGGTCTGCGTCGACGACGTAGCTACGCCGTCACCGCAACGCAGAAGCATAAATCAGGCTTTAGTGTGCCTGTAGCAGCATGCATGGAGTACATTAATACAGCTGCAGCTGGTTGACGGTTGATACAGGTGTTTGTATCACAGGTTGATCTGGACGTCTCACACTTTGCCACAGCTGACTGACCTCATGCTGAATTCAGGCTGGATTTCAACGTACTGTGCAGGCTGTATGACAGTGTACAGTTTTCACATCGGACATAACAACTAGTCTCGTGCCACTACTGCAAAACATGAAAACAAGAAATGACGGACAGGAGTGCATAAAAAAAACAAAGTGCACACTGTATTCTGCCCCTCCCACACACCGCGCTGATTCACTAGCACACCGCCAATCAGAATGGTCATACAGCTGGCACACAACCAATCAAAGAATCCAATGGCTCAGACGTCCGACAGCCCTCCTCCTCAGACTTCGCATGTTGAATCGGAGCAGACAACGTCCGTGCAGCTCCGAAAGCTTCCCACGCAGCTGAACACACCAAACATATTTGTTCCCGACCTCGTCTGAGTCTCTCCAAACGCTTCAGACATCCAGCTAACAGCCAACTGCTAACAGCTAACTGCTAACAGCGGTCTCCACGCTGCTCTTGAGCCGCTCGGCGTGAACACGTCCCGTCAACATCACGTTGTCAATTAACATGTAGAAAATCAATATTTGACATTTGTGAATCGATTCAGAATCATCCACGTCCGAATCGCAATTCATCTAAGAATCGATTATTTTTCCCACCCCTAACAGGCAAGTGTGATCAGTAAGGCGGTTTTGAAGTCCAACACCTCAAACTCAAAATCTGATTCAGATCCTTTCGGAGATATTGGCATTATTTGCCAATTAAACTATTCTGGTGCCATCTCCCTGCTTTGACCTCATGTTTGGTTATGTTAACGTCACTATGAATCCATCCTATCTCTACATTTCCTTTCTGAATTTCTTCTTCTCACAAAGTTTTTCTAAAAGTCCTTGTTTGCGCTTTGGGAGGGACTTTTTACTTTTGGAGAAATTGAAGAGGGCAATTCGGTCTCCGTAGGAAGGGATGTAATTTGCCAGAGTTGCATCATCCATCAGCACGATGACGTCGCTGTCAATCTGCACAGAAGAAGAAAGAAAAGAAAAGACAATCATTTTCTTCAAAGTGCACATTGAATGAATAATGTTACGGTTAAGCCCCTTAAGTCTTTATTGGTGTCAGTAGGGAAATACTGACCCAAATTTGCAGGAAAGCTTTGTATGGTGGGGTCAGTACAACCAAAGTCCTTCTAGACAAGTCAGGTCACTCGGCGGCCATCTTGGCGACGCCTCGAAAAGCCCAAAGAGACCAGACCCCTGTCTAAATGAATGGAGGCATGGTCAAAACCACCCTTTAACGTGATAGCAGGACGGAAAATACATACAGACATGCTCGCCAGTGAAATAAGATACAAATAAAAACCAAAAAAATAACGACTTTACTGTAGAAATGATGTTTAAAACGCTCTTTTCCTACCGGGAAAACTCCACTGCGCATGCGCGGGGATTTACGACACCGACGTCCATCGTACGGCTGAATCTGTGCCGGCTGCTGTGCTCTGGCTCTACTCTGCCTGACCACTCATGTATGGACCAGAAAATGTCTAATACATCATTTCTTATCATTCACTGTATAAATTAGATAAAGATCTGAACGCAGTAAATGTTTTACAACAGTTGAAAGTCTCTGATGGTCTCTGTCGTAAAAAAGTACTTGTGCGCATGCGCTGGTGAAACAACATGATTGGGCTATAAGTTTCCCGGTTCGGCTGTGACAACGCAGGTGATTGGCTGTTGGTGAAAGGGGCGGGATATGCGCCATCTTTGGCGTCGCAGATTTCCCCATTCAAAATGATCAGAGTGGCCTGTCTCTACAATAATAGAACGTCTCTGGTACAACTCAACCCAATCATGTATCCATCAAACGTAAACGCCAACACATGATGTCACTTAATGTTGTAAAACCTGTTTTTTTATTGTTGTGGTGTCGTAACGCTTTGAAATCTTGTTGTTGTTGTTGTGTCATGCTACTGTCTCGTCAGCGTGTTTTTGTTAAGTTGTTGTTGTTGTTGTTTTTGTTAAGTTGTTGTTGTTTTTGTTAAGTTGTTGTTGTTGTTGTTTTTGTTAAGTTGTTCTTTTTGCTGTTTTTGTTAAGTTGTTGTTGTTGTTTTTGTTAAGTTGTTGTTGTTGTTTTTGTTAAGTTGTTGTTGTTGTTGTTGCTGTTGCTGTTGTTGTTGCTGCTGCTGCTGTTGCTGCTGCTGCTGCTGCTGCGTTTTTATACTACAGTGTTGATTTTCTTAACAGCGATGTAATTCTCTGTCTCCTGCCCAGGGACTACAGATGAAAATTCTTATAGCTAACTCTGGTGCAGAAGCTGTGCACCGTCCCTGTCAAATAAACAAATAAATATAATGGAACTAAAAAAAAAAATCACACTTTTTATTTAAATGATTCTGCGTAGCTTTTCAACCCTCTCCTGGTTAAAAAAAGAAGCCTGGGAGTGCTAACCCTCTCACTGTGAGACTTCACACTCACTCACATGTTAATGAGTAAATGGATGTTGCCTGCAAATCATAACTTATCATCTATTTTACTCCATTCTAGGCCTTTTCAAAGTAGGCAGAGCCTCCGTGTTAATTACCTACCACACCTGAGAGAATGTGGGTCAATGGCGGTAAATGGCTAAATCATTTCAAATATAACTTATACGGACCCTGTTCTGTCTATGGGTCAACAATAAATTGACAGGCTAATTGATTCTAAGGGGCGAAATGCCTGTGCAATGCCTGTGAAAAGGAAACACAAACAGACACAGGTAGCACAGACAGCCCTGGGCCGTCACAATGGATTTAGATAAACATGAAATCATGTAATGTCTCCTGTTAATTTCCACACTCCCTTTATTGCTTAATTCAAGTTCTATTTGTGTTTATATACTTTTCCTTTTGCTGAATCGTACTATTTTTTGCTGCAACATCCTAATTTACCCTTGGGGATAAATGTAGTTTGATTTTCTAGCCTAATCAATCTGATCGATGCTCGTCTACCAGAACATGGTGTTCACACAAAGTAACTTTAACTGGGAAAACCGGAGAGAATGCCTGACAATTAGGCTACCAGAGGAAGACTGGTAACTCAGAGTGTATCTGTGATTTCAAATTCCATGCTGATCAATGGTCAATAACCGAACTTAACGTTTCTGCTTGTCAGTGAGGTACACCACGCTATAAATACTTTGCACAGTAACTCTATTCTGGACTCTGGAATGATAAGCACCTCACCTTTATAAGTAAAATAAAGTAGGCTATACACGCCGTCCAGTGATCATATCCCTTTCAGTAGTTTTGTAATCCAGCCTTGAACTGCAGTGTGTTTTTGGAGACTTTGTAAAATAAATCCATGATCCAACGCTGAATGTCTCCTGTGATTTATTATCAAGCTTTCCGGATTGAAAACAGTTGTTGTTGTTGTTAACCGTCTCCTAGCAAACCCATGATGCCTTGGGTTGAGTCTGTCGACCAATCAGAGACTGTGTTTCTGACTGTTTGGCAGCTCAGACCAAAGATTGACCTTTGGTGGCACATGCTGTGTGCTACAATACATCACCTCAATGCAGCGTCTCTGTATCAGTTTAATAGAGAACGGAGGCTTGGTATTTTTAACGGTATTAAAAGTCATACCTTGTGAATTAATATATACCCTTATATTGATACCGCCCAAGTAATAGTTTATAACTAACAAACGTGCTAAAGCTACTAGCTAACCCCTGTCTGGATTTCACATCCTTCATATCTGTATCCTTTCTTTGTTTTTACAAATGCCAGGCACCATACCAACATATATTTCTTTTTCACTCACCTTTTGCTCTTCCATTATTGCAATGGCTTCCTCTGTTGAGAAACTCCAACAAATCCGACATCTTTAGTTTACGGTTGCACGGGATCTGTGTTGAAGTCAAAATCTGTCTCATGAGACTTTCTTTCCATCAAGCTCTCCACAGTAATTTGTTACAAACCACCATTGTTAAGAGGTGACTTACCTCTTGTGTCATCATCTGAATCATTTGGAGGATGCGTTATCCGCAGATGAGAATGTGCAGAAAAGAAAAGAAAATGTATAAATTACATAAAGTCAACATTTTAATGTTTGTTTCATCTTTTAAAAGTCTGTTTTCAAAAAGTCAAGAATGGAGAGTGAAAGTTGGTCTGAACGGAATCAGAAACCATTAGCCTAGCTTTAGCATTAAACCCATAAACAGAGTGAAACAGTCAGCCTGGTGCTGGAAGGTGTGTTTCTAACTAATGTCTGTTTCCACCTGTTTCCAGTCTTTATGCTAAGCTAAGCTAAGCTAAGCTAACCACCTCCTGAGTTTAACTCCACAATTAACAGACAGACATGTAACAGTGGAATCAATCAGCCATCAGTCTCTCTGTGACAGAAAGCTAACAGTGGTAAGAGTGTTACTTAAAGTGTTGAACTGTCCCTTTAAAGGTTACAGCCTGACATATTCAGTCCTCCAACATTCAGACCAGAAGTTTTAAACCTACAGATCTGGAAACTGGTCCAGTGGATCCTGTTTTAAGTCTGTTTCTGCAGTCAGATGGTTTTTAATAAACCGTTCGAGTTAATCCAAAGAATAATTTGTTAAATAGTAAACTGAATTAAAGGAACATTCTGTAGTTTTAATCAGAAGCGAAAGATCTTCATTGACTAATTTGTTTTCATGACTGAATAAACAAACAATTTCATGCCGTTTTACTTTGTTTATATGTGGCGGACCCTGCCACCTTTCTACCTTCAATCAGTGTTCTAACCCTAACCCTAATCAGTTAATTCATTATTAATATGGAATCTGATGGAATCAGAAACCATTAGCCTAGCTTTAGCATTAAACCCATAAACAGAGTGAAACAGTCAACCTGGTGCTGGAAGGTGTGTTTCTAACTAATGTCTGTTTCCTTCTGCTTCAGTCTTTATGCTAAGCTAAGCTAAGCTAAGCTAAGCTAAGCAAAGCAAAGCACCTCCTGAGTCTAATACCGGTAAGTTATTACTTAAAGTGTTGAAGTGTTCTGTTAAAGGTTACAGCCTGACCGGCTCATCACAGACTCACGTTCATGCTTCATAGTTTATAATAATGCAGCTCAGTGAGGATACAGACGCTTCACAGAGGAGAGGGGAGAATATAACGCTGATCTTCCTGTTGGTCACAGAGACCCTGACTGACAAATCACACAACTGGAGAGAAATCTTACACTTCATGATCCAAAACAGTTTTTAAGTCCCGTGGACACTCTGTCCCTCTTTCCTGCTCGTCCACATATCAGCTCTGTCTCTCTGGTATGAGTCTGATCACTCCTATTGATCAGTGTTTTAATAATGCCTTGTTTTAGTGGAGCTGCAGCATCTCTGCACTCTTTGTTCCAGTCGTCATGCTTACTGCTCTCTGTCAGCTTGTTGCTCTGATGCTCTGCAGCCTGTTGCATATGTGTTGTTAGTCTAGCTATGAGCGTTATTTGAAAGCCATACTCCTGCTGTGGTTCAGAAAAGTACAATTTATTCAAAAAAGTTACTCAAGCATATGTAATGTAAATAATAATCATGTTACACATACATTCAACGTATAGTGCTTTTCTAGATACTAAAGTCACTTAACAAAGGAAACAACAAAAGAAAATGTATCTGTGAGTAAAGGAAGCAAAGAAGTTTGTTCTCCTCCTCCACTTTCTGATATGTTATCAGAAAGTGGAGGAGGAGAACAAACTTCTTTGGTGATTGTCAGCAGTTTTGAAGAGGTGGAGAAAATGTAATTTGTTACAAACCACAATTGAGAGGAGACTTACCTGACTTCTTAATCTGCTTTTTTAAACGTATTTTCTGCAGAAGATAATCTGCCAAAAAAGAAAACAAAACAAAAGTAAACATTACAGAGAATCAACTTCTATATGACACAGAAATGATTCTGGTGGAGATTTTAATGTTTGTTTCATCTTTTAAAAGTCTGTTTTCAAACAGTCAAGAATGGAGAGTGAAAGTTGGTCTGAACGGTTTCAGTTTGACTTTCATTGTTTTACAGAAGAATCTCAATGTTCAATGTTCCACTGAGGTCGACCACCAAACAGAACATTAGATCACCGTCTCTCATTTAATTATATGTCATGATTTCAGCTTCATCACTACAGATTAGGATTATTATAAACATCCAATTCAAACTCACTCTGCTGCCAAATGAAGCACTTTGACACAGCTGTGAGAGACGGACATCTGACGGCAGAGGGTTCAGCGGTTGCCCCTCTCTCTTGTCCACAAGCACGCACACACCAAGTTTTTCGCAAAGAAAATAAAATGTGTCCCGCTGCCATATCCAGGCTGAGTGCTCAGGGCGCAGCTAATAAAAGCCAAAACTACTAAAATAAGCAGCATGGTGGTGACACCCACTGTCCCCCTCAGCGGTGAGGTCCCCGCAGCCGTGCAATCCCCCCGGGCAAAAATGCGCAGCGCCGCCCGGGGGGATATCACTGTTCGACCAAGAGAGGGCGCCACCGTGGCTGGAGCCTCTTATGGTGTCATCCCTCCTGCACAGTGACAGAGCGGTTTTTACTCCAGGCATTTTCTTGTCCCAAAATGGGGCGGAGCAGTATTCGCCCTATCCTGGATCTACGTGTTTTGAACAAATATCTCAGGAGACACAGGTTCAGGATCTGTTCACTTCTGTCAATCTGAGAGACGCGTATTTCCACATCCCAACCAATCCTCACCACAGAAAGTATCTAAGATTCATTTTCCAGGGGATCTGTTACGAGTACCGCCTGCTCCCTTTCGGTCTGTCTTTAAGCCCGAGGGTGTTTGTGCGGTGCATGGAAGTGGCAACGGCCCCGCTGAGACGGCAGGGCATCCGCTTGGCCACATGTCTAAACAATTGGCTGCTGTTGGCACAGTTGGAGCAGGAGGCCAGGGCGCACACGCATATTCTCAAACAACACCCATTCGATCTAGGTTTTGTGATAAATGCGGAAAAGAGCATGCTGTCTCCAGCACAGGGCATATCTTTCTGGGACCGCATATTTCTGTAAATCTTGATGACTCTCTCTGTCTATTACTAATGATCTTGTGTGTCCTCCCCTCTTCCAGGTCACCATGGTGGACAGGAGCTCGTGTGGCTTGGGCAGCACTTGGTGATGCCTCATCCAGCTCAGTCGTCTCCTGGATCCACTCACTTTGCATATATTATTATCAGATTTTCTGTTAATGTAACTGTGATTTGTTGCTCTTTTCTGTACACATGACATCTATTGCATGTCTGTCCGTCCTGGAAGAGGGATCCCTCCTCTGTGGCTCTTCCTGAGGTTCCTTCCATTGTTTTTTTAAACCCTGTTAAAAGGTTTTTTTTCCATCGACATGTGAAGCTGTTCCGCACTCGAATCAAGGGTCTAAGGACAGAGGATGTCGTTCACTGTACAGATTGTAAAGCCCATTAAGGCAATGTGATTGTGATTTTGGGTTACATAAATAAAATTGATTTGATTTGATTATCCCTGGACTCTGTGACTTTCACAGCGCGCCTCTCAGCGGAACAAGTGAAAACTTTCAGGGCATGTCTCGCGCTCTTTCATCCAGGCAAATCTGTTCAATTCAGATTGTGTCTACGATTACTTTGGCTGATGGCGTCTGCCATTCTCGTAGTCCATCTCAGTCGCCTCCACATAAGGGAATTCCAGCTTTGGGTGGCGTTGTGTGGGCTGGATCCCGTGGCTTGTGCGGAATTCACAAGGGACGGTCTGTGAGGGGCCACTGGAGTGTGGACCTCCAGCGGTTTCACATAAACGGTTTTCTCCCTGAAATATTTCCTTCCGTCTCTCATGGGCCATCATGCCCTGGCGAGGACAGACAATACGACTGCTTGTCACTCTGGGGCTTCAACAGCCAAAAGTGTAAGTCCTACATCGGAAATAATACCATCAGCTGAAAGGCAACGAGATTTCCAACATTTCTATGTATACACTGTCTATGTGAAGTAAAAGATGTGGGACCCAAATCAAGCTGAAGATAATTTTTTGTCCAGTCTTTCCAGCTGCTCTACACTGTAGCAATGATGTCACGCACTCTAGTGCGTATTTGGCAAGAATATGCAAGACGGTCTGTTTTTAACACAGTGTGCAGCAATTTATTTTATATTTTGGGTGTTTTTTCGACTATCAAAAAATGTTTTGATAACTTTTTTGTCAGGAGGGTCCACAGATGCTTCATGCAATGTTTGGTGCAAATTGGTCAAATTGCCTGGGAGGAGTTTGTAAAAGTTTTTCATTTGTGGCGATTTTGCAAATGGAAAGTTACCATGAAAGTGGGCGTCGCCTACACCAAACAATTCAGCTGAATTGAGGGAACATGCAGATATAAGGTTTAACAATGTGCGACATATTATGTGGGAGTTATTAGCCAAAACGCTTTTGTGTGGAAAATAGTAACCACCTGCTGGTGATTTTGGGTGTGTGAGTTACAGGGACCATTCTATACCACCCCTATGAATTTAATTTCCATAAGTATTATGGTTTAGAAATAATTGCACAGGGCCTCAGGGGCTCATGCAGAAGAAGGAACCTGAGTTTCATGACATTCGGACACACTAATGTAGAGATATGCAGCACTTCCTGTTTGGAACGAAATCTGCAGGAAGTTGTTATTTAATAACTTGAGTATTCTTTGGACTATAAAAATTCTTTTAATAACTTTTTGTCAGGAGGGTCCATGGATGCTGTGTGCAAAGTTTCGTGTAAATCGGTGAAATTGAAATTTTGCGAATTTGTGGTAGGCGGAAAATGGGCGTATATGGCCTATATCACGAGATTATTAAGAACTCAGTGAACATGGGGATATAAGGAATTTAAATGTGCGACAAAGTATATGGGAGTAATGAGCCAAAACGCACTTTGCTTGATTATAGCGCCACCTAGTGGTGGAAATTCAGGACAACAATGAATTTTCGTTCAAACATGTGACCTATATTCCAAGTTTGGTGAGTTTTGGGGTATGTTTAGGCAGTGAAAAATGCGATCATTTTGGACAAAGAAAAAAAAAATTAAAGCTGCAAGTGATGAACCGGCCCTCGCAGTCGTTCCTTTATAATTCGGTGGCCTGCTACTGCAGGTATTAAATAATGTTCCGCTTCTGGAGCTGGCTTAAGAAAATGCCCACACAAGGCATGATCCAACAAAATAGTTTCAAGAAGCTGAAAGTATCATCCTCCAGTAGCCTCACAAACCCTCCAGCTTCACGTAGAGTGGTAGGCTCAAATAGGGCTGCACAATTAATCGAATTTTAATTACGATCACGATTTTGGCTGCCACGATTACATTAAGATGATCGTCGCGATATTAACATTTAAAAAGTCGGGTATTCGTATTGTTACAATAGCTCCCCCGCTCAAATCTACACACTCGTGTTCCTTGGGGAAATGATGCAGGACCAGGAAGTGACAGTAAAAGTTATCACTGTAATGTTGGTGTTTGCGTGCACAATGTATGGACAAACGGGATGGAATGAGTAATGGAGCTGAATCCACGGGTACCGCGTCATTCGCTATGATGTCGGCAGAAGCTTGGTGAGTAACTGAAAGATGTGTAAAATAGCGATATGAATTAATTATGCCGCGGTTGCCAGCACCGCGTGTAATTACAAATGCCCAAAACTCTGTGTGTGTATGCGTGAAATACTGAGTAGTCTGTTTAATGGCTGCAGGGAATGTCAGGCGAGTTGGGGGAAAAGAGGGCCAACTTTTCACACTGTAGTATGTTCCTGTTCCTGTTCCATAGGCTTCATTTTTTTCATATGTTTGCACTTTATGATTGCACTCTGCAATGGCTTATTTATTTTTTGCCCTTTGTCTTGGGTACATTTTATTTTATTATTTATGATTTATTATTATTTCAAGTTTCAATTTGAAGCCTTGTTCACATACGGTTTGTTTAAAAAAGAAAGTGCAATAAAAAGATATGTTTTACCTAACATTATGAATAACCTTGATTAATAATCATGATTTCAATATTGATACAAAGAATCGTAAGAATCATTTTGGCCATAATCGTGCCACCCTAGGCTCAAACTCCCCTGATGGTTTCAGAACACTGGATGATGTCACCTTTGTTCTAAAACACAGAGTTTACGGCATGGATATGGAAGTTCCATTTTACTGTGCTTTCTCTTGGGAGTCTGTGTGTCACCACTCTATCAAGCACACTGGTTCTCTTGGGAGATCTTAAAAAAAATCCAGAGAATCCAGCCAGGTCAGAGAAGAACTGATTAACTAATGGGATGTGATGTCACCTGCTGCATGATGAAAGCTGAAGAGGAAGAAAGATGAATATTTTAAAAGCTGAAAAGACAGAAAAGCTGAAAAGTAAGAGGGTTGAAAGAGCTTAAAAAAAGTCAGCAGTTTCTCATATGCTGGAGCAGTAGCTGAACCAGGTCGAGATCTGCTCGGATCCTGATAAATAATCACGAGAAAATCAATTGGGACCTTGAAGGTTCCCTGCTAGGGCCCAATGGCGATTCTGGGGGGTGGCCTGGGGTGGCCGGGGCCACCCCTGAAAACTCATTGGCCACCCCTGTGGCCACCCCAGATCTGATAGGTCGTTGGCCAAGCTCGTCAACACAAGAAACAAGAGAAATGCTGTCAATCAATGATGACAGCTGATCAGCTAATTTAGGGTCAGTTTTACATTTTTAACTAACACAATAATGGTTGTACTGAGGCTGTGAGAGCTGATTTCTGGTAAGTGGACATTTGGCCAGTGGCCATGCAGGTCTGATAGGTGCGCCGGGAGAGATGAACACGGCACGCTGCATCGGCTGCTGCTGGTTCGGTCCGGCAGTTAATGAAGCAGGAGGACGGTCAAAGTCACAACGTCAACTGCTGAATAACAACTGATATCTGTTTATTGAGAGGTAATTTAATGATCAGTTATGTCGTTATTCCATCTGAATGAGTAGGAAAACTTTATCAAGCACTAAGTAGCTAAAAGACGAACTGGACTGCACTAGCTAGCTTAGCAGCCTGCAAACCTTTTAACGTCAGCGTTTTGTTTTTTATTGTTATTTAGATACCGCATGTATGAACGGCTGTTTACTGGACTGAAGACTGATGGTGTTTTTTGCAGATGTGTGTGTTCAATAGAGCTAATGTTACTTTTTTTTTGACCAACCAGTGTGTGAAATACAGTGTGACAGTCTAGATTTAAGTAGCTATAACACAAGAACAAGCTGTGATTTATTTATTTATTAGGGATTATTATCCCTATTAGCTAGCTAGCAGTTTGGGGTAAGTAACATACTGATACACTATGCTAATGCTGACATATAAACTATTGATCCCCACGAGCAGGTCACAGACCTGCAAGGTCCCTATTGTCTTTGTAGTGACGACATTTTTGTCCCAAATGATCGCATTTTTCACTGCCTGACCATACCCCAAAACTCACCAAACTTTAATCCGCTATAATCAAGGAAAGTGCGTTTTGGCTTATAACTCCCATATAGTAAATTGCACATTCAAAAACCTTATATCGACGCGTTCACTGAATTATGCTGAATTTCGTGGTATAGGTTTGTTTCTGTTTTTTTTGCAAATTCGCAAAATGTCGCAAACCTATTTTTTCGAACTCCTCCCAGGCAATTTTAACAAATTATAAAGGAACAACTTCCTTATTCCGATCTTGACAAAACTTCACATGTTTGATAAGAGTCAGCCCTGAACACATAGTCATAGTCACAGTGCCACAGGACACAGGAAATGACATTTAACCCCTTCCGAAACACGGACAGTTAAGAGATGCTTACGCAATAATCGGGCAATAGGGCACAATGTTGCAAACCTACTTTTTCAAATTCATCCCAGGCAATTTCGCAGATTTGCACCAGACTTTGCGCACAGCATCTGTGGACCCTCCTGACAAAAAGTGATCAAAAGAATTTTGATATTCCAAACAATACTGAAGTTATTAAATAACAACTTCAGGTAGATTTTTCTCCAAACAGGAAGTGCTGCATATCTCCATATTAGTGTGGTCGAATGACAAGAAATTCAGGTGACTACTTTACCATGAGCCCCGGAGGCTCTGAGCAAAATTTTGGTCGATGACCACTAGGTGGTGCTCTTTAAATTGAAGTATTTTAAATCTCCACATTGGTTGGTCAGATTAAGATGGAACTTGGCAAAATTGCCCTCCTGAGGATATCTGACGAAGTTGTTACCGCTCCGCCAACTTTTGGCAGTCTAATTAAATATCATGGCAATGAAATTCGTAGGGGTGGTATTTACTGGCCCCTGTAACTCACACACCAAAAATGACCAGCAGGTGCCACTATTATCAAAACAAAACCATTTTTGGCAAATAACTCCCAAATAATATGTCGCACATTTTTAAACCTATTTTTATATCTAGGTGTTCCCTAAATTGAACTGAATTGTGTGATGTAGGGCACCACCACATGGTTGATTCCATATGCAAAATCGCGACAACTGAAAAACGTACTTTTACGAACACCTCCTAGGCGATTTGACACATTTGCACCAAACTTAGCATGACGCATATGTGGACCCTCCTAACAAGTTATCCAAAGAATTTTGATAATCCAAAATAAGCTCAAAATATAAAACAACAAATATAAAACAACACATGTTCTATGATTGATTTGAACTTTGTTTTTGGTTGTACTTTGTTTGAGCTTAGCTTCTTCTTGTTTAGTCCTGCTGACTCCGTTTTGATTTTTCTGTTTTTTTCTGGTTTTGGAGTTCAGTTTTGGCTAAATAAAGCACACCTTTGTTTCTCCCTCTATCCTGTCTCCCTCTAACTGCTTTTGGGTCCACCTTTACTTTTCACCTTGTTGTGATAGATAGATACTGGTAAGGGTATAACTTAAAGTGTTCAGCTGCTCCTTTTAAAAGGTCACAGCCTGACATATTCAGACGTACAACATTCAGACCAGAAGTATTAAACCTACAGATCTGGAAACTGGTCCAGTGGATCCTGTTTTAAGTCTGTTTCTGCAGTCAGACGGCTTTTAACAAACCGTTCTGAGAGTTAATCCAAAGAATCATTCATTAAATGATAAACTGGATTAAAGGAGCATTCTGTAGTTTTGTGAAAGAAGAGAGATCTTCATTGACTGATTTGTCATTATGAATAAATAAACTGAATAAACAAAGAATTTCACACTGTTTTACTTTGTTTATATGTGGCGGACCCTGCCACCTTTCTACCATCAAGCAGTGTACTTGGACCTTATTTTCCATGCGAACAGTTTGTTTATTCACTTATGGAAAAACAAAAATTTCTGAGTTTATATTATTGCCTCACTGTAAATATTACAATTCTGAGTTTGAATTTTTCAAAACGACATAGCGCCTCTTTAAATGTTATTAATTTGTATTCAGACAAGCCTTTTTCTTTGTCTTAATTATGTTTATCAGCAGAAAGCTTCAAGATGTAGAGCCTCCACTTTCAAATGTAAACATGTGAACTATACTAAAAACATGAGTGAGTGACATTCAGGGGTCTGTCTGATGGAACTTAAGTGAATCAAGTGATAAACTTTAATCAGTCAGTATTAGAACCAGATGTTAATAAACAGAAGGGTTCAAATCTGAGGAGACAGAAACAAACTGTCAGGATGTGATTGTATCACACAATGTTTCTGTAATGTTGATGTCTGCACATGATGAATATGTTGATGTAATATATGATACAAACTTACATATACAGCACACTACAGCAACCACCAGAAGTACAACAGCAGCAAGTATAGTTGCCGTCCTCCACAGCTCTTTTTCTCTGGATAAGTCCTCTGAAATACATCATAAAAAGTTAATGTAAAATCAAAACATTACTGCATGTCATGTACATTAACCTGAAAATCTGCAGAAAACAACAAATACCGTAATTTCCGGACTATTGAGCGCATCTGAATATAAGCCGCACTGACTAATTTGAAAAGGAAAAAAGAATGTGTACATATATAGGCCGTATTTGTCTATAAGCCGCAGGTGTCCACGTTGTAACATGAGATATTTACACAGAAAGATTTTTGAAATTTTTAATTACCAGTAAATAAATGCTTTCTTTTTTGTAACAGTGCCTGTAACACAGCAGTAGCACGGCAGTAAAACGACAGTAACACGGCAGGTTTAAAAAAAAATAACCAGCCTACCAGAAAAGTAATTGATCGCTATCTTTATATCTGCACACTGAAACCACTGAAGTCATCGTCTTCAGTGTCGGAATTGAACAGCCCCAGCATGACTTTGTCACACACTTTCCCAGTCTCTCTTTCGTTGTCGCTCTCAATGTCACTTTCGTCTGGAGGTGAATTTGTGCTTGTGCTGTCCTCTTCATCACGCAGCAGTCCAGCCTTTCGAAACACGTTGGTGATGGTGGATTTTTTCACACTGCTCCACGCTGTCAGGATCCACTGGCAGACCTGAGCAAAAGTTGCTCTTCACATGCGTCCAGTTTTGGTGAATGACTTCTCGCCGCTCGTCATCCAAGCCTCCCACTCTAAAAGCACGATTCACACTGATGTCGAGTGGCTGTAAATATTTCGTTGTGCCCCCAGGAATCACAGCTGGAATTGAGTTTGTCCTCTTGATGGCTGCTTTCACAGAATCTGTTATATGGGCCCTCATGCTGTCCAAAACGAGCAATGCTTTTTTTCTTTAAAAAATCCTCGAGGTCGCTTGCCGTAGCACTCTGTCAGCTATTCCTTCATTAGGCTTTCTATCATCCACCTTTTCGTGTTGACTTTCACAGCGATTTCTCTCGGGAGTTTTTCTTTTGGCCTAGTCATCCGCTTAAAAATCACCATTGGTGGAAGCTTTTGTCCGGATGCTGTGCAGCTCAGAACACAAGTGAAATGCGTTCTCTCTCTCGCCAGTTGTTTTCAGCGTGACGGATGATTCACCTTTCTTGCTAACAGTCCTAGTGTGAGGCAGGTCAAAGGTCAGAGGTACTTCATCCATATTTATTATCTCGTCTGGTCCGATGGAATTCTCGGCTATCTTTGTTTGAGTGAATTTGTGGATTTGTAACTTTTTCCTCGTAGTCGGGAGGGAGTTGCTGACATAGAGTCGTCCGTGCCCTGATGGACAGGCCTTTTCGTTTTATAAATCTGAGACACAACGATGGTCCACCTTTAAAATCTTCAATCTTCTTTTCAGTGGCGATTGTTTTGGCTTTCAGTCGGATCTGCCCAGTGGAAACACCTTGGCTGTCTGCTCTCTGTGTGTTCACCCAGTCTTCAAGAATGTTTTCAAGTTCGAGCCATCTGCTTTTATTTCCTCTGAAAGCTTTTGTCGTCTTTTTGCATCGAGTCAGTTCTTCACGCTGCCGTCTCCAACGTCTCACTATTGATTCATTGATGCCAAGCTTACGTGCAGCAGCTCTATTTTCTTCTTTGACAGCCAGATTGATTGCCTTTAACTTAAAAGCTGCATCATCTGCATTTCTTTGTGTGTTTTCCATGATGACAGTGTGTGCAAGATGCGCAAAATGTTCAAAACACAATCAAACTAGCGTTTTCCTCAGCGCATTATCTCTTCCACCTGTCTGTCTTGCTCCTGCGCTTCCTGCTAGAGCGCCCCCTGGAGGCCGTTAGCCCGTGAAAATCTATAGATAAGCTGCATCATATTATAGGCCGCAGGGGTCAAAGCGTGGCGGAAAAGTAGCGGCTTATAGTCCGGAAATTATGGTAAATGTAAACATAATAACTACTGAACAGTGAAAATTCTTTGATGACTAAACCATCAGGAAAGAAATCTCACCATTTAACTGCACGAAGGTCCCAGAATGAATCTGACATTTAAGTTCCTCCTGAGTGACCACACAGGTGTAGCGTCCTGTCTTGGTCACAGTGATGTTGAGGGTAACGTAGTAACGACCTCCTCTCTCTATTGGGGGTATGGGGACTTGAGGCTCTTCAGCAGGAAGGATGTTTCCAGAGCTGTCCTTCCACTCCACTTTAGGTTCTGGAGAAGCTCCTCGAACTTCACACTGAAGCAGTGACCAGTTTTCTGTTTCATGAAGTATTTTGAGGTGTGGCTTTGGGCATGTACCTGTGAACATAATATGAACAACAGCTCATAAAAGTGAAACTCTCGGCAAAATGCAACCTAGGGTTGTTTCGTAAGCCTTGGTTGCTTTTTGGTGAGAGTTTCACTTTAAACCTGCTAAGATCAGGCTTTTGTGTTTAATATCAAAGTGTTAACTCTGCATTTACACTTGTAATTCAATTGTCTCTGCAGTAGACATGAGTTTTTATCAACTCGGCTCAGCTTTGATCTAAAACCTAAGAACTGGGTGAACACACTAAATTCTGATGTATTTCATGCCACAAAAAGTGATGACATGTTATTAACACCTGGTGTTAAAGCCATTTTTATGTGTGTATTTGTTTATTTTCTGTGTAATACCTGGATGCCACAGTAGGTGGTGCTCTGTACTGTGGAGTACAGGAAATGGAGAAATTGAACAGCAGGTAATTACTCAGCAGGTGTGCTGATGAGTGGGGAAGCACACCGTTTTTGACCGTCGTCGCCGTCTTTTTGTTGCGTTGTGGCAAACATGTGAGCCTTTTGTTTGATTTGCATTCAAATGACAGAGTTAATGTTAGTGTGTGCATAGATCGGCTGAGGTCGATTATTTGTTAATAGCGCAAAGCATGAATAAATGTTTGGTGCCTGCATACAACGCTCAAGTGTTTCATTCATTCATTGGACCCGGAAGACGACGCATCAACTACAGTACAGCAGCCCCTCAGTGGCTTAGGTTTGTTTTGTTGTTTTACTTTGATAAGAACAAGTCACTATACCTGGTGTTGCCACATTAATAACAAAAGAATTTGGGATGCACAGGTGCTCGAAAATCATTCTTACAGCGTTGAGTTTGTAAAATAAATTTCAGTCCAATACACAAACTAATGATCAACGTAAGATCATCACTCCATGCTGCCTACTGCTTGCTTGTGTTTACTTTAACTGCTGCTGTTCCCTGGTTACGCTGCATTCGTGACGTGAAACATGACCTCTCTGTTGTACAACGTAACGCTTCATATAAAAATCAGACAGGATGCCTTTCCAGCGGGAAGTGGGAATGAGGTCAATAGGTGATTTAGCAGGTTGACCCGACTAAATCTAACTCGACCTTTGAACCTCCTGTTCACACTGTTCACTCACACACAGTCCTGGGGTTTTACTGAGCCGTGTCTAAAATGGCAATCCTGACAACAATCCCTATGTTTTAAAAAAATCTATCGGTAAATTGATTACATCTTTTTTTGTAACTAAGAGATTACAGTTACCTCTTTTGTATCCTAATAACATTTTCTAAGTTCTATGTACTTTCCTAAGTACAAGTCTGCCTGTCATGAAGCAAATTAACTGTTTAATGAAAATACTCACCAACAACAAGCTGAATGATGAATGTTTGACTCTGAAGATATGGAAAAATACAGCTGTAGCTCCCGCTGTCGGCCACCTTTGTATTCTGGATCTTTATGGAGGCGTTGCCGTACTTCAGTTGATCTTGAAAATGTGAGACTCGACCTTTCAACTGCTCATCTTGACCTGTGAGCTCATTATTGGAATGAATGCTTCTACGATATACAAACACCTCCTTCTGACCATCTTTCTTCCAGAGAAAGATCTTTTCTGTGAGGTCCTCTGTGCTGATCAAACAGGGTAAAACAGCATCACTGCCTTCTTCCACGACCACTTTGACACCTGCACATGAAAAATAACAGAGTTCAACAGAGAGCCGTCAGGTGAAAACAGTTTACAAGCATGTTAGTTAGTAATCAAATTATCTATGGCTCTAAATGTTCCTCCACATCACACCTACTGAAATATTCTCCCTCAGGAGAAGCTTTGATAAATCAGTTTGTGTGACTAATGCAACCTCAGCGTTATTTCAGTGATGACATCATCAGACCTGGATGACCCGGATATGAAAACTGTGTTCAGAAACATTTGAAGAGAGATATTTTCTGATGTGTCTGGAGCTGCTGCTGACCTGCTGACCTGCAGGCTGACAGAACCTCACACTGTCCACAGAGAGATTCACAACGCTGGACAACCTGCAGCCTTTCTTTACACTCTGACTTCTTACTCAGAGAGTTTAGAGTTTAGACACATGTGCATATTATCACACACACCATTATTAACACAACACAAACACATTTCTCTACATTAACAACAAGATTAAGAAAGTTGTGAACAGGAGACTCTCAGCTGAAATCTGAGCTCAGTGTCTGTGATTCTGTTCAATGTTGGTGATCAAGTTCTGTTTGTATAGTTGCATTGAATAAAAATCACCAAGAATTAAGTCAAGACATTTGAAGTTATGATCACTGAATAAGTGTGTTTGCAGTCTAATAATGAGCACAAATATGTTAGATTAAATCAAAGCAGAACTGGGTCCACTCTCACTGGGCCCAGTTGCTCCGTATAGAAGCACAACTGTCCCTCTTTGTCATGGTTCATGATTCTGTGTCTTGTAGTTTCCTGTATTTGATTTTCATGCCCTCTTGTGTCCTTTAAGTTCTCCTGTGTATTCCCTTGTTGCAGTTTGTCTCCCTCTGTCTGTCAGTGTCTTCCCCTCACTGCTCCTCCCGCCTCTCCCCTCACCTGTTCCTTGTCTCATCGTTAAGTGTCTGTGTTTTAAGTCTCTGCTTTCCTTCTCGTCTTTGTCTGTTCATTTCCTCTGTCTGCGTCAGCGTCTGCCTATGCTCCTGCTCCTGCCTGTGTCATGTCCTCCCAGAGCTCCTTCTGTTTCCAGTTTCCTCCTGGTATGTTTTCAGTTTGAGTTTTGCATTTTTGATTTGAACTTTGCTTCTTGGTTGTACTTTGTCTTGTAGTTTTGTTGCTACTTTGCCTTTTGTCCCCTTTTGTCTGTTTTTTGTACCTGGCTCCCTTGATTTTTGCATTCAGTTTGAAAATAAAGCTCGCTTTTTGTTTCTCCCACATCCTTGTCCCGTGGGTAACTGCATTTGGGTTCTATCTCCTCAGCCTTCCCCCTTTAACCCGTCCTGACACTCCTCCCCAATCAACTGCTGTCCTGCACTCACACTGCTCCATTCCCCCACCGGGCCTGAGCATTGTTACATTTTAAAAAAGTTTACATTTTAAGGCAATTATCAGATGCTTTTGCCCAAAGGAATATACAGTAATTCATACATTTCATACACTGATGGCAGTGGCTGCCATGCAACATGCTGACCAGCACATCAGGAGCACTTTGGGGTTCAGTATATTATCCTTGGACATGCAGACCAGGGGAATGGAACCAGCAACCCTCTGATAACAAGACACTGGCTTTGCCCCTGAGCCACAGCTGCCCCACCTCTTCGTAGCAGCTGTAGCACAGTTGCACCACAATGGAGAACAACACAGAGACCATGACTGTAACTTTACTGAGTTCTTTGTGGAATATTTCATGTCGTTTTGGTCATGTGTGGGCCGCAAAATTAATTTGCCCATCACCAGTTTCATTATGAACTGAAACACATATTTTCACATCTTCTAATAGCATGAAAGATCTCTCATGTACAGCCATAGCTGTAAACTATTGTGATGACTGGACCAACATGTTTATGTTCACATAATTCATGATATGTTCCAGTGCTGCCCAAAGGGTCTGAGGTCCGTCCACCACAGTCTCAAGAAAACCTTCCTGAACTCATCACTGAATGCTGTTAGTAGCTTTTTGAAAAGTCACAGTTTGAAGCAAATAATGTGTCATAATTATTAATGACGAATTATAACACCTAACTATTCATCTCGAATTCATTATTCAGATTGATCTACTAAACCTCAGCAGTGTACAACAATGAGGATGCTTAGAGTAGTAGTAGGTGGTGTATAAAAACAAGGCATCTTCTTAATGACACACAATGTTCCTCGATAGAATGAAACAGTGACAGAAAATACATCTGACATTTTTAACATCACAGCAATGACAAAACATAGATACAGTTATCAGTCAGACCAACACATTATTGTCCTTTTAATAAGCCCATTTAATGACTCTGTCATTCAATGAAATTTGCTTTGCTTTTCTATTTTACATATAAAATAGATATCACATTTTTATAATAAAGAAATAATAAAACATGTTTCCACTGCTGACAAGTTTAGTTATAATATCAGTCTAAAGTGAGCAGAAGACACAGCCTGTTTATGAAATATTAAAGGGATTTAGATTTTAAATCCAAAATCATGTTTTCATGCTGTCGCATCTTTGACATTGTGAAGCGATGAACTGTCCTTCAGAACTAAAATGAGTCTGCAGAAACATTCCAGTCTTACTTTAGAGTCTTCACAGTGAAAATATATGATACTGTGGTGAACTCTGCTGTGTTATTGGTCTGAGAAGAGTCTTAATGACAGTCTGTCATTTAGATCCACATGATGTGTCCAACTTCATCTTTTATTAATAAGTTTGACACATTATTCACAACTGAGATGACAAAGTGTTCATATTCAAAGCCACAATCTTTAAAATCCAAATTACAGGCAGAAATAATTAATTTTTAGTTTTATTATTTCTATACATTTATTCATTTTGTTTTATTGTCAGATTTTTATATTATTTATTTGTTTGTTCATTGACAGACTGGCCCTAATTAATGTGAACTCACCTTCTTTGCTTTTATTTTTAAATCAGTTGTTACACGATCTTACCGTAATGTCTAGTATATAAACGAATCGCAAATCAATGTGAGTTCTGAATGAAGCGCCGTCAGACGAAAGTGAAACTAAGTTTAGTTTAGTTTAGATTAAAATAAAAAACGAACCAAATGTGATTAAATTAGTTCGTCAGTCGACAAACAAGATACAGAGAAGAATTAAGTAGAATTAAAATAATAAATAAAGTAGCTACCAGACATGCAGTGGTGACTTCTATAAAACATTACGATGGTGGGGAATCTTTTAGCCGTTAAGCTAATGCTAACTCTAAAGTTAGCTTTCTTACCGTACAGTACAGGTATTATTCCACACAGAGTCAGCAGACAGAAACAAAGAAGATCCAGAGATGTTCTCATGTTGTAGAAGACGGTGGAGGACGAACTTCACACCAGAACTTCACCAGAACTTCTTCCTCACATTCTGCTGCTAACTGTCGTCAAAGAGAGATTTACAGTCCAACGTCCCAGATAAAGTGTCAGCGGGCCGCTGCTGAACACCACACAGTCCAGTTTAACGTTGATCCCGTCCGTTAATACGGTGATGTTCAGTAAATATATGTAAAAAGGCCTCGACACGCTGACAGGTTTGCCAACAGCTAACTTCCTTCTTTTTGTGCTTCCTCCTCTCAGGTGTGGTCTGTACCTGTGCAGCAGCGTTGCCAGATCTCGCGAGAGAAACAAGTAAGCGGGCCTATAAAAACAGAAAACAAGCCCCTAACAAACGACTTCTCTGGTAAAAATAAATAAATAAAGAGATTATTATACTTTGCACACACACACACAATCATATCACACCCTGAATCCAGAAATGTATTGCATTGTATCATTGCATTTATTATTGTTTTTTATATGTTATGATATAGGTTATATATGTTTCTTGTTTTAGTTCCAGGACTTCAAAACATTATGATATAAAATACAACAGGAAGAGGATCGAGGATCATCCTCATCTTTCAAGGTGATTCAGGCACCAAATACAAAAACATATTCAACAACATAACAGTTAGTTGAAAAAGAAGTTCCGAAATATCTATAAGAAATATCTGAAATATCGTTACATTTTAAACAACATGTTCTCAATGGTCCACAATCAAACAAGAACATAATTAGGCTGGTTCAAGATCACGCGGCGCTGCGCAGCTGCCTAAATCGTGATGCATGCTGGTTTAAATGTGTCCATGATGACCTGGATGGAAGTGGTTAACTGCTGTGTCTTGAGTGCAAACAGCACATGTTGAAGTTCAGTGTTTTCTGCATTACAAACTCTTATTAACCCTTTCTGTTCCCGTCACATTAACAATACAAAGAATGATCCTGAGCTGTTCTGCTGTGATGAGATAGCGCAGCGGGACAACAAGGCATCTGATTCAGTCATTTGTTCTGATTATTGTATTTCATTCATTGTGAATAATGTTGCTATAAGAAAATACATCATCTTATGTGTTTATGCTTATTTGTTAAATGTAGTCAGCAAATTCCCCTCAGCTGTGATATAATCATGCACCTCAGCACAGTTGTCTTCATAATGAATAACTGTTGTAAATGTATTGTATTGTTATTGGGCAAAACTTACTATAATGTACCAGATAGACAAAGTTTAAATTTATTTAATTATGACATTACAAGGAAAACAGAACGTGAGCATTTACAGTAAGACAACATTTTTAGGCTCTTCATCTACTCTTAATGTGTCACTGTGTGACCATTTGAAGTGAAGCAATTACAAAATATCCAAATTTGAAGTTGTTATTGTGACAAAGCTGTCACATTCTGTTGTCTCTGAATATGAACTGTCCACATGCGTGTGTAAAAGAGCACATCATTAATCCTGTTCCAGAAAGGTTTTCTATTGGATCAAGTAGGCTAACCCTTAAAGGGTAAAACTCACAATATATATCATAAATATATATTCATACAGCGCTGAGCTGTGTGAATATGAACTGACAGGATTTTCATCCTCTTTTTCTTTCTCTCCGTCCGTCTTTCTGTATTCTTCCTGGAGGTTGCTGCTTGTTAGCAACATGTTAGAATTCTACAGTTATATATTATTAAAAACTAAACTAAACGTCCATCATTGTTCCTCAAACGTCTCGTTCTGTCCACAACACACAGATAATCAGTTTACTGTCACAGAGGAAAGAAACAGAAAACATTCACATTTAATTTAACATTATTGATCATGTTGAAGTGAAGATTAAATACATAAATCTTCATGTGAGTCGAGACTCAGAGATCCTGAAAGAGTTTGGACTTGTTCTCTTTTGTCACAAACCAACGATCACAGCAGCTGGAGGTCTGATAACTAACTCAGGGTCAGCTGGGAATCTGTCTCAGTGCAGCTTCTAGTTTATTGATTATCAGCAGCAGATTCATGTGTGACTGTGTGTTTATTTGGGGATGATTATTTTATTTATTACCACATGTATATAAAACCAGAGCAGTGTGTCTTGTTGTCGTCCTCTCTCTCTACCACTCACACTCATTTTCAACAATGTAGTAAAACCTGTTTGTGTGGTTTTACTTAATCTGGGTGAGGAGACGTCGTCTGATAAATAATAAGAGCTGTTAAACAAACTGGTTCTTAAAATGTTTCCTGGTTCTTGTTTCCTTCATGATGACTGGAGAGCAGCGACCTCAGAGATCGAGCTGTCAGAGTTCACACAGAGAGAGAAGAAACTTTATAAAGACATTTGTAAAGTGGGAGGAGCTCGCACCACTATTCCACTTGGTCTCCTGGTCATCAGCTGCTGACATGAAGGGGAACAAGCCCACAGTTACTAACAGTGAAATACCTTTAAAAAAGGGCCAATACAACTCATAAAAGGCAGTATTTCATCTGCCAAGAAGTGATTTCAGCTCCTACATTGTGACTGAAAGGTTGATACACATCTATCCATCCACCTACAGAAGGTTCCAGGTCAGAACAAAACCAGAGTTTATCAGAAACCATCAGAGTCTGCAGACACACACACACACACACACACACACACACACACACTAGTAATGACGTCACATCATTATAGAGCATCACTCCGATCAATACTATCCATGTGTGCTGATTATGAGGGTACATGTGACGTCACTGAGCAGGTGTCTATCAGGTAATGACTCCATAATTATCTGTGAATCAATAGATTGACCATTTTCTTAATGAGCTGCTACTGATTACCTAATAAGCTGATTGGCTCAAACTAGCAACGACCTATTAATTACTAATAACTTAATCATTAGTTAACTATTCACATGATGATAAAGTTATGAATGATCGATTAGTCTTTCAGTTAACTACTCCATTATTTTTCACTAAAGAGTAACTGATGATTAATTAATGAGCTGACTTGGTAACTATTCAGTATTATTGTTTCATGCTAGTCTATAAATCACAGTGATTCAGGAGTTACTCATTAACTATCAAGTCCTTCCTGATTCTCTCTTAATAACTGCTCACATGTGATTAACTGATTGTTAACATTACAGGACCTGGTCCAGCTGGACCGCGTCTCCCCTTCAGGACTGAATGTGGCCGCAGGGCAGGACGGATGATGATCCGAGTCACGTCTCTTTTTTATTGATCTGTTGCTCTCTGAGCTGTACCCAAACATTGGAGTCTCTGCAATCAACTAAGGCAAAGATCTATGCCGATAAATAGACAACAGTGTGATGATTCCGTTCGACTCCCAAGACGATCGTTACCCGACTGGCCAATAGGAACGTGGCCCCGCCCATGACACTATTTTCACAGGGAGAGCAAAATCCTGACTTGAGAGCAAGAAAGTTTTGAAAGAAAATGTTTTCACACTGATAGGAAAAAATATATATATATATTTGAGAGATTAAAAAATGAGAAAATACTTTCTCTAAAAAATATTTTGTCTCAAATATTTTCATTTTTTGCTATCAGTGTGATAACTTTCTGTCTCACTCTCAGATCATTTATTTGCTCGCATGTCATAAAGACACAAATCTAACTATAGAAGACAAAGTGCAGCTCATGAGTCATAGTTATGTGTGCTGATGAAGCTTTTATTGTGAAGGTGCGTACCGGATGTGTTGCAGCCCTCACTGCCTGTAGTCTGAGGAACAGAAACAGTGTGTGATGAAGCGTCAGAGTGCTGAGGAGTGTGTGGAGCTCCGTCACATAGAGCCTCCATCAGTGAGGTGAATCCTCAGAGGACATCAACAACTATGGAGCTTCTTCCTCTCGTGTGTCTCTGTCTGCTGAGCTGCTCTGCAGACGGTAAGAAAACTGATCATCATCACTGACAGTTTGTCATTTCACTTTATTTCACCTCCACAGGAACAATGTGGAAACATGCTGGATGTTAATCAGGCTGCTTCCTGCTTTAGTGCGCACGAGACACCTGCTCAGCGCCCGGTGACGTCACATTTATCCCCGATCGATAGTATTGATCGGATCGATTATAGAAGAATTACAGCAGAATGATGCTGAGTTTTATCTCGAGATGCTTTATAATGATGTGACGTCATCACTGCTGTGTGTGTGCGTGTTCGTGCGTGTGCGCGTGCTCGTGGGCGTCGTCTCCATCCTGCTGCAGACTCTCGCAGGTTTCACAGAAACTCTTCTGATGACATGAAACCTTCCGGATGTTGTGATCGTTGGACTTTGGACTCTTTTATCGGAGGGGAAATAAAACGCGTGTGTGTCTGAAGCTCCTGTTAAGGAGAAAATAAGGAAGATTTGATAGTTAATCATCGTTAATGAGTAACTCCTGAATCATTTATAGACTATATAGGAGATAATGAGTTACTACAGGTCAGACTGGAGATAATCAATGAATCATCAGGTGATGATCAGTTCATGAGGAGGGCAATAAAATGATCTTTTAAAGGTGCATTTCAAAGCTCTCAAGGACACATAACAACAAGAACAGGAGACAGTTTAGTGCAAATGGGGATAAATCCATAAATCAATCAATAAATAATGTAACTACATGGTTTCAGGAGCTCGGCACAGAGTTCAGACTCTGCAGTCCTCACCGTACAGGAAGTGAACCGGGCCGGGTCAGGCAGGTTCGACTTCCAGGGTGAGAACAGAACAGAGTGTGATTATGTGATTAGTCTGATACAGAGAAGGCCACTCGGAATAAGTGTGTTTTCAGGTGAGATTTAAAGGTGGAGACGGTGTCAGAGGTGTGAATGTCTGGTGGGAGAGAGTTCAGAGGCTGGAGGCAGATCGGCTGAAAGTTCTGACCCAGTGGTGGTTCGGTTGGCAGACGGGGTGAAGAGCTGGATGGTAGAAGAGGATCAGAGGGTGTGTGGATGTGGATCATCTCAGAGAGACATGATGGTTATGAAGGATCTTGAAAGTGAAGAGTAGAATCTTAAAATCACTGCAGGATTTGATCCAGTGGAGCTGCTGCAGGCTGGAGTGACGTGTTCAGCAGAGGGAGTTCTGCTGATGATACGGCAGCGAAGTTCTGGACCAGTTGGAGTTTATGGAGTGATTTCCGAGGAAGACCATGGAGGAGAGAATTACAGCAGTCCAGACGGGATTTAATCAGAGTGTTTACCAGAATATCAGTGCAGGCTGGATGGAAGTATGAAGGACTGAGTAACATTATTGATTAGTGAAAATAATACAGAGTAGTTAACAGGAAGACTCACTGATTATTAATTACTTCATCATGATGTGAATAGTTAACTAATGATTAAGTAATTAGTAAGTAATAAGTATTAGTGTTTGTTTCTTCTTAGATAATCAGCAGCAGCTCATTAAGAAAGTTCAGCATGTTGATTCACAGATGATTATGAACGAGTCATTACTTAATGATTAATGAATATAGTATCTCAGCATGTTCTGTCATTAACTATCAAGTTGTTCCTGGTTCATTCCTCAGTAACTCCTCATATGTTTGTTTACCTCATTGTAAAGTGTTGCTGCTGAACCTTTAACTCCAACCTGTGAACTGCTGTAACAACATATTTCAGTGGTTTTATGGAATGTGAACCAAAAACAAAACAACAACAACAAATCACACATAAAGTCATCAGCAGGTCGTGTTGGGATGTTTGTTGTTTGTGTGTTTAACTTGCTGTATTGTCTTCCAGGGTCAGTCGTCGTCACCGTGGAGGAAGGAAGTGACGCCATGTTGCCCTGCTCCATCAGCCCCAAGCAGAACATCGAGAAACAGACGTTTGACTGGAAGAAAGGCCGTCTGGAGGTTTTCTTTTATCAGGAAGGCAAACATTACAACAACGGTGGCCGAACAGGTCAAGATAAACACTTCGAAGGACGCGTTCTTCATTTTGAGGATGAACTGAAACACGGCAACGCCTCCATAAAAATCACCAGAACACAGCTGACTGACAGCGGAGACTACTCCTGTACTTTCCCCCCCGACAGAGGTCAGTCCAGCGTCACTCTGCATGTCGGTGAGTATTTTATCACACAGTTCTGACGACTGATGGACTGTTAAAGTTCTTACATTTAATCATTTGAAGTGTTTGTGTAACATTTCTTTCTCAAACCGTCTCCAGACTTCCTGTTAATGTCAACAATGAATTATTAAATCACATAATGATCACACTTTTATTTGTTTGTGTTTATTCTGACTGATGTTCTTTAATGTTTTTTTTGTCTTTATTGCCGAATTACTGATTATAATATTGAGGGTAATATAATTATTCAATATTAAACTTATATTTAAATCAATACTGCTTTTCCAAACACACATGGTTTTTTTTACAGCTGAAGAAATTATTTCCACACCTATCAGATAAATTAATATTGTGTAGATATTAATATTAATTAATGTTCCTCTGGTACGAGCTGCAGGTCTGCTGGTTATATTCCTGCTTTAACTCACTTCATCATGTTACTTTTTGTGGCTGCAGCGATCAAAGTTCCTCACAGAGACGAACAGTTTCATCTCAGATTAACTCAAAAACTCTAATTCTGTTGATGTTTCAGTTTCCCAGTATCACATGTTTTCCATGTTGGTGATATCACATCATCACTCTGATATAATTACTGTGTTCTGTTTTCCCTTTTAGCTCCTGACCCAGAGCGCTCTGTGTTAACCTCTTCAGGCTCATTTTGATCGTGTGTGTTTCTGTCCCTCAATATTTAAACATTTTAAAGTGTGTAATAGTCCAACAAGACCACGAGCAGCTGATACATGTTCACTGCATCACTGTAAAACACTCTGAGGGTTCATCAGGTGTGTTGATCTGATTTAAGACTCTGAGAGAGTTTAATTAGGAAATGATCAAACTGAAAACTAGAAACTTATTTGTTTCATTTTTTATCAAACATTATATTTAGAAATTAATTTAATAAGTTATAATCTGGTCCATCAGGCTGAAATTCTCAGGATCTCTCCCTCAACTTGTCTAAAATGTCTGAACCAAGTTTCATGCTGACAGACAGAAGAGGCTCTGAGATATTTTAGAAAGTGCAGTACAGATTATCTCCAGCAGATGTCCACAGAGCTCTCTAAAACTTCTCCAAAGTTACCAAATGATGATAATAAATCCCTTTAAGATGCTGAAAAATGTCCCTCAGTGTTAAAGTGGACGATAAAAAGATGTTGTGAGTGTTTAAATAAAGATTTACATCTTTATTATCATTGAATCATGTCTCCTTAAACATATAAATACAGTTTCTCTGTTATGTGGGTGTCCCGCTGCCACAGGAAGTCCGACAACATTCACTTCCATATATGGTCACACAGGTAATTTAATTGGCTGCTAACTCAGAGTGTTTTCACGGTGCTGACTTCCCATTGGATGAGAGCAGCTGTCAATAACACACACGTGGCGCTCGCGTTCAGATGCTGTCCTGTGATTGGCTGATGGAGTTAAAAGACCGTTAGGTTCGTCACTTCAGGTCGGAGAAAGATGCTGATTGGTTGGTTTTGTTCCGGGGCGTTTACTGATTTCAGAGATACTGAACATCATTGGTCAATTTTTTTGTCGATACTTTAAATTGATTAAAATGAAGTTGTTCGGAAAGTTTGACGAGCGGCGCTAAAAATAAACGAGCGACACAATCGACTTTTATTGTGGTGGTTTTAAGTTCCGCTTCCGTTTAACCGAGCTGGATTTAATGGCTGGACTTTTGTCTTTAAAACGAGCCGCTGTTCGTCTATAAATGTGTGTTTTTACACCTATAAATACAGTTTAACTGCGGCTACACAGGCTAGCTAGTAAGTAGCTAACTGTTTACTGCCGTAAAGTGAGACGCTGCTGCTGTAATGTCGTAAATCTTTATTTCAGGTTCCTGAATGTGTCGATAAAAACGAACCTGTGAGCTTTCAGATGAGGTGTAATATGTGTGTGTTGACTTCTGACGTCAACATGAAAATACGATGTTTATATTTTTATTATTTTTTTACTGTAAATATCGGGTCGCGCGCATCCTGCGCACCTTATAACATTAAAAGACAGAACAGGTGAAAACATCCCAGGTGAGTCCTGATTGTGATGACGTCACTCTCCACCTCTCACTAACAGTAAATGGCTGTCATCAGCTCCACAGGCCTCAGTATCATTCAACACACTAACACCTGTTGAGCTGAACCTCTGAGTGTCATTTTGACAAAAAATCTGACTAAATCTCTGACTAAAAATATATAAAACTTTAATCTTTCACAGGTTGAGGTGTGTATACTTTTGAAGATTCAGTCTTTCATTTTTTTGATTGTTTCTTGTTCAATTTAAGCAGTAATGTACTTTATATGTGCATCTGACATAATATGAGTCAGAATCTGCCTGAAATTGGAAGAAGAAGAAAAAAATGTTTGAAATATCAAACATCATATAATTACACTCTCATGACTCATACCAATAAGATAACCAATGATATGACATTTTTGTATTCCTTAACCTGTAGTTTATTCACACCTGCGGGTCAAAGACTTTAAACTTGTCTTTTTCCCTCCTCTCTTAATTCTTGTAGAAAATGTTTAGCCAATTTCCATCCTGTTGTTTTCCTCTTAAACTATAAAAAACATCCTCACCACAGACGACATATTTGGTGCTCTCATCTTCACTGATATCTGATAATTTATCATGCCAATATCTGTCGTGCGTCACTTTCAAAATGTGTTATACTATGTTCACAGGTGCAGCGCCAAGGCCGTTCGTCGCAATACTTGCTGAAACAAAGGACTGGTCTCTCCTGCAGTGTGAGGCTCATGGTGTTCCACCTCTTACAGTAGAGTGGAAGGACAGTGATAACAACACTCTGAATGCTGAGGAGCCTCAGATCTCAGAAAGAGGAGGTCGATCATACGTCACTGTCAAGATTATTGTAACCAAGACCGACAACTACAGCTGTGTAGCTACACAGGAGACACTCAGCCATCAGATTGCTGCTGTGACCTATGTGCACCTGACAGGTGAGTGGTATTTAAATGTTCAAATTATTTTAATGAACCGTGTGTTTTGAAGATGATGAGTTCAGACTGAACACACAGGTCGTCAGCTCAAAGTCTGTTGATGTTGAAAATGTTTCAAACTGAAGAAACTCTGAGACTTAAAACAGAAAAAGAAGATAAATGTGTTCTGGATGTAAATAAGAAGAAGTTCATGTTTGTGCTGCTGAAACATTCACTGTAAAAACTCTCCAGCTGTTAAATTAACTGGAATTAAATCAACTTTTGTGTTCAGTCTGAATTCACCTTTAAGGATCATTTCCATCATGAATTATTGTCTGTATGTTGGATCTGACGACGTCCAGCTGTGATGATACATGACTACAATCTGAACACAGACACTTGATTCATGTGTTCATTTAGTTGATGAATCAGAGAAACTTTGAGTCCTGAAACACATCTGAGCTCCGTCTCCTGGAGTCACACTGGAGCTGCTTCTGGTTCTGATGTCACAGGATCTTCATCACTGAATCTTTCTCTCAGTGACATAAAGAATGATGTTGGTACCGGGCTCAGGTCCACTGAGGAGCTCAGACTGAAAGTGCTCCTGAACTCTGAGCCTCCTTTTCTGTCAAGTTTGTGGCTCCTTTCCAGTTGAGAGGCAGTTTCCACAAACGAGGCCTGTAGTGAAGCTCCACAGCTGCCTCTTCTGCTGCTGACTGTTTAAATCCTTCACAGCGACTGTCTGTGAGTTCACACCGGGACAAGTTCAATGTACAGACATGTGCTGACTGAACAAAGATTTCTGCATCCACACACTGAAATGAATCACAGCACACAAACTGAGTGTCACACACAGCTGAGCTCGTTGTTCGGCACATAATAACTACGAGGTGTAACTGTGGAGGAACTGATGGACCCGACTGACAGAACTGGATCAGAACAGACAAACAGAATCAGAGCTGCTGAGTGAGTAGAAGAGGAAACAGAAGATAATCTGACATGACGCTGATCTGAAGTGATGAGTTATGATGAGAGATAATAACAACATGAGTCATTAAACATCATCACAGGTTTTAACTCACTCTGACTAAATATTCATCAAACGTTACATTCCTGCATCCAGAAAGACAAAAACAGAACAACAGCTGCTGAACCTTCACACAGTGTCACAGCTCAGTTTAACGTCACTTTATCACTTATTTCTTGTTCGTCAAGTCTGCAGCTGTTGTAGTTGTTTGATTTGATGTTTGATGATGAATCTAAATGATAAAAACATGAAACAAAGCTGCAGTTTTTAATGAATAATAAACGATGACGCTCTTCTTCCTGTTTGAGCTGCTGTCGAATACAACAGAAGAATTATAACAGATGTGATGATCAGTTTTCTGTTCTGGCAGCTGGAGACTGTCGATCAAATCCACTCAGTGGACACTTTATTAGGTTCACCTGTACAATCTGTTAACCAGATCAGATTCAATACATCTTTATTGACACTGAGTAAATTAACGAGACAAAGAAAATTCAGTGTAACGTCCAACCAGAGGTGTAAAAAGCAGCGAGGAGCAGATTGTGAACATTCAGTTTGTATCAAAGTAACTAGTAACTATATCTGTCTGATTCATGTAGTGGAGTAAAAAGTACAATATTACCTTTTGAAATGTAGTGAAGTAGAAGTTTAGAGAACAATTATCAGCTCAGTAATGGAGTATTTGTACCCGTGTGTCTCTAAATGTTTGTTAATCTGAGTTGTTGTCAGAGACTCAAACAAAAAGCTTTTAAACACTTAATGTTTCATATTTTAAAACACATTATTTCTCTGACTTTAGTGTCATAAATAATATATCAGACAACAAATCTCATGTGACGTCATTTCAGGATTATATTTTAGTGAGTCGTGATCTTTTTTTTTAAATCAACTTAAAGCTTTTTAAAGTTAAAACAGTTTGGATGGTCGACTGTATAAAATCCAGACGAAGCCTCCAGGTGTGAAAGTGACTCCAGAGCTGAAGAGTCTTAAACCTGCATTCTTTCTAACGACCAGCAGGGGGCGACTCCACTGGTTTCAAGAAGAAGTCTAAATCAAGAGACAAGTGAAGTCATTTTCTCATAAGCTTACGTACGTAAGCTTATGAGAAAATGACTTCACTTGTCTCTTGATTTGTTCCCTCAGTAAACAGTCTCCTGATGAGTTCATGCTCTCAGTCTCTAGTTTCAAGTCTTCTTCAACACAACATGATGTTCAGTTAGTGAATTATTCTCCTGTTGACAGTAAAACAGACCATAAAGCAGCTGTGTGTGTGTGTGTGTGATTTAGGGGGCGTGGCTTCCTCGTGATTAACAAGTCAGATCCAATCAGGATCTCCTCCTCAGCTCCGCCCCTCTCATCCAAATATGGTCACTTCTGGCTCCAAAGGAAACAAGATGTTTTTGACGGCTGTGATGTCAAACTGAAGGCTTCAAACCGGCAGCTTTTATTGTTATATTGTGCTTTTTTTTCTGTTTGTCTTCAACACTCTTTGATCCTCGTTGTAATCCAGGAGAATATTTTTAATCACGTCAACTTTCTTAATATATTTATTTATTTATATTCACAGGTGCAGCTTCAAAGCCGGCTGTCACCATTATTAAAACTGATGATGGGAGGATGTTGCAGTGTGAAGTTCTGGGAGCTTCTCCTAAACCCAAAGTCGAGTGGAAGGACAGTTCTGGAAACATCCTTCCTGTTAAAGACCTGAAGGAAACAGAAAGAGGAGACAGCTACGACATCGTCCTCCAAACTGCTTTGACCAAAACGGACAACTTCCGCTGTGTCGTCACTCAGAAAGAAATCAACCATCAGATTTATGCTGAGATTGATGCAAACATCAGTGGTGGTGAGACTTTAATACTTCAATGCTTTAAAATCTGTATTTTCTGATAACTCAGGTTGTCTCTTCTTTATCTGATTCTGTCTGAACATCTGAAACAATGAAGTGTGACAAACATCCAAACACAGAATAAATCCTGAAGCAGTCAAACTCTTCTTCATGACTCTGAACATAAAGGCTGTGGAGCTGCAGTTTTTACTGCACCATGTAAACTTGTAATTATAACCGTTGTGTTGCAGTGAAGGTCCAACATGACAAACAGCTTCCTCGTACTTTATTCATCAACTGCAGCAGAGTCGGTTCATTACAAGATGAGCTGACTTAAAATCCAGCGTTGAGTTTTGAGCTGCAGTGAAACTGAGATGAGAACAACAGATGAAGTGTAACACTGTGGTTTCTAAATGTGAGCAGGAGTCTTCCTCCTCTGTCTGAGCCTGAAACCAGGAGTGAAGAAATGTTCACCACCTCCAACATTTACTCATGTTTGACTTGTGATGTAGAATCAGAGTCATGACACAGTTTGTCCACTAGAGGGCAGCATCAGGCTCATTACACTGTTAAAAAGTCCCTCTCATTACATACAGTCACATTTTATATTCATCACATCTAAAGGATCCTAATCAGGTTTTAAAATGTTTCAGACTGAGTGAAAAATTCCGTCTTCTACTGAGACTCAACTTCAATAATCTACAGACTGTGTTGATCTGCTGCCATCAGGCCCAATAACTGTGGACCCGACCAGCACCAAGAAGCTCCCAGTGATTTTAATCTCCATGTTTGTGGACAGTAGTCAGTGGTGGAAGAAGTACTCGGATACTTTACTGAAGTGACAGAAGCAGAAACACAAAGTAAAAATACTCTGTTACAAGTAAAAGTCCACTTGAGTAAAAGTGTCAAAGTGTCAGTAAAAGTGTTGTGAAGAAGTTTTCTATTTGATCAGATGATCCTGTGTTTTTACTGTCAGATCAAAGTGATGAATGGAACTAAGTCCATTTGTTTCTTCCCTGCTGGGACCAGAACCAGAAGCAGCCTCTGAGCTGTGGAGCCCAGCAGGAGGAAACTGGACCTGAGATCAGAGCGAACATCACTGTTCCTGCTCACATTCATCCCAGTGGAGTTTTCATGTGGAACCAGTTCAGATCTCAGGAGCGGACTCACCTTTAGTGGTTCTGTGTGGGCTGTGAGGTCCAGTCTGCTGCTGATCATCTGCACTCAAGTTCTGACTCTCACATCCACTTTGTTTCTGTTTCAGGGTCCAACACTGGATTGGTTATTGCTCTTGTAGTTTTCATTACTCTTTTCGTTGCTGCTGTTGGTGGTGGTGGGCTTTACATCAAACATCTAAAAAAAGACAAAGGTAAGTTTAAGTGTTTTATCAACATATTAATGATGAACAAACAACACAACTCATTCTTTATGTATCTCATGTTCAGAGTCTTGACAGATGTTTTATCTTCTCAGTCGTGAATCATTCTGTTGGTTTTTCCACTCGAGACGTTTGAGAAGTTCTTGAATGTAACTGTGTTGTTCTTCCTGCAGACGAGGAGAAGAGAGAGCCTCAAACTGAACCCAACTCATCGACCTCGCTGAGAGAATCCAGCTGATCCAGAAATGTGACTCTCTTTGCATGTGCTGTGAAGTTTGCTGCTGCTGAATGTGTGAGTTGTGACAGTGAAACATTTACAGAAAGCAGTCAGAGTTTCAGACGATGCTGGATGACAGTGAGGACGTTTTGTCTGCTTGTTTCAGGCAGTTTAAGAGTTAAAACCTGTTTTAAAGTCAGTTTAAAGTGGAAATGAGTTTTTGGGATCAGGGTTGTGATGGCAGCAACGTGGAAATGAAGGTTGTTTGCACTTTGATGCAGAAGACGCAGATTTGGACTGAGGTGCTCATTACTTGGCATTTCTTTGAAGGAGAACATAGTTTTCAGTTGTGATCCTGTTGAGTATATTTAGTGTGCAGTAGTAACACTTACCTGATACGTCAGCTCGGCTCTTGTTGTTACTTCCAGCGTTGATTCACCTCCACTGACTGACCACATTAACACACCTGTCACAGTCACATTACCTGATGAGGTCGCTTCTGTCTCAGCAGCTGTTAAAGTGGTTTCATTTAGTTTCCTTCATTGTTTTATTTAACATGCACCATAATATACATTACTGTCAGCCCTTCACAATAAGAGCTGGTCCACATGCAGCACAGTGACATGTACCTGTAACAGAAGAGAGCAGGAGGCCTTTAATGCTGACAGAACTGATTATTAATGAATCGTTCTGTGAAGTGAGAATTAAATGAGTTCTGATATTTGGTGAGATTCAGTTCCACTCTTGTGCAGCTTGAAGAGAAAAAACGATCGATGAACAAACTTTGACTGTGTTATTAATGTTGTTGAGGACAAAGACGAGCTCTTTCTCTCTGTTCTATGTTGCTTTTATTCTTTTATTTTTACACTCTGATGATCTGATGCGTCTCTAGCAGCTGGTCAGTTAATCACACGTCGCTGGTTGGATCCCCGGCTCCTCCCGTCCACATGTCCAAGTGTCCTTGAGCAACAGGCTGAAGCCCAAACTGCTCCCGATGGTCAGACCAGCAGCTTGATGGTAGCTGACTGCCATCGGTGAGTGAGTGAGTGAGTGAGTGAGTGAGTGAGTGAGTGAGTGTGTGAGTGAGTGAGTGAGTGAGTGAGTGAGTGAATGGATGAATGAGGGCAGCAGTGATGTATAAATGCGTCTATTTACCAAATATTGTCAGACTGCTTGTAGAGCTTAAAGCTCCTGACTGAGCTCCACATGTGCTTTAAAACCATCAGACTTCACTGAACTGAAGCTGCTGTTAACGCTGTCAGTCACTGTCAATATAATGTGACTTTAGATTTTACATTTGTGTTGTTGGCATTATTTGGGTCGAGCCTGTGTTGGTTCTTGTTTCTGTTTTAAGGTGCTCAGCAGTCTGTCAGGTCCAGTTCCACACTGATGGTTCTGTTGTTCACTGATGATGCTCTTGTCGTGTTTCAGGTCATTTCAGGCAGCGCTTCATCATTTCTGTACAAACGTTTGAATAAAACATGAAAACTGTCAAACTGTGTGTTGTGACTGTTTCTGATGTTTCTGTGTTC
>OZ023157.1:2493956-2569756 GCA_963678695.2 Diplodus puntazzo | reverse complement strand
GGGGCACTATGCAACAATATTCGCAAAAATTACCCTAACTATGCAGGCTGAAAGTCATTCTGAATGTTCTTTGACACTTTCTGGGTCGTTTGGTCGTTGCTACGACTCCCCCTAGCGCTTCTGGGCGGAGAAACGGAACATGCAACTTGCTGCCACCGGTCCGAAGTCAATCCGGAAGTGAGCCGGCGGAAGTATCCCGCCGCCGCTCGAAAGTGTAGTCAGATTGTAGTTTCGAAACTGCTTTACGGCAAACACATCCCCAAACATGGAACCGGGTAGATATAAACTACCAGTTGCAAGGCAATTGTTGTATTCATCATGGATCAGTCGACTAAAAAGAGACCCAGGAAGCCACAGTCGGAGGAACAGAAGAAGAAGAAAAAGGAGCTTAGCGAGTAAACATAGGACGAGCTTTTGAGGAGTCCAAGACGGACGCCGACTTGACCGTGTTGCTGTTGAAATTGTAAGTGGATGAACTTTGTCTTTGCAACGTGACTTGATAGTCATTTGAACAATGTTATTGCTGGACTGTTTTACTGTGAGCCCTGTATGTGTTTAGCTTGGTTTCTTGATGGCTCGCTCGATAGTTAGCGGGTGTTTAGCGTAGCAGTCACTTGCTACCAAACACGTTTGTTTGCGTTCTGATTCCAGGTTCTCGTTGGTATTTAGATATCTAGTTCGGTCTTTGAATGTCGCATGATTTGTCGCCTGTATCATGCGATATGTCCGGCTGAACATGAACAAGTGCACTAATGCAGTGCCAGACATGACTCGCTGTTTAGCCGGCCGGCTTCTTAGAAAACAGATGCACATGGTAACGTAGTAGCAGCTAGGTGGGCGGGGGAGGCTCGTCAACAGGTCTTTTCGACAGTGTATCTGCGCCGAAGCTGTAGGGGGAGCCCTGCAGCGAAAAACGTATGCACAAATCTGGTGCAAAGCTAGAAAACGGCGAAGGAATCTGGTCTGGAAACTGCTGCTGCATAGTCCGGCTTTAATTTCTGGGTCTGATTCTGAGATGATCTTCAGAATTGTACTTAAATAAAATACGTGAGTTCCACTGTGGTTGTTTCTCCTCTTAACTTCTGACATGTTTTCATTAGTAACTGCTGAAATCCAGAAGAGGTCAAATTATTCAGTATGTCACAGAAAAAGCATCGATCAGAAAAAAGATTTCTGTGTCAGAAGGTCCAGTGTCAAGTAACTGATGCACTTTCAGTGAGAATGAACAGGAAATGATCATCAACCTTTTGGGTTAATTCAGTTTATTAAAGTGAGTAACGAGCGCTGACAGGCTTCATGTTCAGGCTGATACACAGTTCAACTGATCAATGACCAAAAGTGTCTTTGACCCCAAACACAGAGTGTTTAATTAAACCAGAAACAATATAATATGATTGTTGATTGTTTTCACTTTTATTCATAAAATAAACACAAAATAACTTTTTATAACTTGTTGTACTAAGTTTGAACCAACTGAATTGAAATATGATAAATTCAGTCTTCGAAGACTCTTTCGTAACACTTTAACTACTCACAAACAGTAATTACAAAACAGAGTACAAAACCAACACAAATAATAACAAAAAAATAACTTCTAGATTAAATAATCCAAACAGAACCCAACAGAAGGTCGACGTCGGTGGTCGGAGCACAAACACCAGCTCTGTGTGCAAATACACATCTTTGTCTTCTGAACACATGAACATCACATCACAATAAGGCCGAGTCTCAACTGCTGCCTGCAGTTTGCTGCATGTCGTGTTACAGCAGGATCAGAGGCGCTGCAGCTGGAAGTTAAACTATAACTTCTTATTCTCTATTTACATGGCAACACATTATTCCTGCAGGAATACACAAACATATACACATATGTAACAACTTTGGTTGACAACAATAAAACAATAAATCCTTTTCACCTTGTTTATCTCCAAAATGAGCATCGAACAAGTCAGAAAATCAATTATTGATCTGAATAAGATCAATTGCGTGACAAAACAACCCACTAAACATTAGACGTCCAAACGACGTCTTTTCGAGGTCATTTTCGCAATATAGACATGATCTGCACGTCCATCAGACGTCTAATGTTTAGTGGGAAGGTCCTGATTTCTACAATCCACCCACACGTCCAAACATTTAAAGGCAAGTTAATCATATAAATCCATTCAAAACACTTTGAAATCAAGAAAACAGTCAAAAGTGGAATTTCTGATCAGTTCCAGTTTTATCTGTGTGTGAGTGTGTTCCTCCACTGAGGCTCAACATTCTCCTTCATCTGCATCAAACTGTCCTCACTCACAGATACCAGCTGCATAAATACACCTGATGTGTTTTCATCATGATCCACATTATTCCCTGAGAAATTAACACAATCAGAAACAGGTGAAATCAAACCGTCCTCAGTGGAAGGAACTAAAACAAGGCCTGGATTTCTACAATCCACCTGCACATCAAAAACCTTTGGAAAACCTACAAAACATGTAAAAGTGGAATTTCCTCCAACATGTAGTTCTGATGACAGTTGATGATGAATGTTTATCTGCAGGCTCTGAGGTTTTAATATCTTCTATTCCAGATTTAATTTAGCTTTTCCTACAGTCTGTTTAACTTCTTCTATAATAAAATCACCACTCAGAACATCAGAGTTATCTGATGAAGCTTCCTCTAAAAACTCTTTAACTCCTTCAGACACAAAACTATTTCTTCTGTTATCTTTAATTGACTCAGATGTAGTTTTGTCCTTTTAAAGGCACTACATGGTTTAATTACATTATATACACGATATATTTTAAATACAGCCCAAGAACCAGAGTCTTCAGGTGAGACAGTCACCTGATTCAGGGTTTGGTTTCACTCTTCGAAATCTTGGAGAGAATTAAATATTTATATTGGAAACAATAATTATGATGATTCATAAAACCTGTAACTCAGGTTAGTTTCATCTTGTCCCTGTTAAGTTTTGTCATCATCACATTTCTGCTCTGTGTTGTTGAGTTGTGTCGCTTCATGTCGCTCATTTATGTGACATAATGTCGTTAACAACAGTTCAGTTTAGAGTCTTCTTGAACAATAACGTGAGAGAAGAGAAACACAATGAGAAAGATAAAGAGATGAAGAAACAAGACATTATATCGCAGAACTAAAATACAAAAAATAAAGAAAAAAAACAATGTGTTGACGTCAACTATCATGTTGAGTCACAGAGGCTGTTTAATTAATCAACAGAAAACTGCTGTAATAAAAACAATCTGTGTGAAACTTGTTAAATCTTTGTTGACAGAGTTGTCGTGATTTACAAGGCTGTAGATGTTAATCGAAACAAACCAATCGTCTTGTCCTCCTCACATGCTACTGGCCTGAGTGGCCTCTGATTGGCCTGGCCTGCCTCTCTGAAAAAGTCAGGTAGCCGCGACGCCGGCTGACCGGCAGCCTGTGAAGAAACAGAGAGAGAGAGATGCAGGTCAGCAGGCCGATCATAGGTCGGTGCGTCGGGAATACTCCCGGTTCTCCCTTTGGCCAGTCCGGGCCTGCTATGTAGTAACATAAAGTATCTCATGCCTGATGATTAACTGGCTCAAAGGGACAGTTCACTCAGTGGAGTTAATGTAATTTGTTACCAACCACAATTGTTGAGAGGAGACTTACTGAAGTTCTCATAAACATGTAAATCCTCTGAAGGACGTCTTTGCTGCTGCTGACCATATTCTGCAGGAAACAAAACAAAAGTAAACGTTACAGAAAGTCAACTTTTCTATGACACAGATCTGGTCTGAACTGCTTCAGTTTAACTTTCATTGTTTTACAGAAGAATCTCAATGTTCAATGTTCCACTGAGGTCGACCACCAAACAGAACATTAGATCACCGTCTCTTATTTAATTGAGAGAATGTGGGAGTACGGTGAGCCCTCTCAATAACCGGAGCAGTGGGGAGGTTTTCTCGCCCAAGGAGCTGTGGGATTAACTGGGACATGAAGCCAAGAATATCGCGGCCCTCAGAGGATTCGGGAATTTTGACAAAACGAAGATTAGAACATCTTGTTCGATTCTCCAGATCCTGAATCTTGTCCATCAGGTAGGCATTATCTTTAGTAAGATCTTTGCCATGAGTCATGAGATCTTGTAGATTATCTTTGTTTGCCCCGATCCGTTGTTCTAATGAAGAGACATGCTCTCCAAGAGTATCCAGTGACATCTGAATGCTGATCAGTTTTGTTTGGATAGGATCGATCTTTGAATCGATATGAGTGAGCATATCTGTCTTGATCTGTTGTATGCCATCCCACAAAGTTTGTAGTGAGATCTGATTTTGTTGATCCAGTGCCATTGTACAGCTGAACAATATTATCCAGTTGTTGTGCCGAGTAAATGGAAAATAAAGTAGATTTTAAGCCTTACGGCAAGTCATGTGTAAATAAATCACACTCTTAGTATGATTTGTAGAGCTACAAGAATAAGCAAGCAGACAAGCCTGTGCTGTGCCAACCCACGCTGCGGCCATTTTGTGTGAAATTGAAAAAAATTTAAAATATCTTCAAATTCAGTCTATTGAGTAAATGTATTATGTGGCACATGTTTGAAATGAAATGGAATTGTCCTTTTAAATAAACCCTCTAATGTGCTATTGTGCTCCCTATGTGAACAGCCAGGCACCTGTGTGAAAGATGTTATGTTTTTTGGGCCACACTAGTATTGTCTCAGGTAAAGCATTCGTGTTCTGTCATTACAGATAACCTTGTTGTCCAGAGTCGGTGACAAAAACCTCAGCGATGGCACTACAGAGTGCATGAACAGGTATGTCTCTGCTGGTTTTAGCACTGCATCAGTCACAGGCACCAGGAACTTCTGACAGGTGGAAAACATCACCACAGAGCACACACAGCCCTACCCACTGAAGACCAAAATAATTCCAGGTCAAATGACCAAGCCCTGCGAAAACCCAAAGGCTTTACACCCAAAACAGCACCACCATCCAGATTAGCTATCACGCACACGCGCACCAAAACTGTTGTCCATATAATTTAATTTGATGTTTCATTTGAAACACAGGTAAATCAAAGGAATTTACCAATTTAAAAATGTCAAACTACAAATACTGACAGATTGAGACCTTTTTATATTTTATAAGATGCAGAATTTTTGTCAAGCAGACATCGGAAATATGTTGTAGTCCTTAAGTGTGGGTGGTGTCGGGGCCAGCAGAGCGGGTTTAGATTGAGTGGAACATAAACACATTTTAATGTAAAAGTACACAACTTCCTATATTACTGATCCAGTGATGTAAATGACAAACTCTTGGTGCTGTTTTTATTTCGTAATATGTACAAAATGCTAACAGGAATTTTGTCTTACAGGCTCATGACAAATGGAGTCATGGAGAAATACAACATGCATGAAGGGGGACAATGTGACAAACTGCCTTTACAAATCTGTGTCATGTGATCAAGTGCAAGAAACTAAAATTACTGAATGGGCTTCATTTGCATGTGGCTATCCTGGGCTCAGCTGGGCTACCATAGCACAGACTGTTAATGCCTACTGGGTTTATTAGGAACCATCAGATTCAGGCTACTGTGTGGCTCTAAGAAGTGGGTCTTTCATTACTCTTTCAACTCTCAAAACAAAGTGTTCCTGCCATCTATAAAGTGCATTTAACATCTAAATAGGCGCTCTGTAAAAATGTTTAATTTTTTCTTATGCCCTCTCTCCAGCAGCTGTCAATTTGAGGCATTTGGCCGCGTCATCCTCCAGCGCCTTTCTTTTTTTCTCTCTCTCCCTTTCGGCACCGCCTTCTCTCTTTTTTTTTTATCCGGGTTGGGGTCCATCATCTAATCGTCGAAGCCTCCTCGCCCGGTCCGCTCACTACACACACACACACACACGCACACACACACACACACACACACACCGCAGCAGGTACCAGACACACGTCACACACCCCTTCCTCCACACGCCGTCTGTGTGGTTGATACGGACTCCTCACATGCTACTGGCCTGAGTGGCCTCTGATTGGCCTGGCCTGCCTCTATGACTTAGAAAAAAAGTCTGGTAGCCGCGACGCCGGCTGACTGGCAGCCTGTTAAAAGAGAGAGAGAGAGACGCAGGCCAGCAGGCCAATCATAGGCCGGCGCTTCGGGAATACTACCGGTTCTCCCTTTGGCCAGTCCGGGCCTGCTAAGTGGTAACATAAAGTATCTCATGCCTGATGATTAACTGGCTCAAAGGGACAGTTCACTCAGTGGAGTTAATGTAATTTGTTACCAACCACAATTGTTGAGAGGAGACTTACTGAAGTTCTCATAAACATGTAAATCCTCTGAAGGACGTCTTTGCTGCTGCTGACCATATTCTGCAGGAAACAAAACAAAAGTAAACGTTACAGAAAGCCAACTTTTCTATGACACAGATCTGGTCTGAACTGCTTCAGTTTAACTTTCATTGTTTTACAGAAGAATCTCAATGTTCAATGTTCCACTGAGGTCGACCACCAAACAGAACATTAGATCACCGTCTCTCATTTAATTATATGTCATGATTTCAGCTTCATCACTACAGATTAGGATTATTATAAACATCCAATTCAAACTCACTCTGCTGCCAAATGAAGCACTTTGACACTAGGGGTGTTCCAACAATGGTACCTCATGATTCGATTCGATTACGATTATGGGAGCTTCGATTCTTCAATTCTTCGATTATAACGATTGTTGATTCGATTCGATTATTGGTGCCACGATTCTTCGATTATTGCTATTTTTAATGCTTTTTTCCATACAAGATTGATTTTGTCTTCATCTGTGGCTACATTTGTAAATAAATAGCCTATCAATTAACTCAAAAAGCTGCCATAGGGAACAAAAGTGCATTCTTCACAATTAAATAACTCAACTTATTCAGTCTAAACGTGCTAAAAGAATAAGATAAGATTTCCAGCTTCACCCCACACCATGTTCTCTAATGCAGACATCAAGTTTAAATATTTGACCAACAGTGTTTTACAGGAGGAGGATCTGAACAGCTGTTCTATTCACACTTAAAATGCTTTTTGTCTTTTCAATGTAATTTTCAATCTATGAAATCAAACTGTGCCTTTTTTTGCCAAGCTTTTACTCTTTCAAATAACCAACCATCTACAGAACTTTTCAGCAAGCTATTTTTCTACTTCTTCTCATCATCATTATCATTATTAATAATAATATTGTTAAAGTGAGCCTCTTATCGTTTAACAGAAAAATACATCATACAAACAGCAACTTTTGCAGCCTCGTCAGTCTGATGGCGAGTTATCACCTTTCTGTCATCACTAACATGCTGTTAATAATCAAAGAAGCTCTGAGGCTTTACATCTGTTCTATATGTTATAATACAAGAATTTCAGCATTGAGCTCTACAATCAGGCAACATTTATGATTTTGTTCAGTCAAACTAACCAAAAATCAGTATGATCATCATTATAAAGTTTCAGGGCGTTCCTGTAACCATGGTAACTCACGGTGCCAGAGGAGGGAGAGACGCTGAATGAAGCCGTTTACACAGATACACTGCAGACAGAGTCCAGACTATAGTTGTTATTTCACATGTAGCACACAACAGGAGACTCTCCATGTCAGACGAGTTCTCACGTGTTGACTAAACTCAAAAACTAATTGGTAACGTAGCAGTGCGACGAGTCCTTGCTAGCTAAGCAGCTAAACTTTAGCGCCGCTCCGTGTTTAGATCCCGCCCTGTGTGGGTCACTACACTGTCATTGGTCAGGCAGCACACGCTGCTAATGATACCATTGGCTGTAGAGTGTGACAATCTGTCAATAAAAAACAAGTCGCCTCCGTGAAGTTTTCTGCTCTGTTTGTTGTGGTCCCACTCACTAAACAGTCCGGGCGGCACGCGCTAAGGTTCCGGTTACGTGTTTTTTGTTCCGGTCTTGTGGCAAAGCATCGACTTTAATTAATCGATGCCAAATCGTCACGTGAGGCATCGCGATGCGTCGCCACATCGATGAATTGCACCCACCTCTAATTTACACCTGAGTGTTAATAATGAGCACCAACAGCTGTGAGTCACAGAGCTGATACCAGAACATGTTCAGCTCTTTGGCTTCATAAACTCATCAATTCATTAATTATTAATATGGAATCTGATGGAATCAGAAACCATTAGCCTAGCTTTAGCATCAAACCCATAAACAGGGTGAAACAGTCAGCCTGGTGCTGGAAGGTGTTTCTAACTAATGTCTGTTTCCTTCTGCTTCCAGTCTTTATGCTAAGCTAAGCTAAGCTAAGCTAAACTAAGCTAACCACCTCATCAGTCTAATACTGGTAAGTTATTACTTAAAGTGTTGAAGTGTTCTGTTAAAGGTTACAGCCTGACCGGCTCATCACAGACTCACGTTAATGCTTCATAGTTTATAATAATGCAGCTCAGTGAGGATACAGATGCTTCACAGAGGAGAGGGGAGAATATAACGCTGATCTTCCTGTTGGTCACAGAGACCCTGACTGACAAATCACACAACTGGAGAGAAATCTTACACTTCATGATCCAAAACAGTTTTTAAGTCCTGCGGACACTCTGTCCCTCTTTCCTGCTCGTCTACATATCAGCTCTGTCTCTCTGCTACAAGTCTGATCACTGCTATTGATCAGTGTTTTAATAATGCCTTGTTTTAGTGGAGCTGCAGCATCTCTGCACTCTTCGTTCCCGACACCATACTTACGTCTCTGTGTAGGCTCAGTACCAGCTCGGTTCTCTGACACACTGTAGTCATTATCCAGCTTCATGACAGGTGGAGTTGTGGCTGTGGAAGATAACAGAGTATCAGCAGACCTGGGACCAGCTGACAATCTACTTGAGTAAAAGTATTCTGTAATAAACGACTCAGAAATGCATAATTTATTCCAAAAAGTTACTTAAGTATGTGTAATGTAAATAATGATATGATACACTAAACATATAGCAGTGTTTCCCCTATATGCACCTAGCAGTGGCGCACTGACTAAAATCAATTTTTTAGTCTTTTGACTTCAAATTTTGAGTGTAGCAAGCTGAGACCTGTGGCTATGGCCTAATTGTGTCTGCTGTGTCCATAGACATACCTGAGCCCTTATATCTTAGTCAGTTTATTGACATTTGAATTGGACGGAAACCAAAACCTGTGTTCCAACCTCTGTAACTTCTATGTCATAGAATCACATTTACACTTCTAAAAAGAACTTGAGGGTGTTACCTTTCCAATGGTACCAAGCACATCATTGAGTCTCAAACTGTGTGGGAGCTGTCATGCTTTTCATTTCCGTATGTCGTTTTGGACAAAGAACCTTAAAATGGGGGCGTTCATTAAGTGGTTAATATAACAATTTCGGCTGCCAGTATCCATGGTTCTATTGTCATATTATGCAACTATCTTTGTCTCTGTCAAAGAAACTTAACAAGCGGTCTCCTTCGCTACATACATCCAGATATACTGTTAATGTAGGTGATGCGCCGCGCTAAACTCCACTATGCTGTGCTGCGCTGTGCCGTCTCTCAGCAAACACCACAATGGTAACGTTAGGTTACGCCAGGTTTGGACAAGGTGCAACGAGAAACTTTGAGTTTACTTGATAAGGTCAGCACAATAATTTTAACAAGCACCGGGTAGATGTTAACCATGAAGCAAGCAACACTGATTACGGCTTCAGGATTAGGATTAGTCCAGGATTATCATCCGGGGTAGATGGATTTATGCCGAGTTCACAAGTAAGGACTCTGACTTTGAGTGGCGTTCCAGTGTACTTTTTCTAGTAGGAAGTCAAAACGCAGCATTGCTATGCACGAGTGCCACTGTGACGCGCGAAAGCTGTCAATCTCAAGTTACTGACAGATTACTTCACAGAGGCACAGACAATTTGGATTGTTCTAGTATTTGTGTTATGTGATTTTACTGTATATGGTTGGTTGTTGATATTGATATTGATATTGATAGATTTTTTTTGTGAATTTATTGCCAAGAATTGTTTTAAAGATTACACTTTTATTGTGTTCAATAAAAGTGTATTTTACTAAAGCTTGAGACACCTCATACTTAAACTAGGCAGACATTTCCCTGCTCATTACTGTGCACAAATGTACTGTTATGTACTAAAGAGCCTCTCTAAACACTGTATAGTGCTTTTCTAGTTATTAAAGTCACTTAACAATGACACAAAAAAACCCAATATAAAATGTATCTGTGAGTAAAGGGAACAAATCAGAAAGTGGAGGAGGAGAACAATCTTCTTTGGTGATTGTCAGCAGTTTTGAAGAGGTGGAGAAAATGTAATTTGTTACCAACCACCATTGTTGAGAGGAGGATCACCCAACATCATAGTCTCATTACGTAAATGCTTTCTCCGCACATGAAAACCTGCAGAAAACAAAACAAAAGTAAACATTACAGAAAGTCAACTTCTATATGACACAGAAATGATTCTGGTGGAGATTTTAATGTTTGTTTCATCTTTTAAAAGTCTGTTTTAAAGATGTTATAAACATCCAATTCAAACTCACTCTGCTGCCAAATGAAGCACTTTGACACCTGAGTGTTAATAATGAGCACCAACAGTTGTGAGTCACAGAGCTGATACCAGAACATGTTCAGCTCTTTGGCTTCATAAACTCAGTTTAAAATCAGTTCATCCATTATTAATATGGAATCTGATGGAATCAGAAACCATTAGCCTAGCTTTAGCATTAAACCCATAAACAGTGTGAAACAGTCAGCCTGGTGCTGGAAGGTGTGTTTCTAACTAATGTCTGTTTCCTCCTGCTTCCACTCTTTATGCTAAGCTAAGCTAAGCTAAGCTAAGCTAAGCTAAGCTAACCACCCCCTGAGTTTAACTCCACAATTAACAGACAGACATGTAACAGTGGAATCAATCAGCCATCAGTCTCTCTGTGACAGAAAGCTAATACAGGTGAACTGTCCCTTTAAAGGTTACAGCCTGACATATTCAGACCTCCAACATTCAGACCAGAAGTATTAAACCTACAGATCTGGAAACTGGTCCAGTGGATCCTGTTTTAAGTCTGTTTCTGCAGTCAGGCGGCTTTTAACAAACCGCGCTGAGAGTTAATCCAAAGAATTATGAATTCAATGATAAACTGGATTAACGGAGCATTCTGTACTTTTGTGAAATCATTTTATCAGAAGAGAAAGATCTTCATTGAATTGTTTTCACGACTGAATAAGCAAACAATTTCTGTGTTCTGGGACCTTATTTTCCTCTGAGAACAGTTTGTTTATTCACTGATGGAATAAATAAATATTTCTGAGTTTGTATTATTACTCAAAAATTGTAAATATTAAAATTCTGAGTTTGAATTTCTTCTTCAAAACAACATAGTGCCTCTTTAAAAGTTATTATTTTGTATCCAGATGAGCCTTTTTGTTTGTCTTAATTATGTTTATCAGCAGAAAGCTTCAGGATGTAGAGCCTCCACTTTCAAATGTTACGAAAAACATGAGTGAGTGACACTCAGAGGTCTGTCTGATGGAACTTAATCAATAGTGTTACGAAATGATCCATTTAATTAGTCAGTATTAGAACCAGAAGCCTCATGGAAATAAACAGAAGGGTTCAAATCTGAGGAGACAGAAACAAACTGTCTGCACATGATGGATATGTTGGTGTAAAACATGATATAAACTTACAGCACACTACAGCAACAACAGCAGCAAGCACACCAATGACTATAGTTGTCATCTTCCAGTACTTTACTTCTCTGGATTGGTCCTCTGAAATACATCAGAAAAAGTTCGTGTAAAACTCATGTTACTGCATGTCAGATACATTAACCTGAACATCAGCAAATTCTTTGATGAAACCATCAGGAAAGAAATCTCACCACTGATAAACACGAAGGTCTCAGAATGAATCTGATGGCTAATTTTCTCCTGAGTGACCACACAGCGGTAGTGGTCACTCTTGGTCACAGTGGTGTTGATGGTAACGTAGTAACGACCTCCTCTCTCTGAGACCTGAGGCTCCTCAGCAGGAAGGATGTTTCCAGAGCTGTCCTGCCACTCCACTTCAGGTTCTGGAGAAGCTCCTTGAACTTCACACTGCAGCAGAGACCAGTCCTGTGTTTCATCCAGTGTGGTGATGATGGGCTTTGGAGATGCACCTGTGAACATGATATAAACATCAGCTTATTAAGGGCAGAACAGCATTTACTACTGGACTGTGAGACATTAAGTATAACTGAGGCTCCAGTGATGTAATCATGTTGTTTTTATCCTTCAGTGACTGAAACACACTGTGTTCTAGAGAGAAGACAGCAGAGAAGCAGAGAAGCACAATGTGAGGCTCACACTAGATTTACAACCAGCTTTGTGTCACTACAATGTTGGAAGAGACACAAATGAACAATGTTAAACTTCTCTATATCCTGCCTGCACACAGAGACACATCACCTTCTCACCCGCAAAACTCCAGCAAAACACTTCATCCATCAGATTTCACATCAACTACAGACTGTTGATCCACAGACACACAGAGTTCAGTCAGATCTTGAGGAAGAGAGAAAGCTGCCCGTCTGTTTTGTATCCTGTGATCAAACTGTCTAAACTGTGTGTGGCGGCCGTGTAGTGACAGAAACAATATTCTGTCACTACACAGCCTGTTTCTTAGTGACTGTTTAGCTGCAAAAGAGAAAGATTGTGAACTGAAAGTCACTGACACTCAAAATCTGACATGTTTCTGAACCGTGAACACAGAGGCTGAAATTAAACTGTGAAACACAACAGAGATCAAATATGAACCACGATCCTGTTCTCTGTCTGTTTCTCTACTAAAATGCTTTCAGAAACATATTGTAGTGACTGTTTAGATGTATACAATAATAATAATAATAATACAGTCATGATCAAGAGTTTACATACACTTGTAAAGAACATATTTATCATGTCAGTCTTCAGTTCCAATTATTTCTACAGCTCTTATTTTTCTGTGATGAATCAGAGGAACATAAACTACTCTGTCACTAAAACATTCATAAGTTTCTAATCTGAATTTGTTATCACCAAAAATCCCATTTAAACCCGCTAAGATCTGGCTTTTGTGTACAATATCAAAGTGTAAACTCTGCATTTACACCTGCTTCAATTGTCTCTGCAGTAGACTTGAGTTTTTATCACCTCAGCTTTGATCTAAAACCTAAGAACTGGGTGAACACGCTAAATTCTGACGTATTTCACGGCACGCAAAGTGATGACATGTTATCAACACCTGGTGTTGCCACATTAATAACAAAGACATTTGGGATGCACTGTACTCATTTCAGTCAGCGTTGAGTCTGTAAAATACATTTTAGTCAAATACACTAACATCATCACTGGCCTCCATGCTGCCTACTGCTTGCTATATTTACTTTACCTGGTGTTGTTTCCTGGTTACGGCGCATTCGTAACGTGAAACATGACGTCACTGATGTATAACATAACGCTTCAGATAAAAATCAGACAGGCTGCCTTTCCAGTGAGAAGTGGGAATGAGGTCAGTAGGTGATTTTTAGCAGGTTGACCTGCTTATTTTGGTGGAAGCAGTAGATTGTTCTCTGTGCACCACTCAGCACAATTGTTGATTTTCTCTTGATATGAACACTCATCTTTGTTTATAATGCAGCAGATGATGGTGGTCTTCCGCATTCTCCACAGTAGAATCATCGTGAACTCATTACAGTCACAGTGTTCACACACACAGTCATGAGTGAACAGTGTGAACAGGAGGAAGCTGAGCACACAGTCCTGGGGTTTTACTGAGCTCTGTTTAAAATGGTAATCTGACAATGATGCCTATTTTTGCTAAATGTATCAGTTATCTGATTACATCTTTTTTATAACTAACAGATTACAGTTACCTTTATTGTTTCCTAATAACATGTTCTACGTTCTGTGTACTCTCTTACTCCCTCAGCCTGCCTGTCATACAGAACATTAACTGTTTAATTACTCACCAACAACAAGCTCAATGCTGAAGGTTTGACTCTGAAGACGTGGAAACATGCAGCTGTAGGTCCCGCTGTCAGCCACCTTGGTATTCTGGATCTTTATGGAGGCGTTGCCGTACTTCAGTTGATCTTGAAAATGTGAGACTCGACCTTTGAACTGCTCATCTTGACCTGTGAGCTCATTATTGTAATGAATGCCATTATCATACATGAACACCTCCTTCTTCTCCTTCTGACCATCTTTCTTCCAGAAAAACAGTTTTCCTGCGATGTCCTCCTCTGTGCTGATCAAACAGGGTAAAACAGCATCACTGCCTTCATCCACGACCACTTTGACACCTGGACCGGAAACATAAAGTAAATTTAATCATTATGTTCAACAGAGAGCCGTCAGGTGAAAACGTTTCCTCTGAAACTCCAGTTTACAAACACGATAGTTAGTAATCAAATTATTCATGTTTATACATTTTCTGTACATTAACAACAAGATTAATAATATTAAACAGGAGACTCTCAGCTGAAATCTATAGAAATATATTGCTGAAACACATTTATTAATTGTGTTTTATTTTGTCAGATTATTATATTTACTTGTTGTTTGTTTATTAATTGATTGATCCATTATTGACAGACTGAGCTGACTGTGAATTCACCTTCTTCCCTTTTATCTTAATAATGATAATGAAGAATTCTGTGAAACGAACAACATATGCTGTGAAAGCTTCCTGCATTCACATCCAATTAAGTAGAATTAAGATAATAAATAACATGTCGACCAGACAGACGGTGGTGCCTTCTATAAAACAATAAGATGGAAAAACACTAACTGTGGTGAAATACTGGTGATGATCATCTTTCTTACCGTACAGAACAAGTGTTAATCCACACAGAGTCAGCAGACAGAAACAAAGATCCAGAGATGTTCTCATGTTGAAGCTGAAGGTGGAGGACGAACTTCACAACAGAACTTCTTCCTCACATTCTGCTGCTAACTGTCGTCAAAGAGATTTCTACAGTCCAACGACCCAGATAAAGTGTCAGCGGGCCGCTGCTGAACACCACACAGTCCAGTTTAGTTTTGATTCCGTCCGTCAATACGCTGATATTCAGCAGATTTACGTGTAAATATAAGTTAGCCAACAAAAAACTTCCTTCTTCTTCTTCCTCATCAGCTGAGCTGTCATGTGTTATGTGAGCGGTCTCACGGTCGATGCAGAGCCGGCAACTGAGACGTGGTCTAGATCACAAACTTCGGCATGTCACGTCACTTTGAGTCGTGCTGACCCCTCCTCTATAGGAACTCTATCTGCACACTGAGCTCTGTAGTTTTATTACCACCTCTACAAGTATGTTGCAGACAGTACGGGGCTCACAGCTCCAAGGGACCTTGGAGTCAACATTCAGCCGTGTGTGGGTAAAAGGTTAGCAGGAGACTAGGCCACTATAGGGACTAAAATGGAGCCTGACTCCTATGTCAGATGGAGGAAGATATCTAAACATGTACATCTCCAGAAAAGGATAGAGGGGTCATTCAGGTAATTTTGGAGCACAAGACCCAAGGAGTGACAGTAAGAGATTTAGCCATTTATGTGAGATCATTCATGTGAGCAGAGATAGGCCAACTCCTTTTTTAGTTAATTGGACAGATGGACCCTCAACCCACCACAGTGACCAATTAGAAGTAGGCAGGTACAGCCCCAGGGACTTTAAAAGGTATCACACGAGTAGAGAAGGGGGTGGCATTTTGGTAAATCTCCTGAGATCGAGGGTTCGATAGAACTTCTGATGGAGCAGAGGGCGAAGCCATTTGGCATTACCTTCGCATAGATTTGGGAACTCCAGAGGGCGGCCGCACTCTGAATTCGGACGCTGGCTAGAAGAACTGTTTCAATAAAGACTGCTCTATCATCCATCAGCCTCGCCTCCGCAGAATTTTTTTTATCATCAAACTACACGCCGACACCTTTGAGGAAGAGAACCCAGAAACTACAGTAGGTTATTTGGGCTTTTTTTTTTAAAGCAACAAACACATTTATGTAGTTCTGTGTGATATTATTGTAGTTTTGTGTAGTTTTAATTTAGCTTGTGTAGTGTTAATGTAGTTCTGTGTAATAATCATCATCATCATCATTATTTTTATTTGAAGGCACCTTTCAAAGCACTCAAGGACACTGCACATAACAACAAGAGCACAACAAAAAACAGCAGACAATGTAGTGCAAATGAGGATAAATAAATAAATAATAAGATGTAACTACATGGTTTCAGGAGCTCAGCACAGAGTTCAGACTCTGCAGTCATCACCGTACAGGAAGTGAACCGGGCCGGGTCAGGCAGGTTAGACTTCCAGGGTGAGAACAGACAACAACAAACTGTTGCTGTCAGCAAGAACAACAAAATAAGGCCTTGTGGATTTTAAAGGACTCTTCCCATCAAACTAACTGCCTTCTTCATTTCCTCTAACAAAATGGGTCCTGCTCTTAAGGCCAAAAGCAGAAGACCTCAGACACTGGATGTTCCAACATGAGATTACAAAAGATTTAGATGTCATTAGGTTTAAAATTCAAGATGTCATGGGGGAGTCTGGGTCTTCTGCTTCTCTGACCTTCAGCTTCCAGCCATTATAGATGCCCTCCTTCTTCATAGAGGGGTAGTGGGTCTATAGTGCCATGCCAGTGGCTGCTCTGTGAAGAAGATCAGGTTGCTGATATCTCCATTCTTGCAGGAGTCAGAGAAGAGTGTCCCTGGTCTTTTCTTCAATACTTTCTGTTTGTCTGCCTTCCTGGCACTTTCATTTTTGAGATATTGTGCGTATAAGAGAGGAACAGCCTCTTTATGAGCTGTGTCTGAGGCTCCAGGACTCTACTGAGGCTGCATGGCTGTTGTTGTTTTAACTCCTTAGTAACCATTGCTAAGGCTTTCAATCTTGTTGGCTAGCTGTTAGCTTTTAGCTTTAACTCCAAACTAACTTAAATTAGTTTGTAGGTAGTTATTTTGTTCTTATATGTCCTTGTGCAGGCTGTATTGTCTCTGGTGCTCGGACTCACTTCCTTCTCTGGCTGTGTTCCTCTTCTTGCTTCTTGTCTGTGTGTGTTTGTTGTCTTCAGGACAGTTTGGCCAACTGTCAGTTTGTCAGTTGGCTGGACTTTTCTGATGGACTCCTCTGTTCAGATGGATTTCTTCAAGTTGTCTTTGGTGTTTTCTTTTCAGTTGTTCTTATTTCTGGGAGGTAATTCCTCTAAAAGTGTTTCCTCTTCCAAATTTGATACAAAATTGAAAGTTTATCTCATTTCAAGACAAAATAAGAGATAATCTTCAGGAGCTCATGTTGTTTAATTTATTTAATCTCTCTCTCTCTCTCTCTCTCTCTCTCTCTAATCCTCTGGAAGAGGGCAGGCCACACAAGATAATTAATACTAGACAGAGAGAGGCATCAAGTTCAACAGAAACATAGATATGGGGAGACAGTGAAGCAGAGGAGAGCAATGATCCAGCCTGGGGTGTGATGATCCAGATCAGTCAGTATTTCATGGCAGCAGGAGCCCGGAAACGGTAGATGGTCCCAGGGGGCCGTGGTCCATCAGAAGGGAGCCTGAAGGAAAGCGAGGAGGAGGAGAAAGAGAAGGAGGAGAGGGAGGAGGAATTTATAGAGAGTGTAGAGAGTGACACAGCTTGCAGCTTTTAGGAACAGAAAACAAAAACAGAGAAGTGCAGTAATTTTCTTGTACGTGTTAAGACTCTGGCTGCAGCATTCTGAGCCATCTGAAGACTTTTAGTGCTCTCACGGCAGACCTGAAAATAAGGCCTTGCAGTGATCCAGCCTAGACAAACTAAAGGTATGAATAAGGATCTCTGTGTCCGCGGTGGACAGTGTTCACACTATAGATCACATATATAGAGTATGTACAGTAATAAAAACATGTTTATGTATATATTGTAATTTGATACAGCAGCTCTGCCACTAATTCTGTTTTCATGAGCTTTATAATGAAACTGTGTGTTTATTAGTGAGGTCACAGTTAAAGGTGGTGTTGTACTGAACTACATCACACTGAGAGGTGTTTCTATTTTTCTGTCCTCCCTGTTTAAAAACATGACAAAAACTTAAATATATACTTGAATATAATAATATCCAGTGAACCATCAGCACTGTGACTTCAGTGATAAAACATATCATGTAATTAACACCTCGATTCACTTTTCCATCTGTTTCAGGGTTCAACACTGGACTGGTCATGTTGTGGTTCTTGGTGTTGCTGTTTTTGTTCTAGCTTTGCTCCTTTGGAAACTCAATTGTCGGACACGTAAGTTTGACCCAGAAGTGACCCGGATCCAACAACACCATGTCCCACTGGGTCAACCTGATCCATAAAGTGTCCAGCTCTGCTTGTGCCATGAAGTTTTCTGCTGTGTGTGTTTCCACCATGTTGGATGATGGTGGAGACATTTTGTCTGCTCTTCTCTTATTTCAGGCAGTTTGAGAATTACAACTTGTTTTTTAAGTTAAAGTTAATTTCAGGTTGAGGTTCAGAGTTAATGTTGTGTTGAGGCAGATAGTTGAGATGGAAGCAAGATTAAAAACTAAAGCTGTTAGTTGATGTGCATGTATCTCATTAACACGACCTCAATCTGTCCCTGAACTAAACCAGCTGTTTTTATAAGATGTCCTCATAATCTGTAACTTATCCAGAAGTATTGAAAAGAGTATTAGACAGCATGTCTGCTCCATCAGCTACAGAGCTAACTTACAATTAATATACAAGATATAAACATATTCAGTCCTCGTCTTTATCTCACAGCACTCAGTCACAAATAGAGTCCAAGTCAAGTGTCGGACTCAGAATCCTGTCAGAGTAAAAAGTCATCAGTCGCTCTGACACGTTTGTCTGACGGTTGAACAACATCTGAATGACTCACTTCCTGAAACCAACAAACAAACATTCACATCCACTTCCAGTAGTGACTGACCAACACAGGAAGTCTGCAGGGTTTGAACTTATCTTTAGTTATTCACACAACTTCTTCTTTCACATCTTGTGATCAGCGGAGTTTAACTTACAGTAAAGATTGTCTGTAGTTCCTGACGAGGTTGTTGTGTGCCAGTAAGTGTTAAAGTAGTTTAATGTCATCAGACAGATTGGAGTTAACGAGGTGACAGCAGAAGAGAGCAGGAGGCCTTTAATGCTGACAGAACTGATTATTAATGAATCGTTCTGTGAAGTGAGAATTAAATGAATTCTGATATTTGGTGAGATTCAGTTCCACTCTTGTGCAGCTTGAAGAGAAAAAACGATCGATGAACAAACTTTGACTGTTATTAATGTTGTTGAGGACAAAGACGAGCTCTTTCTCTCTGTTCTATGTTGCTGTTATTCTTTTATTTTTACACTCTGATGATCTGATGCGTCTCTAGCAGCTGGTCAGTTAATCACACGTCGCTGGTTGGATCCCCGGCTCCTCCCGTCCACATGTCCAAGTGTCCTTGAGCAACAGGCTGAAGCCCAAACTGCTCCTGATGGTCAGACCAGCACCTTGATGGTAGCTGACTGCCATCGGTGTGTGAGTGAGTGAGTGATGTGAGTGAGTGAGTGAGTGTGAGTGAGTGAGTGAGTGTGTGAGTGAATGGATGAATGAGGGCAGCAGTGATGTATAAATGCGTCTATTTACCAAATATTGTCAGACTGCTTGTAGAGCTTAAAGCTCCTGACTGAGCTCCACATGTGCTTTAAAACCATCAGACTTCACTGAACTGAAGCTGCTGTTAACGCTGTCAGTCACTGTCAATATAATGTGACTTTAGATTTTACATTTATGTTGTTGGCATAATTTGGGTCGAGCCTGTGTTGGTTCTTGTTTCTGTTTTAAGGTGCTCAGCAGTCTGTCAGGTCCAGTTCCACACTGATGGTTCTGTTGTTCACTGATGATGCTCTTGTCGTGTTTCAGGTCATTTCAGGCAGCGCTTCATCATTTCTGTACAAACGTTTGAATAAAACATGAAAACTGTCAAACTGTGTGTTGTGACGTTTCTGATGTTTCTGTGTTCAAACTGTTCATGATTTTAATTTCTGGGTCTGATTCTGAGATGATCTCTATTTTACAGACATTAAAACAGTTTGAATGAAACAATATTTCAGATACGTCAGATTTAAAACAAAGCTTCTAACAAACAGTTTACTGCACTGACAACTTCATTAATGGAGATTAAAGCTGAATATTAATTAAACCAACAAATCATTTGAATCCTGACACATTAAAGTGTAACAATATGAGCTCCTGTCCTGTAAGAAGATATTTCTAACTTGTGTTTCTTGTTTTTACATTAATAACTTGTATCAGACCTTTTTCATCTCTCTTTATTTCCTGTCTTCTAAACAATAAAAGTAACAAATATCTGGAGATACTTTGAAATACTGCTCATAATATCAGTTATTATTAACAGATCCTTCACATGTTTACACTTATTTTCCTGATATACTCGAAAAAAATAATTAACATTAGACGATAATATTCTGTAAAATCACCTTATTGTTTCCTCTTAATACAGTTATATTTTAATTTCTGCTTTAGAAAGAGAAGTGATGAATATGGAATGATTATAAACGAGGTCACTGACACCAGTTATTCACTTGAGTGCACGAGATCAACATCACAAGAATTATTTCATGTGAACAAGATTAAAATCATCTTCCAGGATGTTTCCAGGCTCCATGTGACAGTGGAGAGATGCAACAATCATCTTGACTGTAGTCAGTCAAAGGAAACACGTGTTAGTTTCAGCTCCATGTTGATGACTGTGACGCCCTCTGCTGTCCTAAAACCAGCCTCTGTCTTCATGAAGTCAAACCTCTGTGGTCAGATTTGGCTGCATTAAGACAACAGAGGAGGGTTGTGATGATGAGACGCTGCAACTCTCACCTGAAGTCACTCTGTTCTTTCTGCTCACACCTGCTGCGACACATCACTGATCACATGACTCATTGTTCAGAGGAAAAACGTGGGTGAGGTGTGTGTGTGTGTGTTTGTGTGTATGTGTGTGTGCTGCACTCTACAATCAAGCATTGTTCTCCTGATAATTCCGGTTTGGAATGAGTTGCAGGTCTCAGCTGATGTTCGGTGCCGACTTTACATGAAGCAGAATAACACAACAGACTTGCTGCATTGATGTAACAGTGTGGATGTTCTGTATGTCTGAATATCTGCTGCAGCTCAGACAACAAGCAGCAGCAGCAGCAGCACATCAGTGAAACGCAGCCTGAAGCAGGTGAGTTCGGTTCCTGAAATGTTACTGTGGGCTTTGTCTGTTGCTCTCGGTCAGGTGTGTGCACCTCTGTCAACATACAGGTGGGCATCAATGTGAACATCTTATCCAGAGAAGACAGACGGTTTGAAAGAGAGAGTAAAAGATCCACGTATGTCAAACTGGAACGATGGTCTTTGAACAGAGGAGGTGGAGTACTGTCAGAAAAAAGGGTACGACTGAGGTCCATTTTTGTTCTCTAAGGTACAACTGCTGGTAATGTACCTCACAGGTCCCGAGTTGTTCCATATGGTACTTATATGTACCTTTTTTGCGTCAAAAGGGTACATATACGATTTAAAATTATCAGGGGTACCAAACAGGGGTACAATGACAATGTGAGACAGTCAGTGCCACTAATACAGTTTATGGATGGTTTGTGCATCAGAATTGGGAAATTTAGTTCATTTACACTCTTATTCTTAAACCCAAGGTTCAAATGAACCCCAGGGAACACAGCAGTGGACTCAACAATAAAGTAGGACTAAACATAATATTGCACACAACATTATTTATAAATACTTAATTATTGAGCCGGCTGTAGCTCAGTGGGTAGAGCTAGTGGACCAGTGATCAGAAGGTCACTGGTTCGAATCCCCAGCTCCTCCGGGCGGGACTGAGCTACATGCCGAATTATCCTTGAGCAAGATACTGAACCCCAGAATCGCTCCTGATGTGCAGTTGGCACCCTGTGGGGGTGCCTACGCCCATAAGTAGAACTGGATTTGGCCCCAGTAAGCCCCGCAACCCCTCAGGGGGATAAAAAGCGGCAACATCCCGCAACCCTCACGGAAAAAGCGGAAAAGAAAACGAACGAAAACGAACTTAATTATTGATTAATCAATTATAAATATTTCTGCTATCTTAACATATTAAGCGTTTGGATCAGAAAGAAAATCAGTGGTATTTTGCCCTTCAGTAATATTTAAGCTGAAGCCAGCTAGAGACTGGTGACATTAACATGTTACAGTAAAAGCCTCAGTGCGTCCAGTGATAATAACACTGATGATGAACGAGGATCAACGTCTCACCCTTACGGCTCACGCATGCGCCTTCTTTACGCAGAAGCTCACGCACGCGCACTAGCTGCACTACCGTTAGTGACCGTTTGGAGCTCGTTACAGACGGACTGCAACACTGAGGAGCTCCTTCTAAAGCTGAGCAGGCTGGAAGAGACGTGACAGAGATTCAGAGGTAAGTTCATTTTACATTGATCTGGAAAGTTGAAGATATTGTGCTTTATATGGTCAATGCAGCCTTTTGAATAAACCAAGTGACCGTTAGCTGCTAGCTAGCGACGCTAGCTACCGTTAGCTAACATCGCTAGCTAGTCGACATTAAACTTTAATCTAAAAAAATAACAGGTTAACATTACCAAAGATGTGGTTTTTGAGACGATCTCTTGTGCCTTCTAACGTTGCGTTTATTTTAGTAGTTTTGTGTTGCTGAATGGAACTGATTTTGTAACTATTAGGTAGCTAGTTAGCTAAAAATTGCTGGCATCATTTTGCGGCTTTTTAACATAGATGTGGTGACTAAAATGTTCCCTGACAGTCCACTTTTGTACCTCTCTGTCCGAAAGTCCCTCTGATGCAAGTTTTCCTTAACGCCTGAGGTACTGAGTTAACTGTTAAATATATTAATTTAATTTAGCAATTCAATACACTGGAACAACAGTCATGGACCTGTGAGTGATCAAGAGAGAGAGAGAGAGCTGTCTGGCACAAATGAATGAACCTGAGCAGAGTCGCAAGTTAAAGCTAAGGTCTGTAATGTTATTCAGAAACACATTTTGTTATACTGGGTGAAATAATCCTGCTATCCTGTATCCTGTCCTATCCAGTAGTCAATACATTATGTAAGGTACACTCACGGTATTCCGGACACTTGACCTTTTGCCGCAAATTATATGAATAAATTCTTCCGGGTCATGGGCACTATATATATCCGTGTCACCCTTGACCCTTCCTTTTTCGACTCCGACCACTCCCTTTCTTCAAGAGCCAGTCATTTCAGAGAAATCCACGTGAGTTTCCAGCGTGCTCCTATGAACGTTCACAAAATGGCGGGGGGAGGGTTTTACGGCCGGACGCTTGGTGGTGGGGAGGAGCAGACGACCGGTTTTAAAACATGATAACCCGCCAGCAAAATGACAGAAACGTTTCTTAAGTACTTTGGAGTTTCTTCTTGCAAATATTTTTACTTTGTGAAGTGATCCACCCACACTTTGTCCAATGTGAATCTGAGCGCAAAAGGCGCATTAAGTTAGTGCACCAACACCGAAACAACTCACTCTCAACATAACGTTAGCTGTGTTAAAGTTCAACACATGTGTTTCTGGTTAGGGACATCACACATTTGTATTAACAAAGTCATAACGTCAACTTAATATGTTAATAATACACATTTTGTCAACATTTGCCATGAAAGTCAACATTATTGTCCATGGCTCAAGCTTGTTATAAAAGCTGTTAAAATGTTAAATTCATATAAATGAAGGGAATCTAAAGTTAAAGGAAATAATTTTATTAACAAATTAAAATGAACATTAATATAATCATGAACATGTTAAAATAAAATGAACATAACAATAATAATAAAATAATAAGAAGAACATAGAACATAGAATAAGTTGCTCTCCGGTCCAGCCCTCCCCGCTCTGGTGTGTCCTGGCCTCTCTCTCCCCTGCTGTCAAAAGACAAAATCCATAAATATCAGATTTAACAACTTAAGTTACAGAGATGCTTCCAAATTCTAAATATATATTCTTACATCAACTGTTAGGCAAGAATGTCAGGGAAAAGGCCATACACGAGGGAGACACTTCTGGCAGCAGTGTCAGAAGTTAAGCAAGGTGCCAGTGTGAGGAAAGTGGCAGCAAAATACAATATTCCTCGCTCAACGCTTGCTGACCACAAACTGGGGAGGTTTCAGTGTGGTCCCCATCCAAATAGGGCTGTCAATCTAGAGGAGGAAGAAGCCCTGGTCAACTACATTATTTGGATGGCTGATCATGGGTTTCCCCTGACCAGGGCGATCATTAAAAGCCTCGCTCTAGAGATCATCAAAGACAGCGGCTGGAAGACACTCACCAACATGGAGAAGGGCCTCAGCGACAACTGGTGGTCGTGGTTTAAAGCCCGCCACCCAGAGCTGACCACCCGGAAGCCGGACTCCCTTGAACGGGCCAGGGTCCTTGCGGCCACACCTGAGGCGATAGAAAAGTTTTTTTTGCCTTTTCGGGAACATCCTGGATCAGCACAGTCTCCATGACAAACCTCACCTCATCTGGAACTGTGACGAGACTGGCTTTGGTGATAAGCCAAAGTCAAGGGAGAAGGTGGTGTACCAGAAGGGGAAAAAACACATCTACCGCCAGCAGACCACCACCAGAGAGCACATCACGGTGCACATGGCTGTGAGTGCAGCTGGAACACACATCCCTCCCTTCATAATTTACCCACGCTGCCTTCCAAGTGTCTCTTATGCCCTGGATGGACCGAAATTTAGTTTGTATGGTTACAGTGACAAGGGCTATATGACCACCGAGCTCTTCACTAAATGACTAATTCATTTTATTAGACATGCCCCCCAAGAACGCCCCTTAGTTTTAATCATGGATCAGCATGAAACCCACTGTGGCCGCGATGTCATAGACATGTGCAGGCAAAATTCAATAGAAGTTGTGCTGCTCCCCCCCCACACCACTCACATGCTCCAGCCACTGGACATCAGTGTTTTCAATCCCCTGAAGGCCATATTCAGCACCCTGGCAGGTCGCATGGGCCTCGTGAGGGGCGACATGGTGATAGGGAAGAAGCAGTTCTCCTCTGTCCTAAAACATGCCGATGAGAAGGCCGTCACACCAGCAACCATCATGGCTGGCTTCAAGAAGGCAGGAATCTATCCCCTGTCGAAAGAGGCAGTGGACATGACGCAGGTTAGCTTCTTTATTTTATTTCCTATAATCATTCATATTAACTCTATTATGCACCTTAAATCTTACTTAGTGCGAAGAATACTAGTTTTTAACCTGAGAAATCTTTATCTAGATTGTAAAGGTCGTGCCCACCTCCTCCTCTGCTGCGTCGACCTCCTCCACTCCACCAGCTGCTGCATCAACCTCCACCAGTCCACCAGCTGCTGCATCATCCACTCCACCATCTATGTCCCCTGCTGGTGATACATGTCCGACATGTAATCAGCATAAAAAAAATTACCTCGTTGAAGCTGGCCTCATTCCACAATCCGTTGCCAAAATACTCACCACACCCACATTTGGCCAGAAACCTGGTGGGGTACTGCGCTGGTTGCCCCTACAGGCCAGGGTAATCACAAGCGAGGAGTATGTTGCACATCTTGATAGGCTGGAGGCCGAGGAGAAGGAAAAGGAGGAGCAGAAGAAGAAAAGAAAGAAAGAGAGGAGAAAAGAAGGCCAGGGAAGAAAGTTGCAGAAGACTTAACTGGACAGTGCCGGCCACTGTGCAGTCTGCCGCAACACTGCACCACCAGGGTTAGACGCAGATATAGACGAGTGGGTCCAGTGTGAGCTCTGTGAACTCTGGTTTCACTTAGCGTATGTGAATATGGATGATGTCCCGGATGGAGAGTGGCTGTGTCACAAATGCAGTGTGAATGCAGTGTGAATGTAACTGTTGTTAAAGTGTCTCACACACACACATACACACACACACAGATTAGATATTGTATACAGTATTCTAACACACACACACACACACAGATTAAATAATGATTACGTAATGTATATAGTATTCTAACACACACATACACACAGATTAAATAATGATTACGTAATGTATATAGTATTCTAACACACACGCAGATTAAATAATGATTATGTAATGTATATAGTATTCTAACACACACACGCAGATTAAATAATGATTGCGTAATGTATACAGCAGGCATGTCAAACATACGGCCCGCGGGCCGGACCCGGCCCGTTGGATGATTTAATCCGGCCCGGCATAAATTTCTGAGTATGTCAAAAAAAGAAGCGAGTCTCTAGCTCATTTCTATCAAAAGTTATGATTTTTTAAAATAATACAAACCAAGTTCTCTCTCCGGCCGCTAGGGGGCAGTAAATGTGTAAAAGAGCTCACGTCCAGCATGCGGCACTGACACGAGTTAGTACCAGGAAATAAACATTCGCAACGTGATGTGTCCAACTAAAAATAAGCCGGCAATTTTGCTTCACCATTCACCACTACTAAACAAGTTATCGGTCAACACACCCTTCCCAAAATGGCACTGTCAAAAAAAAGAAAAGTGGACACGGAGTGCAGGGTTTTTCAGGAAAAATGGACTGAGAATTATTTATTCACAGAAGTGAATGCAAAACCAGTGTGCTTGGTATGTAATCAGCAAGTTGCAGTGTTCAAAGAGTTTAATATTCGGCGCCACTACGAGACTCATCATAAAGACAAGTATGACCACTTGAAAGGACAAATAAGGAAAGACGAGATAAACAAATTGGTCGCTGGTCTGAAGAAACAGCAGTATGCTTTTACGCGCAGCCGCGATGTCGCTGATGGGGCTGTAAGAGCCAGCTACATTATTGCCAACGAGCTGGTGCAGGCATCCAAGCCATTTTCTGATGGGGAGTTTGTAAAAACATGCATGCTGAAGGCTGCAGAAGTCGTGTGCCCTGAAAAGAGACCTGCCTTTGCCAATATTAGTCTAACGAGGAACACTGTCGCAGATCGGGTGACAGAACTCTCAAGTGACTTGAGCAGCCAATTGAAAGAGAAAATCAAATCATTTATCGCATTTTCAATTGCAATAGATGAGAGCACCGATGTAACAGATATTGCTCAACTGGCAATATTCATTAGAGGTGTTGATGAAACTTTGACCATCACAGAGGAGCTGCTTGAATTGGTGCCCATGAATGACACCACAACTGCAGATGACATTTTCAGCGCTCTCGTTGGAGCGCTGGACAAGGTGGGAGCGGACTGGTCCCGTGCCGTGAGCCTGGCGACCGACGGTGCGCCATCAATGGTGGGAAGAAAGGCAGGCGTTGCCGCAAAATTCCGTGACAAAGTACAGACCGCAAATGGAGGACAAGAGTTTTGGGCATTTCACTGCATTTTGCACCAGGAGGCGTTATGTTGCAAAACACTGCAAATGGACCATGTTATGAGCGTGGTTGTGAAAACTGTCAATTTCATCAGAGCTCGCGGTCTAAATCACCGCCAGTTTGACTCATTTCTCAGTGATAATGACATTCATGCTGGCCTACCATACCACACTGACGTGCGCTGGTTAAGCAGAGGTGCAGTACTCAAGCGCTTCTTTGAGCTACGAGGCGAAATTGGACAGTTCATGGAGAAGAAGGGACGCCCAGTAAAGGAACTTAAATGCAGGGAATGGGTGCAGGATCTTGCCTTCATGGTTGATATTACACAACACTTGAATACACTTAACACTACATTGCAGGGCCGTAACAGAGTTGTCACTCAATATTACGACAGCATAAGTGCGTTCAAGATGAAACTGTCACTGTGGGAGACGCAGCTATCCAGCGGTGACACCACGCACTTCTCTTGTCTCACAGCTGTGCGTCCGAAGGCACCGGGCCGTCCCGATAACGATTTGGATAAATATAAAGACAACATAACAGATTTGCTGCGAGAGTTTGAGCGGAGGTTTCAGGTTTTCAGTGAACTTGAGAACAAATTTGGCTTTTTTCGCTCGCCATTTACAGTGAAGCCTTCTGATGTGCCAGCTGACATTCAGCTCGAGCTTACTGACTTGCAGTGCAATTCCGCTATGAAGGATAAATTTGGGTCCGTGGGATTGGATACGTTTTATCAGTATCTTGTGCCAGGTTACCCCAAATTAACAGCCATGGCTGCAAAGATTCTCTCCATGTTTGGGACAACTTATCTTTGTGAACAGGTGTTCTCCGTGATGAACAATAATAAAACAAAGCAGCGCTCAAGGTTAACAAATAAACACTTGAATGACATTGTTAAATGTGCTGCTACTCAGGATTTGACACCTGATATCGACGCACTTGTAAAGGCAAAAAGATGCCAAGTTTCAAGAGCCAGCAGCAGCAAGTAGACTGCAGGAGTGCAGTGAGAGAGAGAAAAAAAGTGTGATGACATGACATTTGTTTGCACTCATGAATACAGATCATTAAAAATAAGATTAATCTGGTTTCATATTAAAGACAATTAATATTGTGCAGTATATTCTCAGCTTCAGTAGGCCCAGCCTAGTAGTTTGATCTGATGTAGTCTAATCTTATTGCCCATGCACTGCTAAAACTTTTATTTTGTATTTCTTTTTTATTTATTTCAAAGCAGTATGACAATTAAGGCAAAAATATTTTTTTTCATAGCTCCCACTTGAGTTTGTTTAGTGTGGTGAGCTGGTTCAGGTGTAAAACTGCATTCACTCAACTGTTAAAATAAACCAGTTGTTAACACATTCAATGCCAAAAATCATTTTTTTCCCCATTGTTTGTGAATAAATGTGTTGTGCTTGGAAAAGATCCCTTGTCATCCATGATTATAATATGTAGGGTAGGCTACAAATGTAGGCTGAATGATAAAGCATAGTACTGAAAAACAAAGCTAAATATTTGGAGTTGACATTCTTTTACTGATCCGGCCCACCTGAGAACAGAAAGTCCGGATCCGGCCCCAGAGCCAAACTGAGTTTGACATGCCTGGTATACAGTATTCTAACACACACACAGATTAAATAATGATTACGTAATGTATATAGTATTCTAACACACACACACGCAGATTAAATAATGATTGTAATGTATATATTATTCTAACACACACACAGAGATTAAATAGTGATTACATAATGTATATAGTATTCTAACACACACACACAGATTGAATAATGATTACGTAATGTATATAGTATTCTAACACACACACACAGATTAAATAATGATTACGTATTGTATATAGTATTCTAACACACACAGAGATTAAATAATGATTACGTAATGTATATAGTATTCTTGCACACAGCTTAAATAATTATTAAATAATGTATATAGTATTGTCTCTCACACACACAAGTGTAATGTATATAATATTATTCAAAGAAAAGTTAATTATGGTTGCCTGCTATATGATGTTCGTTCTTCTTTATTTGCTATGTGGGGAGGCGGGGGGGTTAGAGTTAAAATGTTTTCAAATAATTTTGGAATTATTCAAATTCAAAAGAGTTGTGCTTATTAATTCTCCGCGTGGTTTTACATTAGCAGTATTTCTAGCTATATAACGTTACAATATGAATTTAAATTCTGACATAAAGTAATTTATCGACTTTAGTACAGTTAATTAGCAGCTTTTTTGAGTGGTGCACCGCCATTTTGAACACATGGCCATGACTACGACGCCACGCCACTTCATATAAGCTTTTATCAACAAAAAAGTAATGTAGAAATGCTTATAAATAAGAAATATGCAATATCTGATTATTATTAAACTAAAATGAGTGATTTTATGATGATAGAAATGACTACTTCTAACCTGTCCGGAATACCGTGCGTTGAAATGGCCAGTCGTCCGGATTACAGTGAGTAGTCACGGTAGTCCGGACACCGTGACTACGGAGTGTTTTTTCAAAATTTCTCCCAAACGATTGGCTCATAATGTGTCAGTCAAACTTTGGTATGCATGTAAGACCTACCCCCAGAGACATATAAACCAATCAGGCTTATCTTTCCGCGCATTGATATTTTATGGGACTTTTACTGTGTGAAGTGTCCGGAGCACCGTGAGTGTACGTTATTCAGAAAAAGGAACGAAAATAATCGGACCTCTATAGCAGCTACAGGACTAAGAAAAGCTGACCAATCCGTGCTATCCGGCCCGAATAGCACGGATTGGTCAGATGCCTTCATGTCTCGTTCTGTCCTCCCTCCTCCGCGGCTGCACACGTTACGTTTCACTGATGCCGGAAATATTCAGCACACTCCTCTTCAGAAATACGGAGTTGCAGGAGAAGACATTCATTTGGTTACAATGGCAGAGAAAATGCAGCCAGTGTTACTTGTAACAGCTCACCCCGCCACAAAGGCAAGGAAAAGAAAGCCTGAGGCTGAAAAGGCTGCGACGAAAAAGGCTCTGGATAAAGAAAGAAGTCGGACCGAGTCGCGTTTGAGCGGTGGAGACAACTGCGGCATGTGAAGGGCTTGAAAAGTGATGCAGAGGTTGCTCTCTTTCTGTTGGACAGGTAATGATTTGTTTTGTTTCAGGGGGATTTGTTATTTTCATGAAATATGTGAGGTTTGCCAACTTGGCTACGTTTGTAGCTCATATGTTTATAGCCCAATGCTAACGTTAGCTTCTTTGTGTGTTGTTTTTAGCCGTGAGAATGGCTAATGAGTCGGCCCAATTTCCACTGGATACGGTCTGCTGCGTTCCGGCTTCGATCCGGTTTTGCTCCGCCTTCCGGCAACCCCCACCGGTTGCGGTTTGAGTCCGCAACGGCGCAGTACGGTAGACAGCTGGCCTCACGGTGTTTTATTTTGAAAAGTACCCGGATGCAGTTTGTTATTTTGGCGCTTGACTTTCTGTCTGCTCCGTGCTAAATTCAGCTGAATTGCTGCGTCGTGCTCCGGCATCTCCTTCTCCTGCTGAGTCCCAGTAACAGATGCGCGTTCAAGTTTGTGGGGGCGTGGCTTTGGACGGAGCACTGACGGGATGGGGAGGGGGTGGAACTTGGAGGAGGTGCCACTTTCAAATCTTGCTAGCTCTCTTACTAGCTCTCCAGGATTGTAGACCCCAGCGTTAACAAATGTAGGTTTGCTGGGTATATTTGTTTTTCTCTGATTAATACATTGTTTTATTTTGAAACTATTTCATTTTTGAAAAAAAATAATTTCTTATAGCCTTGTTATTTCGCCTCTATGAAGTGCTATTGACAGTATTAAATGTCTGTAGTAGTATCAGTAGAAGGTTTTTGGCAGTAATGCTGAAATTGACAGCGCTGCTGCGCACTTCTATACATACGTATAATAGTAGTGGTGCGTCAGCTGCAGGGCCACAGTAAGAGGGAGACACAGAGATGAATGAGGACGGAAACAAAATTTTCAGCGTGTGCATTATAATGCTAAGTAGACTGTGGCTTTGCTGCATAGTTACCGTTGCTATGGACGCGATGCAAAGTGTATTAGTACATATTAAGGTAATTGATAATGAGGCTGTATCTGTTTTAGTTATTTGCTTCACCATTGTTTTGACATTTTTTTGCAGTGTGACAGTCAGAGTCTGTCCCAACTGTACAGCTGGTAGACAGTGACTGGACAATGGGCTTTACCGGGACGGTTCTGGGTTCAGTCAGGGTGGACGGTGTGGAGCTGTGCCAGGAAAGAAGGGTTGAACACGGGGTAACTGCAGCCTTCTGTGCCTACTTTGTTTTCGACCTGGCTTACCCACCCTACATGAAGAACTTTCTCCATCGTGCTGCACTGAACATTACTGTGGTGGGTGACAAGGATCTTCCAGTCACTGTCACCCGAATGATTAATCTACTCTTCTAAATATGCCTCGACCGTATAGATGTCCCAGGTGTAGAAGAGCCACCTTCACCTTAATGAAACTGATTCAACACGTGGTCTTATCCATGCACAAGATTCCAACTTCATTTTCAATTGTGGACTAAATGACTGTAAAACATCTTTGACATTAAATGAGTCCTACAGGCGTCATGTGTATTGTAAGCACAGACAACATGTGCTACCTGAGAACAACAGCAATGACACTGATCCACCCAGTTGTGGTTATCTGTCACATAGTGACATAGCTGACATGGTAACTGACCTTAAAATCAAAAGGGAGAGTTTGTCTTTAAATTTAATACACAGTGGCTTCTGAGGGGATTTATGAATGTTATCTATTGTTTTGGGTTGCAAATTCTTGAGTTTTAAATGCAGTGTTACTGTGTTTTATAACAATGTACCATTTTGTAATATATATATATATATATATATATATATATATATATATATATATATATATATACACATATATACACATATATGTTTTTAATATGCACTGATTTAATATTTTAATATGTATTTAACATTTTTTAATAAATGGAATGAAGCATTTTTTGACTATTTGTGTGGTATTGGGTACAAATTTGCCATCATGAGGTACAAATGGTTCATCACTGGGGCAGTACCCTCTAGAGATCAAATTTGTACCATTTCAAAGGGTACTTTTCAGTACCTAGAGCATTTAAGTCCATTTTTGTACCCCAAGGTGTATAAATGTCCCTATGAAGTACTAACAGGAAGGGTACTAAAATGTTCCCCTGTTAAGAGGAACAATCGGTGTACCTTTGAGGGTACAGCCCCAGTGACGAGCTGTTGGACCCTTAAAGGTACAAATTTAACACATTATTTCTGAGAGTACATCACTTATCACCCTCCTACAATGCTGTACTGAGTTCCCTCCTCAGACAGCTTAACAACCATTCACACCTGGGCTCACCTGGCCTTAGTAAGAGCCTCACGATGTTACACTTTGTTGTAAATAGTTGAACCCAGAAGTGGACAGTGAGGCAGAGAGTAGTGTGCAATCAGCCTCTCAGTGCATCTCTGCAAGCACAACAGGAAGCAAAACAGCAAACCACAAAAACCCACCACAGAACAGTGACAGACTGACTGTTGACTCTCCAGTTAGTTAGAACTGAAGAAGCCTCTAAACGTCTTCAGGAAACTGAAACATGTCCAGTTGTCTACGATTCAGCACTTAGAGTTACTGTGACCTGGATGACTGAGAACCTTCAGCAAAAGTTGTATTTGCTTGTATTTGTTCCTAAATCTAGTCAAATACTGCACACAGACAAGATATTTCAGGTTCAAACTAATAAACTATGTTGATCTCTGAGCTTCTTGTGAATCTGATGGCAGCGACACGCTTCAAACTAATTTGGGATAGTGGCAACAAAAGACTCCACAGGTGAGCAGGTTCACTGGTAACAGGTGATGGTGTGATGAAGCCTCAGTCAGTCACAGGTCATGTTGGAGCAGGTTCAACTGTGAAACACTGTATAAAGCCCTGGTTCCCAACCTTTTTTCCTCGAAGCCCCCCTTGCCTGTGTCCAAGACAAGCCAGGCCCCCCAAACCCACATACACTTAAAGAATAAAGTGGTTAAATACAATTACTTTTTTTGCAAAAATAAACAACAGTTATATTCTCCTAGTTTTACAATGTATATAGAATAGGCCTACCTCATAGGGGTGTTGGTAATAAACAGCTTAATGACTTTAAATGTGGACCAAGAAATATGTTTCAATTTGGATTATAGAGAGTTTTGATTGGGTGTGTTACTGGGATTTTATGCAGTCCAGGGTATAATTAGCCATTTTGACTACTTTTGATTTTACCATTATATTTCACCTTAAAAACTATTTATCTTGCCTTGTTTGGTGTCATTATTTTCAGCACAACTTCACATGTGTGACTGTACAGTTATTGTTTTCATTTTGACACACATCTCTCAACTCTCTCACCGTCACTGTCGGTCCCTCCACAACTCCACTTTTTCCCCCAGCAACCAAATCACGTGTCTTGCCATGTAATTTTGTGATTGGCTGATGTGGTGCCTTTTTCCACCAATAGGAACGTGTTTTTTCGCTCGCAAACTTTTCCTGCTTGCGCACACTTTCGTGAGAGAGGCTCGTCTTGACCGTCTCTTCCTGCACCAAATGCGCAGCAAACGTGACGGTAATGTTAGTGATAAAGAGTGCTGTACATTATTTATCATAAGTCCGGTTTTACTTATCAACACAACTTAAAAACTGGTACACAGCTTGAAGGCTGGACCAGAGACTCACTGAGGCTCCGTCTTGCTGCTACGTCATCGTAAATAGGTCACGTGATTTTGACGTGCCGGCGCGTCAATCAACCTCAGAGGGTTGCACAAATATAACTTTAACCTCACAACCTCAGAGCAGACAAAGTTGTGCGCCCCCCCTGTGATCTCTGGCGCGGACCCCAGGTTGGGAACCAGTGGTAGGATGTTAGAACATGTTCTCAGGAACAGTGTGTGTGTGTGTGTGTGTGTGTGTGTGTGTGTGTGTGTGTGTGTGTGTAGTGTGGGTATCATATCCTGTTTTGAGAACGCTGCTACTTTCTCGTCCCCTGCAAACGTTCGATCATGGTTTCACTGTTGGAGGATATAGAGTTACAGTGAAACGGCTGTAGAGGTAGAGTGGGTCATCTAGTAATCAGAAGGTCACTTGTTAGAATACCGCCCCCCCCAAAGTGCTCCTGATGAGCAGTTGGCACATTGCATGGCAGTTTCTGCCATTAGTGTAAGAATGTGACAGAATTTGTTGGTCACTTTGGACAGATACGTCTGCTAAATGCCCTTAAATGTAGAAATGTAAATGTAAAACGTCTGTGAGAAATAGAAAACAATCTATTATATTGTAATTATTCTCCTGAATGCTGCTCAGTGGTTCCAACATGTTTGTGCTCACCAACTGTGTGAAGCTGTGTGTTACCTGAGGGCAGCAGAGAGAAGCCAACGTTGACCCCATGCAGGGCACATAGCAGGTTTTCCCTTTGGACTGATTGGTTTACCAACAGTTTGTGTCTGACACTCTGACACTCCTGTGAAATGAGCTCAGGTCCTCTCCATCATCTCCAGTTTCTAATGTGTTCAACTGAACTGAGTTTAAACACACAGTATTAACTTCTGCCACGAGGAATCTCTCAATCTAACCGATGACATAAAGACAGTTTGAGGTGTTGTGAAGCAGCGTGGAAGTTGTCATAGTTAAAACATGTGGCATTGACGCTTTATTTCTGAAATATTTATACAGGATGTGTTGCAGCCCTCACTGCTTGCAGGCTGAGAAACCACAACAGTTGTGGTGAACCAATCAGAGTGTTCAGGTGCTCTGTGGAGCTCACTTATACAGAGCCTCCGTCAGAGTGCTGAGGAGTGTGTGGAGCTCCGTCACATAGAGCCTCCATCAGTGAGGTGAATCCTCAGAGGACATCAACAACTATGGAGCTTCTTCCTCTCGTGTGTCTCTGTCTGCTGAGCTGCTCTGCAGACGGTAAGAAAACTGATCATCATCACTGACAGTTTGTCATTTCACTTTATTTCACCTCCACAGGAACAATGTGGAAACATGCTGGATGTTAATCAGGCTGCTTCCTGCTTTAGTGCGCACGAGACACCTGCTCACATGTACCCTGATGATCATCGGTAGTATTTATTGTAGTGATTACAGAATGCTTCGGATCAATATGAGTTTTATCTCGAGATGGTCTATAACGATATGGCGTCATTACTGCTGTGTGTGTGTGTGTGTGTTTGTGTGTGTGTGTGCGTGTGTGCGCGTGCGTCGTCTCGTTCCTGCTGCGACACTAGAGGTTTGTAATAAACTTTTGTGATGAACTGAAACCTTCCGGATGTTGTGACGTTGTTGAACTTTAGATTATTTCCTCGGTGGTGAAATTAAATGTGTGTGTTTGTCTGAAGCCTCCTGAAGAAACTAAAGTTGTTCCTGCAACAATAACATTGTCGTTCCCGGTTTGTTGTTCCGGGGAGCGTTTTGAATGTGACGCACATGTAGCCGAGTACAAGTTGATAAAGTAACGAGTAACGGATGTAATGCTGTCACCGTCCGCTCTGAGGTTCAGTTACGGGCACTTAAAGCTGCAGTCTGGAGTTTTCAGAAGTGGACTTAGTCAGAACATTAGAATGATCACAGCTCCCAGGTCAGTTCTTCTTCCTGTCTGCCTTTTAAGCCCCTCCCACAGAGGAGCCTGCTGTGCACAAACAGGCTTTTAGTTGTAACCAAAGACATAATATACATAGACGCCTCATAGACTGACGCTGCCTATTGGAGCTGACGTATCAGCGCGGCCGCCATCTTGGATGGGTCACCAACGTGCCCCCCCTGCATTTATTTCTACTGAGAAAGGTGTCTCCTCAACTACAATAATCATAACTCCCCAAATCTTTACTGGATTATCACACAGTTACAAACGGCAGAGATTTAGTTATGATACAGGGCGCTGTCACAAAAATTATATATATATAAAAAAAATCTTACCTGTGAAAGGTAATCCCCCGCGATCTGGTGACAATACTGCGCCGGTTATTGCAACTGTAAACTGCACAAAATACGGGCATAGTTGCTCGCTCTCCGTTGATTCCGATTGACTCTGGTGCTAGCCTAGAGTGAGGAGACCCAACCAAGATGGCGGCGACGCTGGATTATGTTCCAACGCGTGATTAGGCGTCTACGTATATTATGTCTATGGTTGTAACCACCTAACAGAGGAAGCCAGATAACCAAGATGGCGCATTCAAAACAACAACAACACAAGCCCTGATTGTTCTCTTCTGATCAATACAACTAAATAACAGTGACGAGAGCCTCATGCAGATCACTGTAGATATAGAGTAACAAACAATATTCTTCACATCGCTGTAGACGAGTTACCAGGTAATCATTCAGGTGATCATCACCACCATGCTGCCTTTCTGAAGCATGAGTATCATTATCTCTCTAAACCAATTCAACCACTTCAGAGCGTCCTGAACACAAACTAACGTTATAACTGCCCGGTCACTTGAAAGACACTATTGCTAACCAGTAGCCATAAAGTCAAAGCTAAACAACGGAGTTAGCATACAAGCTAACAAGCTAGATTTGCCAACAAGCTGTGTAGCTCGACTACAACGTCGTACGGCGATGTGCGATATTGCAAGTATTACTGTAACCGCCGTCATCTTAGACTTGTGCTTAAAACATAGAATTAAAGATATATCCAGCAGCGGTCCTTACTTGAAAAACAGAAAAGTCCTGACAGATCCTGCAGCTCCTCCACCTCTGAAATGACTCTGATATTTATCCTAGTTTTCTCTGTAGCTCGATCTAATTCTTTGTTTTTACACTGCTTTTCTTCATCAGACTTCTATTTCTTCTCTTTGATGTGGGCACTGGTGGGGCATATATTAGTTCTTTCTGTTATCCTGCAGTATCTTCTCTTTATTCCATCTCTATTTTACATCTTCATAAAGTAAAGTACATTTCCCTCCTTTAAACAGTCAAAGCATAGTGTTACAGTACAGTGGATTTCGGCACCTTTGCAGCTTGTTATTGCAGCGACAGTGGAAATAAATCCACTTTACTCCACTCCACAATCTAAAAAAATTAAAAAACAAACTTTGCTCTCCTTGAGTCCGGGGTTTTATTCTTCCAGAAGCTCTCTGCTCTGCACACAGCTGTGTCTTCCAGAGCTCGACAGCTCCAGCTGCTGTCTGCAGTCTTTCATTGATCTGAAACAATAACTGTTTAGACTCATATTTCAGTAACAATATAAGATTGAGGTGTAGCCCAGTGATAGTTAGCATGCTAAGCCTCACAGAGCTGTTAGCTTAGCTGAAGACTTCCAGATGTCTCCAATAATAAATCAGAGAAACATCAGTGAACATAATTCTGTTTAAAAACATAATTCTCTGTCATGTGGCTCAGTGGGTAGAGCAGGTCGTCTAGTGATCAGAAGGTCACCAGTTCGAATCCCAGCTCCATGTTGCATGTCAAAGTGTCCTTGAGCAAGATATTGAACCCCAAATTGCTCCTGATGAGCAGTTGGCGCCTTGCATGGCAGCTTCTGATATCAGTGTGTGAATGTGTGTGTGAATGGGTGAATGTGGCATGTATTGTACAGCGCTTTGAGCTGTTGTTAGACTGGAAAAGTGCAAAACCATTTACCATGTGAAGCTTTAATCTGATGTCCTGAGAAAGTTTAGTGAACATATTTGAAATAGAAAGTGAAACAACATGTGTGTTCAGCTGTGGAACAGGATAGTTTGGTGGTTAGTTGTATCTTTGAATCCAGTCCAATAAATCAAGTTCTGACATGAATAAAACTAAAACTTCTGCTGGTGTTATAAAGATGAACAGTTTCCACAGCTGAACACATTTTGTAACATTCAAACACAAACGCTCAATAACAGAAACATAATTAACTTTACTGTAAGATTAAAGGTCCCATATTATGAAAAACTGACTTTTTCTGGGATTTGGGGTGTTATTGTGGGTCTATGGTGCTGCCACACGCCGAGAAACTTTGAAAAAAGACTATCCATGCTTTTTTGAGTGAGATACAGGTTTCTAAAGGGGTCTTGCCTGCAGTTTCCAGATACACGAGTCAAATTTGCTGCGGCTGTCCACGTCGACGGCCGCACATTTGCATATGGCTACCCCACTGCCCCTCCCTTCACCGCACGGTGTCTCCACCCACCAGGTACAGCTACCGTCTCGGAGATCCGCCATTACGCTACTGAAATCACCATGGCCAAACTCAAGGAAAAATGCTCTGTTGTTGGCTGCAAGGACCAGCACAACACACTCCATCGTCTCCCAGCTGCAGAGGACAAAAGAGCGGCATGGATTGAATTTATTTTTATGATTTATTTTTGAAGTTGGCAAAAAACTGTTGGTGTGTGCGAACCACTTTGACACTGACTGTTTCACCAACTTGGGCCAGTACAAGGCAGGAGTCGTCAGCAGACTTTTACTCAAAGGAATACATGCAGACCAAGGACATGTAAGTACACAAATAATGTGCTGTGTGTTTCTGTAGATTAGGCTGAACTCGTGCCTGATGTACTGTGTGTTTTGCCATTGAGAACAAGCTAAGGTTAGCGGCTAACCGCTAACGTTAGCTTCCCTGACCACACAAGTTAACGTTAGTGCTAAAGCAGAATCATTGTGTGTAGTACGTTTCTGATCTTGCACACTATGTAATGCGTGTCCCAGGGAAATGTCTGCATGTACAAGTATTTAGCTGTGTTTATTTAGCAATTTTACACGAACTAACCAAGCAGTGTCACATAGTACCAGCTAACGCTAACCGTGAGCTTTCAAGCTAATGCTAACCGCGAGCCCCTAGTTCGCGATCAACACGGTCTCCACATGCAAACCCAGAGGCGCGGTCAGTCAAGCAGTACATACACACACCCTCCGCCGGGTCTAAGCTTTCAGGATTTTGTGAAATAATGCATTTGAAAATGTTTTCTAAGCTGGAATATGTTGGCATAGGCCGGGGCAATACGAGTGTACTGTTGACTGCTACATAGAGCTTAGATTCTCTGCCCGAGCCGGGTCGGGCTGGGCCCTTGACCAAGCATTTGTGCTTTTTTGTTTTAAATAACTCAGCATAATGAGTATATTTCCAGCTAGGAAACACGCATCTCTCTCCTCCCTCCATTTTTGTGTTGCTGCGTGGTGTACACGTGAGTTATCCTCATGGCTAAAACGTGACTTGAGACGTACGTGACATCACTCCCAGAGACAAGAAGAAAGCAAAAATATATATTTTTACGAATGAAAATGACAATAATTGTAACGCACAGTGACTTCAATAAATAACTTCAATGTGATTACTGGTTTGGAAATATTAACGCTAGATTACTCGTTACTGAAATAAAGTGGTCGGATTAGAGTAATGTAAGGCGTTGCAGCCTTTAGTGCTTGAATTATACTGTAACAGTGCTGTCATGTGTTACTCCTATCCATATCTGGGAATGCTGTGCAGGTAAATTAAACTGTGATTACTTGTTGAGAACATTTGCCCATTTCTTGCAATTGTTTTCATGTTTGTCTTTTTACTGTTCAAGACTCTGACTGGCTGCACTGCATCACAATAAGAATGCTGATAGAGGGACAAGCCACCACATCATCAGGAGATCCTCTTTTCAAACTGAGCTTTCCAAAGTCCTGGAAGGGAGAGTGCAGAGCCAAACCCGTGAAGACAGACACGACATTCTGTAAGTTTTACAATCTTTTATTTGAACCTCTCAAATTAAAATAAACATGGACACACAGACATCACACAAAAGGTTGAAAACAAACACTTAAAATCTGAATTCTTTTAAGATGGTTTTCAAAATAAATAATGAGAATGTATGAATGAGAAGTAATTAGGAGAAATAAGAGACACTTTACAACACTGCAGCACAAGGCTTTTTGGTTCTACTGCAGTTTTCCTGTAAACATGCATTTGTTTATTGCACTGCAGACTGCGGTGATGCTCTGTTGGACCTGATCTTCCAGAAGGTTTTCCAGGACCCTGCCCCATATGTGAACGAGGTGCTGAAACTCATAATCCCTGAAGACCTCTCGGACCACACAGACAGGCAGCACAACTCTCACTCTCCGCCCCAGAGAGCCCCAGCACCAGCTTACAAAGCTTCTGTAGGCTATATTGGCTGAACACAATTCAATATAAAGTCAGCACTGAATGTTTACACCCATGGCAACTAGATACTTTCTTTGTTATTATTTTCATATTGATATTGAAGTTAATATATAAAGTCAAACTGTTTCACTTCAGATATGTATTTTCTTCTTATTATTTCATTCATGTCAACACATGTTTACAAATGTTTCTTACAATTAAAACATCTTTCCTAACTGTTCTGTGTTTTCATTGTTTGATATGTAATTTTCATGGTAATAAGTAAAAGATAATAAACTATAAACAATGTAAGATAGAAGAAGCAGTTATGTACTTTTAATCATAACACTTTTACGATAAATGAATAGTATTTATGTGACTAAAAGCTGACTGCACTATTCCCCTCAGACGTAAAGATTCATAGTCTGCCCGATAAATGTTCAGTGCATTCTGCAGTGCAGATACATTCAGGCAGACAGGTTACAGGCCAGGGTGGTCCACCATGCATGATGGTGTATCAGGAAGCTGCCGCAGTCTTCGTGTAACCTAGAAATTATGAAAGGTAAGTGAGTGACAATAGATTAGAGAAAAGAGAGCAAAATGACAACCTTGTTTGCCCAGTGTTTACACTTAATTGTGGTATTTCCATACAGCAGATATTCTCAGGTTCTGTAGGCATTTGTTTACAATAGCCACAGGAACACCTGTTTTTATGCCGATTTTTTATTATTCATTGGAAACTATGATCACTAATCATGTCACATTGTTTCTTTGATAATATATATAAAGCTTATAAACCGTTTTAAATGGTTAAAAAACAATTCTGCTGGTAGAAAGGTGATTGGAGGCAACTGTGGCATACTGAAAACTACAGTTGAAAATTGCTGGCAGTAGCTAATTACAGGTCGTCACTGCAAATAAGAGCAGGTTCTCAATCAACTTACCTGGCTACATAAAGGTAAATAATAATATGGGGTTACACTTTTCTCTTGCAACTGCTTTTGCTAAATTGCATCCGCGTTACTACAACTTAACAGCAGTAAACACCAGTCGAGGTTTGGCTAAGCTTTATGATGTAAACACTCGAGGAGAAGAGGGCTGTTAGCTGTAACAACGCGGGCAGACGGCCAGTAAGCCCGTAAAACTTTCGTTATCTGCAGTAACATAAAAGTAATGTCGAGGTAGCAAACTGAACTACTGACCACTGAGAAACATCAATGTTCATTCTTGGCTGCTTACTTTCTTCTGGAGCCTCTTGTTGTTCTGGGTCGGACCGCAGTCTGTTGTCCGGCAGCCATTACTCCCAGACACTCCGCCGTTGCCATGGTCACATGATGCCGTCCTCACGTCTTCCGCAGGCAGGAGGAGGTGGGCGGTACCGTGGGCGGCGCGCAGTAGCTCATTAGCATTTAAAGGGAAAGGCACTGAAACAGGCCACCTGGAGCAGGGCTGTGAAACTGGTGTTTCAAGAACCCTGCTGTGCTCAATGCTTCAGCTTTTTTCGACCAAAGCATGTTACTAACAGTCCATTTAGACATCAAGGAACCATGTCAAGAAGCAGAAATTACCATAATATGGGACCTTTAAATACACTTAAAATATGTCAGTACAAGCTCGACACAACCAAAACTATCATGTCAGAGGAAACAGGTGTTTGAGTTTTGTTGTGTAAAGTTGTTATCTGACTTTGTTTCCTGATGACTCTGCATGTTAACATACTGAGTAACATGTTTTTATCTTCCAGCTGTCAGAGTGGTCGTGGAAGAAGACAGTGATGCAGTTCTACCCTGTTTGATCAGCACAGAGGACCTCACAGGAAAACTGTTTGTCTGGAGGAAAGATGAAAGTCAGAAGGAGAAGAAGAAGGTGTTCATGTATGATGCAGGCATTCATTACAATAACGGCCGTACAGGTCAAGATCAGCAGTTCAAAGGTCGAGTCTCATTTTTTCAAGATCAACTAAAGAACGGCAACGCCTCCATAAAGATCCATAAAACAACGCTGGCCGACAGCGGGGAATACCGATGCATTTTTTCAAGTGGTCCTCGGACACAAACATTCTACATTACACTTGTTGTTGGTGAGTGCTTTCATTTAACAGTTAAAGATGTTGCTCATTTACTGCTGCGACTGGTTCCAGAGTCCCAGATGGACTTTAGTTCAGTGGTCAGAATCCACATCTGGCAGGGCCTCGAGCCCACAGAGCTGCAGCCACATCTGGAGAGACGACCTCTGTATCAAACATGCTGATATCAGAGACACACTGCAGATTATGTCTCTCTGTATGATGAAGCTTCAGCCGTCTGTAGGAGATGAAATATGACTTTTACACAGTATTACCTGTCTGTGTCAAAACTATCTAACGTGTGTTTGTTTCTGCTTTTCTGATCCAGTCTTTAGAGACAGAACATGTGAAAACATCCCAGGTGAGTCCTGATTCTGATGACGTCACTCTCCACCTCTCATTAGTTGTAAATGACTGAAAGTTATACACACTCAATATTCCAGTTCATCATGTAACATGGATAAAAACTAACAGTCTCATTAAACAGACCAGGAATTAATCTTCATGAAGGTTTTAATGATCAGATTGTGTTGAAATTGTAGAAATGTTGATTCAGTCTCATTGTCAGTCTGCAGACTGTAGTTTGTGTTTCTTTTAAACTGCATTGTGCATGTAGTGTGTTGGGATACTGAGAGATGTTTCAAGTATTTAGTCAGCCCTAAGTAAAAAAATTAATCTATAAAAATATATAAAAACATGGCAGTTAAATGTTTCAACTAGTTTTACGATGAATTTTCCATTTAGGTAGCATAATTAAAATATTTCTTACTAACACAAATAAGTCCCAGCACATACACATACACACATGTATATGTGTATGTGTGTCACACCACACAATTAAGAATAAAAGTTAAAAGGTTCTGGAACTTGGATTGGTTGGGAACCACGTTGAATTAAAATAGCAAGACACAGGGTTGAAGACACTATTTATTTACAATAAAATGTACATTTCTGGTGGGCAGCCTTCAATCAGGGGGGAAGCGGGGCAATGTATTCCTAAGAAGACACAGTAAAGATTAAAACAAGTCCAGATAGATGTTTCATAATAAAACCAAAATAGGTAGGTAAGCGGGGAGTCCTCTTTTGTCTAACACAGCCCAGCCCAGCCCAGCACAGCAGCCTCCTCTTCGCAACCAGTCTCCACACTGAATGTCTGCAAAACACAGTCTTAACACCAGCTCCACACTGATTAGTTCATTTAATTCAGCTGTCACCTCCAGCTCCTCACGCTGCATTCAGGTGCACTGACACCGTAGGACATCCAGAAAACACACTAAGGCTGGTTCAAAACACCATGTTATGACATTTGTATACCTTTTATGACTATGTTTGATATTTTATTCACACAATTATTATAGTGTAGCTCATCAAATTTAGCAGGAATTCACTTTAAATTTGAATCTGCCAGAATATGAGTGAGTCAAGTTAAAGATGTCTGAACTATCATCCTGTCAAACAATGATTGAGGTTTATGTTGTACTTTTCTGTTACTCTGTTCAGTTTATATACTTAGAATATGTATGAAGAAATATCCCAGTATTACAATTTTAATGCAGAAAATTTCCCTTTTTAATCTAAAGATGCACAACATGGATTTTTTTCAGTAAATATCATGATTACCTTCTTACCGACACCGTTTAGATGACCAATAATTTCACCTTTCTGTATTAAATAATGAAAAATAAAAAAAAGTTCCTTACATGTAGTTTACGCACACTAGAGGAAAAAAAATTTTCAGGCATGAGACAAGATGGATGATATAATGTTCCGTATCTCTAATGATCTGCTGTGTCATTCTCTCCTCTCTGAACACTTGTGGAACGTGTATGGCAAGTTTCAATTGTGTTGTCTTCCTCCAAAACTGTATTTTGTAAAAACAAACAGACAACACAACCACACCAGCAAGGACATGTTTGGCTCTTCTTCTTCTTCTTCTTCTTCTTCTTCTTCTTCTTCTTCTTCTTCTTCTTCTTGCAAAACCAACTTTAAAAGTGCAGACCACCACCTACTATATTGAAGTGTTTTGGCATCATATTTCTGGTTCCATTTATCAGCTATTATTTCATAGATATGATATACAGCCATTAACATGAAATTCTCATAATCGGCCAGATTATGTGCTGATATAGTATGTTGTGCATCCCTATTTTAATCTATTGTTCATATTATGTTCACAGGTGCAGCAACAAGGCTGTTTGTCACAATACTTGTTCAAACAGGGGACAGAGTCCTGCTGCAGTGTGAAGCTCATGGTGATCCACTTCCTACAGTAGAGTGGAAGGACAGTGATAACAACACTGTTAATGCTGACACACCTCAGATCTCAGAAAGAGGAGGTCGATCATACATCACTGTAAAGACCACAGTGACCAAGACCGACAACTACAGCTGTGTAGCTACACAGGAGACACTCAGCCATAGGACTGGCTCTGATATTTATATTCTCATGAATGGTAAGTGGTGTTTTAATCTTCAAAGAATTTAAATTATCAGTGTGATTTAAAAAATAAATAAAACATTCAGACTGAACACACAGGTCATCAGCTCAAAGTCTGTTGATGTTGAAAATGTTTCAAACTGAAGAAACTCTGAGACTTAAACTAGAAAAAGAAGATAAATGTGTTCTGGATGTAAATAAGAAGAAGTTCATGTTTGTGCTGCTGAAACATTCACTGTAAAAACTCTCCAGCTGTTAAATTAACTGGAATTAAATCAACTTTTGTGTTCAGTCTGAATTCACCTTTAATAACAACATTAGTCATTAAACATCATAATAGATTTTAACTCACTCTGACTAAATATTCATGAAATGTTAAAGACATTAAATCACTTTAAGTAGTTATTATTATTATTATTATTATTATTATTATTATTATTATTATTATTATTATTATTATTATTAATCTCTCTATAAAAGCAAGAAATCTCTGTCTGTCTGTGTTGCCTCAAATATCTCTGCGGATCAGGATCAGACTGACCTGAGATTTTCAACATGGCTGCTGCTTGGTTCAAGGGTGTGCAACGTGGGCTTTGTTTGTACTACAAAGATACCGTTAATAAATTATTTCATAAATGATTTACGCATTCCGCTAGCATTGCTAACCATAGCCACCATAGACACGTGAGCACCAGAACCAATCACTGCAGAGCCGACCCCCACGACATACCTTAAGAAACAAGTGGATTTATACCTGCAGCAGTGCGAGTTGGACCAGGATTTTGCCGGCGGTTTGGTCCCGTTCTGTTCTGTGCATCTAAACTGACTGTTGTGGATTAGTGAGACTGAACAAGTCCAGACCGAGTCTGTTCGGCTCTGAGGAGATCCTAATACGCGAGGACGCCCCACCTCCATGGAGGCACTGGCGCATCCAAAACTGGACTTAGGGTAAATAATGTCTGCCGCGCTTTTTCGTGAACATTGCCGTCACGTTTGCTTTGTGTCTGGTGCAGACACAAATTTAGCAAACAACAATTTATATTTGCATTATAAGTAATAAAATTGGTTCGTTAAACATATTTGTGGTTTTCACAGTAAAAAATCTGACTTTTTCCTACTCGGATTTTATGTTATTTTGTGATTTTAGGTCCATAATGTTAAAATAACATGTCAAAATGAAAAAATAACTGTACAGTCACACATGTAAGGTTGTGCTGAAAATAATGACACCAAACAAGGCAAGGTGAATAGTTTTAAAGGTGAAATATAATGGTATAATCAAAAGTAGTCAAAAACAGCCAATTATATCCCTGATGTCCCACCTTCAAACACAATTTGGCCATCCATGAAAAAACTACTTAAGCTCCCACTTTTCTGTAGGAATACATATTTCCTATGGGCAATGCACTAGTAATAATAATAATAAAGTATTGTAATAATAATGTTACACTTAATGGGCCAGTTATCTCTGTTGTTGTTGCTGCTCTTATATATTGTTATAAAAGACATTCCTGCATCCAGAAAGACAAAAACAGAACAACAGCTGTTGAACCTTCACACAGTGTTACAGCTCAGTTTAACGTCACTTTATCACTTATTTCTTGTACGTCAGTCTGCAGCTGTTGTAGTTGTTTGGTCATCACATCTGTTATAATTCTTCTTATGCTTATACTTTTCAACAGCAGCTCAAACAGGAAGAAGAGCGTCATCAATTATTATTTATTAAAAACTGCAAGTTTGTTCATGTTTTATAATTAAGATTCCTCATCAAACATAAAATCAGTTTTCTGTTCTGGCAGCTGGAGACTGTCGATCAAATCCACTCACTGGACACTTTATTAGGTTCACCTGTACACAGTAGGTGATTTGTTAATTTTTAACAAGGGGGATGGTCCAATGGGAGCACCACCCTGCCCCGACACACCTGTACACCTCCCAAAGGACATTGTTGCAGGACACCTTCACATAACTGTGACATTTCTAATTCTACAATTCTATTTTATCTAGTTATCTTCCTTCTCTCCCCACTACAACTGTCTTTTTATAACTTTATTAAAGTAATGAGTAGATACAACTTTAAATTGTAGCAGTAGACTGAGTTTGTTCAGCCAGGTTTTCTCATGTTTCTCACAATACACTACAAGCAGGGTTCTTTTAAGTTACATGAGCCCTTGGAATTTTTTACCATCGAAATGAAGGACACACAATGAACATTGTGCAAAATAGCAGAGCCCGACCGACTTATCGGTATTTGCCTTTATCGATTTATCGGCTAATTTATAAGGTTTTAAAACCTTATATTTAAAAAGTATAATGCTATATAATGTAACATGCTTTGGGTAACTAAAAACTGGTGTAATGACACATTTTGGCCAGCAGGGGGCATTTTAATGGGGGATAAAACAGCTGGTGTCAGGAAATGTAACAGCTGCCTCACTGATGGTTAAACTATAAACAGCACAACAATGACAACTGGCAACATAACATAGCCACCATGTTCTGAACAGACACACTTTAAATGCTAACAAAAATTAACATTTTGTTTTTAGAACATAAATAGCAAACTTTTTGTTGATCTGGTCATTTTTTTGTTTTTATACAAGCAGGAGTCTGCACATGGCGTTTTACTTTGAAAATTGACCGGATGCTCTTTGCCTTTCCTGTGTCTTCCGGTTGGCACGATCTGCTCTGTGCAGCTTGTTGCAGCTTCTGCCTAAAATAAACCGGGCAGTCGGATCACAAAGCAGCCGTGCCCGGCTTGACTTCACTGCGCGTCGGAGCACAGGTTAACAAGGTGGATGCTTTTTGGTATTTTTGCTAACAAGGGGGACGGCATCCCCCTTCGTCCCCTCTCAAATCACCTACTGCCAGTACAATCTGTTAACGAGATCAGATTCAATACATCTTTATTTGCACTGAGTAAATTAACGAGACAAAGAAAATTCTGGAGGAGCAGATTGTGTACATTCAGTTTGTACATGTGTTATATTATTTCATCAATATTCATTTATAATCGTCCTTTATAACTGATGATGTCAGAACCAGGTGAGATTCTGTTGTGGTCGTGTTGTTTCACAGACAGCTGGAGGAGTGAGTGCAGTCAGTAGTGCAGCAGTGGATGAGTGAAGATGTGCTGTGTGGATGTTGAGCTGTAAAAACAAACCAAAAGCCACGACACAAAGCTGTGTGAGCAGATGTTGTGAAGGAGTTGTGTACCTGCAGCACATCAGGCCCAGGTGTGTCCCAGCTGCTGATGAACCTCCAACAGGTCTGCAGCCCTGGAGACAGAAAGCACAGCAACAGCAGAGTGAAGCCGTCAGAGAGGCCGTCACTGTTCCTCTGTTTCCATTAGAGAGATCAGAGAGAGACTTTATTAATCCCAACCACAAACTGCAGCGTTACAGCAGCACAGTTACACAAGAATCACACAACAGACAACATGGAGACACTCAGACAGGAAGAGAAGAGTTTACTCACTGAGGGTTTGATTCTTTTATTTCTCACCTACAAACTGAACTCACTCTGAAAACTTTAACTGTGAATAAACACAAAGATAGTTCCTGTAATAATATGAGATCATGGAGCTTTGAACTGAGTTTCTACTGGACACTAATTAAAACTTGTAACTAGCACCATTGTATTCAGGCTGTAACTACAAGTCTCCAACATTAATGATCATTTATAATTGTAGTAATTGTGACTATTGAAGCAGCAGAAGCTGATCAGAGATCTGCTGAAGGATTTGATGCTGAAGGATGAATTCAGATCCAGAAATCAGGAGCGAACCTGTTTCACAGCAACATCAATGATCAAACTCTTCAACATTTCAAATCAAATCTGGATCCTGCTGTGATCTTTAGTGAGCTTCAGTTCGCTGAGACAGAAGAATTGTTCTGATTCTATTATTTAAAACTGTGTGGAGAGATGTGAAACTGTCTCTCAGTCTATATGTGTCTGTAAGAATCTCTAAATATTGATTCTGTTCTTTTATTAATGAGTTAAAGTATATTTATGTTGAACAGTCGGAGCTTCAACAGACTCTCGCTTCATAAAACCTGTGACTGTGTTGATCTGCTGCCATCAGGCCCAATAACTGTGGACCCGACCAGCACCAAGAAGCTCCCAGTGATTTTAATCTCCATGTTTGTGGACAGTAGTCAGTGGTGGAAGAAGTACTCGGATACTTTACTGAAGTGACAGAAGCAGAAACACAAAGTAAAAATACTCTGTTACAAGTAAAAGTCCACTTGAGTAAAAGTGTCAAAGTGTCAGTAAAAGTGTTGTGAAGAAGTTTTCTATTTGATCAGATGATCCTGTGTTTTTACTGTCAGATCAAAGTGATGAATGGAACTAAGTCCATTTGTTTCTTCCCTGCTGGGACCAGAACCAGAAGCAGCCTCTGAGCTGTGGAGCCCAGCAGGAGGAAACTGGACCTGAGATCAGAGCGAACATCACTGTTCCTGCTCACATTCATCCCAGTGGAGTTTTCATGTGGAACCAGTTCAGATCTCAGGAGCAGACTCACCTTTAGTGGTTCTGTGTGGGCTGTGAGGTCCAGTCTGCTGCTGATCATCTGCACTCAAGTTCTGACTCTGACATTCACTTTTTATCAGTTTCAGGGCCCTCTGCTGGAGCGATTGCTGGTTATGTGATTCTCTCCATTTTAGTTGTTACTGTTGCTGGTTGTTGTTGTTGTTGTTGTTGCTGTGGAGATCCCAAATAAAGAATGAGGTAAGTTTTAAATATCGTATCAACATATTAATGATAAACAGACACAACTGATTCTTTGAAAGTATTTCATGTTCAGATTCTTGACAGTTTTCTTCTTTTCTCAGACAATCATTTTGTTGGTCTTAACATTTGTGATTTTCTGGATTATAACTTTGTTTTCTTTGACTGGAGCTCTTTGAATTATAACGTTGTGTCTTCTACTGCTGAATTAACTGTTTATCTCCATGAACCAACTCATTATATTCACATCATGTCGTCACTTTGCTTTTTCTTTTGTTGTTTTTCTACAAATTCTGTTAGACGTCAGGCGAGCTGAGACAAGCGGGACACTCTGACTGAGGATGTCAGGCTGATTAAACATCCGTATGAAGCAAATATTAAAATGTAAAAGTGACAGGCAACAAGATCCTCTGGAGACTGACGGGTGACTTCAGTCTGAGGCCTGAACATCTGTCAGAAGAGTTGAGATTCATCTACTCCTGTCTGAGAGATATCAGTATGCACACACACACACACACTCACAACACACACACACACACACACACACACACACACTCTCACAACACACACTCCTGCCAGACACCAGACATCATACATAGTCCTGAAATGATTCTGCAATATATTAAAGCTTGGCCTGCTGCATTATGTTTGCCATAAATTCATTTAAAAGAAAAAAGTATTATAATCATTATTAAAATCATTAGAATGAAATGTTGGATGAGGAAGTGAAAAAGGGAATGGTAACCTCGCAGTGTGCCTGTGTAAAATGAGAAACTGCACTCAAAGTTTGTCACTCTGTCTCTGATGATCAGAATGAGAGTTAAATACTGGCTTTGCAAAGTAGAAGAATGTGTAAGGTGTGATTATGTTTTTAATTATGTATTAATTAATTAATTAATCAATGTATTAAAAGTTAGCAATGTAATGAAGGGAATGTTGAAGCATTAAAGTAAAGCAAAAAAGGGTAAATGTGGTTGTTAGGGAAAAGGAGGAGGCAGCAGAGTCTGGTTAGGGGAAGCACTCACTCGACTGATCACACTATGAGTGACCTGGTGAACTGGAACATGTTAAACTGTTGAACTTGGCTGTGAATGTGGTGAAAAGGTGTACAATGTGATTAAAACCAATGTATTAAAGTTTGGAAAGCGCATGATAATCAGTAAAAAGGCGTTGAGCTGAGGTCATGAGGAAATGTTAAAGAACTGGTCGGGCTAACAGGAGGCCGAGAGGGATTGTCAGAACCTGATCACGCTTTGGGCACGGGCACAGATCGTGACCGGCGCATATTAACGTTTTACGAAATCTTAATCAAGGGGTGATCAGCCAGTGGATGGAGAGATGCTGAAAAATTGTCCAAATAAGGGCACGAGACCAAGCTTATATCGGAAGTAAGAGGGTATAAGACCAAAGGGGCACAAACTAAAATCCGTTCTTCCACCCGCTCCAGCCTTGAGACAACAACTGAGACGGATTACGTGAACAGCCTGGACATCGCAAAAAGGATTACAAGAAACCTTCAGCAGCAACAAACCAAGGGAATAATAAAACAGATTAACCATTTTTGCCAACAAGCTGTGGATTACAATTTGACTTTGGAATACTTTTGTTCACTCTGCTGGAAGAAAGTTTCAACTTTGAGGATATTACAAGACCTCCGGCCGGGTGCGTTCAGCAGGAAGGAAGAGGTCAGACATGGATCGACCAAATCCTCCTCGTCCCAGATCCAACCAAGTAATTTAACCGACCTCAGCTCTTGATTTGATTTATTATTTACAAGGTTTAGATTTTAGAAATATTTTTGGATAATGATTGATTGTAATTGAAATGAGTATTGAGCTGTATGCTTTGCCCATGCTAAAGTCTGTGCAATAAAACCTACATAATATAGTTAAAGTTAAAGTTGTGGACATTGATTTCATGTCTCTTTGATGGAAGTAAAAGTCAGGTGTTTAGTGTGCCTAATATCTTAAATGTTCTTAAAGGTTACTCTAGCCTACCAAATGGAAACAGTCCCTTAGGGTTTACCAAAAGCCCTTAAAATCCAACCTGGCACCAAACTAAGAGCCCAGATCAGTTAGAGGAGAGCTGCCATAACGGGCTGGTGGCCGTATCTGACTCAAGGGCCTAATGTCAGGTGCCAAACCAGAGGAAGCAGGTAGACGTTCGGATTCAGGCAGTTAGAAGCGAGACGAGTCTCCTCACCACCAGCTAAAAATCCCTATTTAAAATTCCCACTTTTTAGCAATCTTTTATAGGTTTAGGGATCTAACCCTTTATAACGGAGAGCTGGTTGAATACCTCCTGGACAGGGTGAAACTCAGGATCTAACACATCACATCATTCAGACTCAGCAGACGAGCAGCTGGTCAGTGAATCACACGTCGCTGGTTGGATCCCCGGCTCCTCCCGTCCACATGTCCAAGTGTCCTTGAGCAACAGGCTGAAGCCCAAACTGCTCCTGATGGTCAGACCAGCAGCTTGATGGTAGCTGACTGCCATCGGTGAGTGAGTGAGTGAGTGACTGAGTGAGTGAGTGAATGAGTGAGTGAGTGTGTGAGTGAGTGAGTGAATGGATGAATGAGGGCAGCAGTGATGTATAAATGCGTCTATTTACCAAATATTGTCAGACTGCTTTAGAGCTTAAAGCTCCTGACTGAGCTCCACATGTGCTTTAAAACCATCAGACTTCACTGAACTGAAGCTGCTGTTAACGCTGTCAGTCACTGTCAATATAATGTGACTTTAGATTTTACATTTGTGTTGTTGGCATTATTTGGGTCGAGCCTGTGTTGGTTCTTGTTTCTGTTTTAAGGTGCTCAGCAGTCTGTCAGGTCCAGTTCCACACTGATGGTTCTGTTGTTCACTGATGATGCTCTTGTCGTGTTTCAGGTCATTTCAGGCAGCGCTTCATCATTTCTGTACAAACGTTTGAATAAAACATGAAAACTGTCAAACTGTGTGTTGTGACTGTTTCTGATGTTTCTGTGTTCAAACTGGGATCAAAGAAATAAAAGTGGTTTTAATTTCTGTGTCTGATTCTGAGATGATCTCTATTTTACAGACATTAAAACAGTTTGAATGAAACAATATTTCAGATACGTCTGATTTAAAACAGCTTCTAACAAACAGACAGTTTACTGCACTGACAACTTCATTAATGAGCTATTGCTGCCTATAAATGTTTTGTTTGCAGCATTAATAGAATTTTTTCTTCAACACTTCTTCAGAATTGTACTTAAATAAAATACTTGAGTTCCACTGTGGTTGTTTCTCCTCTTAACTTCTGACATGTTTTCAATTAGTAACTGCTGAAATCCAGAAGAGGTCAAATTATTCAGTATGTCACATAAAAAGCATCGATCAGAAAAAAGATTTCTGTGTCAGAACTTTGTTTGTTTCTTGTTTTCTCTCCCCTCAGATTTACCTGGTGACCATCTGGAGGAGCGACACCAGGTGAGGATTTAAAACAGTTCAAACTGGCTCCACCTGCAGCTGCAGCAGGAAAATGCTGCTTCAGTCACAGTTACAGTCAAATAACTGGACCAGAACAGAAACTTCACTGGTCCACAGGGACATTTTACTTTAGACACTAAAAGTGCATTCTGCTGATAAAACTTGTGTACTTTTCCTTTAGTTACTTGCAGGACTTTAACGGTGGAGGAGTGTGTTTGTGTTGTGTTGGTCAGATCTGAGTGTTTCCTGCACCGCTGACCAAACGGTCCAGTGTGAAGTAACTGATGCACTTTCAATGAGAATGAACAGGAAATGATCATCAACCTTTTGAGTTAATTCAGTTTCTTAAAGTGAGTAACGAGCGCTGACAGGCTTCATGTTCAGGCTGATACACAGTTCAACTGATCAATGACCAAAAGTGTCTTTGACCCCAAACACAGAGTGTTTAATTAAACCAGAAACAATACATGATTGTTGATTGTTTTCACCGTTATTCATAAAATAAACACAAATGTACTTTTTATAACTTGTTTTATGAATTGAAAAGATGATAACATCAGTGCACGTTTGTCTTTGGAGACTCTTTCGTAACATTTTCGCTGTTCAAAACTGGTTCAATTCAATCAAAACACAGAGTACAAAACCACCACAAATAATAAATAAAACAATAAATCCAAAATCCTCCTGTACTGACAGTAAATGACTGAATGAGTTTTAAAGCCCCATCAGTGATTTTCACTGTTCACACACATGCAGCTTCATTCAGGAACATTTTCACGCTGCAGCTGGATGCAGGAACAGAGACAGCTGAGCGTCTGCAGCACATCTGGATAACTGCCATGAAACCAACAGAAGGTCGACGTCGGTGGTCGCAGCACAAACAGCAGCTCTGTGTGCAAATACACATCTTTGTCTTCTGAACACATGAACATCACATCACAATAAGGCCCAGTCTCAACTGCTGCCTGCAGTTTGCTGCATGTCGTGTTACAGCAGGATCAGAGGCGCCGCAGCTGGAAGTTAAACTATAACTTCTTATTTTACATTTACAGTGCAACACATTATTCCTGCAGGAATACACAAATATATACACATATCTACAAACAGGGTTTCCACCCACACGTGCAAACATTTAAAGGCAAGTTAATCATATAAATCCATTCAAAATCCTTTGAAGTCAAGAAAACAGATAAAAGTGGAATTTCTGATCAGTTCTATTTATCTGTGTGTGAGTGTGTTCCTCCACTGAGGATCAACATTCTCCTTCATCTGCATCAAACTGTCCTCACTCACAGATACCAGCTGCATAAATACACCTGATGTGTTTTCATCATGATCCACATTATTCCCTGAGAAATTAACACAATCAGAAACAGGTGAAATCAAACCGTCCTCAGTGGAAGGAACTAAAACAAGGCCTGGATTTCTACAATCCACCTGCACATCAAAAACCTTTTGAAAACCTACAAAACATGTAAAAGTGGAATTTCCTCCAACATGTAGTTCTGATGACAGTTGATGATGAATGTTTATCTGCAGGCTCTGAGGTTTTAATATCTTCTATTCAATGTTTAATTTAGCTTTTCCTACAGTCTGTTTAACTTCTTCTATAATAATATCACCACTCAGAACATCAGAGTTATCTGATGAAGCTTCCTGTAAAAACTCTTTAACTCCTTCAGACACAAAATTATTTCTTCCAGAACTTTTTTCCTGTTATCTTTAATTGATCCGGATGTAGTTTTGTCCTTTTTAAGGTACTACATGGTTTAAATACATTATATATTCATGATATATGTTAATAAATACAGCCCAAGAACCAGGGTCTTCAGGTGAGACAGTCACCTGACTCAGGGTTTGGTTTCACTCTTTGACCCCTTGGAGAGAATTAAATATTCACTAATTTATGTGACATAATGTCGTTCAACAACAACAACGTGAGAGAAGAGAAACACAATGAGAAAGATAATGGGGTGAAGTAACAAGACAATATATCACAGAACTAAAATACAAACAAGAAAACATTAAAAGCAAAAAATACAGAATTCTAAAATGTGTTGATGTCAACAATCATGTTGAGTCACAGCGACTGTAGAGATTTAAATTAATCAACACAAAACCGCACCACCAGCACACCTGCACATATGTGTGAAACTTGTTAAATTTTTGTTGACATCAGAGTTGTCGTGATTTAAGAGGCTGTAGATTGTTATTTTGTTATGTTATGTATTTATATATCTATTTTATATGTTACATCTCTAATGAGGCTGTAGATCCCTTCAGTGGCTCCAGTGGAGGCTCGGTTTCATCTCCTGGGTCACAGGACACCTGCAGAACACAAACGTATGCATTACGTAGAGTCGAGCTTTATATTAAACAGAACAGATTTTGCTGGACAACAAAAGATTTTAATGTTTGTTTCATCTTTCAAAAGTCTGTTTTCTAACAGTCAGTGATGGAGAGTGAAAGATTTATCTGACTGGTTTCAGTCGGTGTGTTTTAAAGACTCTGAACTCGACACCAAACAGAAATCCTGTTAAATCACTGACTCACATTTAATGATGTCTTGATTTCAGCTTCCATCACTTCCTGTCAGGATTATTATAAACATCTATTTCAAGACTGAACTGTTAATAATGATCACTGAGCACCAACAGCTGTGAGTCACAGAGCTGATACCAGAACACGTTCAGCTCTTCGGCTTCATAAACTCATCAATTAATTAATTAATTATTAATATGGATTCTGAAAGATTCTGAATCAGAAACTATTAGCCTAGCTTTAGCATTAAACCCATAAACAGAGTGAAACAGTCAGCCTGCTGCTGGAAGGTGTGTTTCTAACTAATGTCTGTTTCCTCCTGCTTCCAGTCTTTATGCTGAGCTAAGCTAAGCTAAGCTAAGCTAAGCTAAGCTAAGCTAACCACCTCCTGAGTTTAACTCCACAATTAACAGACAGACATGTAACAGTGGAATCAATCAGCCATCAGTCTCTCTGTGAGTATTACTTAAAGTGTTGAACTGTCCCTTTAAAGGTTACAGCCTGACATATTCAGTCCTCCAACATTCAGACCAGAAGTATTAAACCTACAGATCTGGAAACTGGTCCAGTGGATCCTGTTTTAAGTCTGTTTCTGCAGTCAGACGGCTTTTAACAAACCGTTCTGAGGGTTAATCTAAAGAATCGTTCATTAAATGATGAGCTGGATTAAAGAAACATTCTGTAGTTCTGTGAAAGACTTTTAATTAGAAGAGAAAGATCTTCATTGACTGATTTGTTTTCATGACTGAATAAACAGAAGAAACAAACAATTTCATGACGTTTCACTTTGTTTACATGTGGCGGACCCTGCCACCTTTCTACCTTCAAACAGTGTTCTGGGATTTAATTTGCCACATTTCTGAGTTTGTATTATTATGTCATTAATATTCTGCTTTTGAATTTCTTCTTCAAAACAACATTGTGCCTCTTTAAAAGTTATTAATTTGTATCCAGATGAGCCTTTTTGTTTGTCTTAATTATGTTTATCAGCAGAAAGCTTCAGGATGTAGAGCCTCCACTTTCAAACGTTATTAAAAACATGAGTGAGTGACACTCAGAGGTCTGTCTGATGGAACTTAATCAATAGTGTTAAGAAATGATCCATTTAATCAGTCAGTATGAGAACCAGAGGCCTCATGGAAATAATCAGAAGGGTTCAGATCTGAGGAGACAAAAACAAACTGGACGTGATTGTATCACACAATGTTTCTGTAATGTTGATGTCTCAACAATGTGTTGATATATATTTATATAATACATAACATTAACTTACCTTGATTACGGGTCACTGTGATGCGCTTTGTAGCTACAAGCAGAGCAAGAACTACAGCAACAAGTGCAGCTCCTATAACGATTCCACCAAACAACAATCCAATGACCACTTTGGTGGACGGGTTTTCTGAAACATGCCACAAAGAGTTCATGTAACACTCAAAGTGTTACTGTAGATCACAGAGGACAGACACTGAACAACATTTAAAGGTGTCTAAAATACTTTAAACTAACAACACATGAACAATGTTGTGAGTAAAACATCAAGACACAAATCTCACCACTGATAAACACGACAGTCTCAGCACTAGTCTGATGGCTCAGTTCCTCCTGAGTGACTTCACAGCGGTAGTGGTCATTCTTGGTCACAGTGGTGTTGATGGTAACGTTGTAGCTGCTTCTTCTCTCTGAGACCTGTGGCTTCTCAGCAGGAAGGATGTTTCCAGAGCTGTCCTGCCACTTGACTTGAGGTTTTGGAGACGCTCCCTGAACTTCACACTGCAGCAGCGACCAGTCCTTTGTTTCATCAAGTATTGTGATGCAGGGCTTTGGAGATGCAGCTGTGAACATAATAAGAACATCAGCTTATTAAGGGCAGAACAGCATTTACTACTGGACTGTGAGACATTAAGTATAACTGAGGCTCCAGTGATGAAATCATGTTGTTTTTATCCTTCACTGACTGAAACACACTGTGTTATAGAGAAGACAGCAGAGAAGCAGAGAAGCACAACGTGAGGCTCACACTAGATTTACCTGCTTTGTGTCACTACAATGTTGGAAGTGACACAAATGAAATATGTTAAAGTGAAATTCTCGGCAAAAAGCAACCGAGGCTTTATTTGTGATTAAATATGAGTCAAACCTTTGTGTAAAAGCATAAATACGATGAAAGAGGCACTTTTAAGATTTACTGTAGTTTCGTTTTCGGGTCAAACTCATTTTCAATGAGAGTGCTACAGGCACTTTTACGATAGCATCAAAAACTCTATTTTCTATAACAATAACATGTTGTAAGTTTTGTGAACTGTCATACAGAACATTAACTGTTCAATGAAAGCACTCACCAACAACAAGCTTAATGTAGAAGGTTTGACTGTGAAGATCTGGGATAATGCAGCTGTATATCCCGCTGTCGGCCACCTTTGTATTGTGGATCTTTATGGAGGCGTTGCCGTTCTTCAGTTGATCTTCAAAATGTAAGACTCGACGTTTGAACTGGTCATCTTGAGCTTTGAGGGCGTTGTTGGAATGAATGCCTAAATCATATGTGAACACATGATTGTTCCCCTTCTGACCATCTTTCTTCCAGAGAAAGCTCTTTCCTGTGAGGTCCTCCTCTGTGCTGATCAAACAGGGTAAAACAGCCTCACTGCCTTGTTCCACGACCACTTTGACACCTGGACATGAAAAATGAAATAAATTCAATCATTATGTTCAACAGAGAGCCGTCAGGTGAAAACAGTTTACAAGCATGTTAGTTAGTAATCAAATTATTTATGTCTCTAAATGTTCCTCCACATCACACCTACTGAAATATTCTCCCTCAGGAGAAGCTTTGATAAATCAGTTTGTGTGACTAATGCAACCTCAGCGTTATTTCAGTGATGACATCATCAGACCTGGATGACCTGGATATGAAAACTGTGTTCAGAAACATTTGAAGAGAGATATTTTCTGATGTGTCTGGAGCTGCTGCTGACCTGCTGACCTGCAGGCTGACAGAACCTCACACTGTCCACAGAGAGATTCACAACGCTGGACAACCTGCAGCCTTTCTTTACACTCCGACTTCTGACTCAGAGAGTTTAGAGTTTAGACACATGTGCATATTATCACACACACCATTATTAATATATAGGACTAAACCTGACATAAGTATAAATAAATAAATAGATAAATAAATAAATAAATACATAAATACATAAATACATAAATAAATGCATAAATAAATAAATAAATGCATAAATAAATAAATGCTTAAATAAATAAATAAAAGTATAAATAAAAGAATAAATGCTTTTTATTTTTTTCTACATTTCTGTTCACCTACATTTATTTATTTCTGTATTTCTGTGTCCTTATGTAAATGAGGAGGTAGGAGGTCCTAACCTCAGTCAAGAGCATGATTGGTTACAGAGTGTGCTCGATGAGGATCGACTACTTCTGCCTTACTAGCGGCGCTGATTCCTGTACAGGAATGTTGCTGGCTAACAGCAAGCCCGCTCAGCTAACTGTTAGCTGCAGTCGTTGACATTTGTTTATGTAGCTCTGGTTAAGTAATGAATTTGACTGGCGTTCATTTTAACTTGCGAGGGTCCCAGATGTGCTGGTGGTGTGGTTTGAGAATCCCGTCTGGAGAGAGAAAGGCCCTCAGCCATGTCCGCTAACCAGGAAAAACATTCTGCTCATCGCTCCAAGTCATGTATATGTGTATTCCAGACGAGCGCTACAGAGCACAAATCGTCCAAAAGTGCATGTTGTCGGTCTCATATCTTTGTCGTGAATGTCTGTACTCTCAAATAACTCATGGGTGGAACAGTATGAGGCATTTGTTCACGCCGAGCCGCTCGAGAGCGGTGTGGAGACCCCTGTTAGCTCTTATGCTAGCTGTTAGCTGCTCGCTGTAGCGCAGCGTCCAGGTTACCATCGGGTATTTTTCATTCCGCACTGCGTTCAAATGGTTACTTAAAGCCATCGTTCCGAGCCGCATACATTGTTATTAAGCTGAAGCGAAGCCAGTGTGAAAACTGTATACTGTCATACAGCTGCTGGTCATACAGCCTGCAGAGTACGTTGATGGTTGATGGTAGCGACAATGGTTCATAAGAAAGCCCAGACATGTATCTCACTCTCGATGGTAACATGTGTCAACACTTAACCTGGACGCTATGCTCTCAGCGCTACAGCAGGCAGCCAACAGCTAACAGCTAACATAAGAGCTAACAGCGGTATCCACGCCGCTCTCGAGCCGCTCGGCGTGAACAAATGCTTAATACTGTTCCACCCATGAGTTGTTTGAGAGTACAGAGATTCACGACAAAGATATGAGACCGACAACATGCACTTTTGGAGAATTTGTGCTCTGTAGCGCTCGTCTAGCAGTGGTTTGCAGGTCGCAGCTCTGGCATCTCCCTGTGGATAGAAGTGTTCAAGCCACGTCAAAACGAATACACATATACATGACTTGGAGCGATGAGCAGAATGTTTTTCCTGGTTAGCGGACATGGCTGAGGACATCTGGGACCCTTGCAAGTTAAAATGAACGCCAGTTAACCTGTCACGCCGGTCGAGGCCATTAAGCTAACTGGAGCTGGTTTACAACGTTACAGAGAGCGAGGCTTGGGATCAGGAATCGTTTGCTTTTGTCTGGCTCTCCGATTTGACCAATCATGCTCTTGACTGAGGTTAGGACCTCCTACCTCCTCATTTACATATGGACACAGAAATACAGAAATAAATAAATGTAGGTGAACTGAAATGTAGAAATAAATAAAAAACACTTATTCTTTTATTTATCCATCCATCCATCCATTTTCGTCCGCTTATCCGGGGCCGGGTCGCGGGGGTAGCTGCCTGAGCAGGGACACCCAGAGTTCCCTCTCCCCGGACACTGCCTCCAGCTCTTCCGGGAGGATCCCAAGGCGTTCCCAGGCCAGCTGGGCGACATAGTCACGCCAGCGTGTCCTGGGTCTTCCTCGGGGTCTCCTCCCGGCGGGACATGCCAGGAACACCTCCCGAGGGAGGCGTCCCGGGGGCATCCGAAACAGATGCCCGAGCCACCTCAGCTGGCTCCTCTCAATGTGGAGGAGCAGCAGCTCTACTCTGAGCTCCTCCCGGGTGACAGAGCTCTTCACCCTATCTCTAAGGGAGCGCCCTGCCACCCTGCGGAGGAAACTCATTTCGGCCGCCTGTATCCGGGATCTTATTCTTTCGGTCATGACCCAAAGTTCATGGCCATAGGTGAGGGTCGGAACGTAGATTGACTGGTAAATCGAGAGCTTCGCCTTTCGGCTCAGCTCTCTCTTCACCACGACAGACCGATACAACGACCGCATTACTGCGGCCGCTGCACCGATCCGTCTGTCAATCTCACGCTCCATCCTTCCCTCACTCGTGAATAAGACCCCAAGATACTTAAACTCCTCCACTTGAGGCAGGAACTCTCCTCCCACCCCGAGGTGGTCTCAGTACGGTTCGCTTTAAAGGGGTCTGAGTACGGTTGTTGTGTTCACATATACGCAAAAAATGCTGAGTCATCGGTCTGAGTTCGTTTTAAGGGCTGAAAGGGACCATATGTGAAAACACCCTTAGATTTCCTGTGTATTCCCTTGTTGCAGTTTGTCTCCCTCTGTCTGTCAGTGTCTTCTTCTCTGGGCTCCTCCCCCTCATTACCTCACCTGTTCCTTGTCTCATCGTTAGTGTCTGTGTTTTAAGTCTCTGCTTTCCTTCTCGTCTTTGTCCGTTCATTGCCTCTGTCTGTGTCATGTCCTCCCAGAGCTCCTTCTGTTTCCAGTCTCCTCCTGGCATGTTTTCAGTTTGAGTTTTGCATTTTTGATTTGAACTTTGCTTCTTGGTTGTAATCTGTCTTGCAGTTTTGTTGCTACTTTGCCTTTTGTCCCCTTTTGTCTGTTTTTTGTACCTGGCTCATTTGGTTTTTGCATTCAGTTTGAAAATAAAGCTCGCTTTTTGTTTCCCCCACATCCTTGTCCCGTGGGTAACTGCATTTGGGTTCTATCTCCTTAGCCTTCCCCCTTTAACCCGTCCTGACACTCCTCCCCAGTCCACTGCTGTCCTGCACTCACACTGCTCCATTCCCCAACCGGGCCTGAGCATTGTTAGTTTAAAAAAAGTTTACATTTGAGAGCATTTATCAGACGCTTTTGTCCAAAGGAATTTACAGTAATTCATACATTCGTACACTGATGATGGTGGCTGCCATGCAAGCTGCTAACCAGCACATCAGGAAGTGTTTGGGGTTCAGTATCTTGAATACCACGCGGGTGGTTATGGTTGTTCTCGAGGGGACACCTGGGGTACCCTGGCTCGATGTACTTTATAACCTCTCGAAATCCCTGTCCGTCAACGACATTTATCGGCAGCATATCTGTAGTAACCATGTTACATATCCGCTGGGTAATGCCCTCTGCTTTCGTGGAGTCACATACCCTTCGTCCCAACGCTGTGGTGATTGTAGGCTGAGAAGAACCACTCGCTGCTTGTAGCACGTCTGAATGTGACATATTTAGGTGGTAATTCAACGAAGTTGTGGAGTTGTAGTTTAAAATACTTCCACATATTGTGCATTTGGCGTCTTCGTCGTCATTAACCAACTTAAAGTGGCTCCATATTGCACTCCGTTTTGCCCTCTTCGTCCTGTCAGTGTACCGCTTCTCGTTTGTCTTGTTGTTGTCATCAGAGCCCTGCTTCGCTTGTGTTCCCAGGTGTGCGTCAAGTACGTCTGGCGTCAAGCGCGCCCTCACGTGGACTGGTGGGGAATTACGGGTTCAAAACGCAATTAATTGCAATTAATTTATTTTAATCGAGTAATTTCTTATCGACAATTAATCGATAATCGATTAATTGCTTGCATCCCTAATCATGACGTGTACCGTCACGTCTCTTTAGGAGCGGCAGCACAGCTTTCTGTGTGAATTACATGGTGGTTCATCTTTATTCCAGCGGTGCTTCGCTCTGTGTGAATGACCAACGGCGGAGAATTGACGAACCGCCGCTGCGGCGTTAATGCAGCGTCTCTGTGTGAGAGAGGCCATTCTCAGCCTCCGCAGGTACTACCACTTCCTGTTTGGGACGATGCGTCGACTACACGTCGTCCCAGCCCTAATCTGATTATACCTTAAGAAACAAGCAGATTTATGCCTGCAGCGGCGCGAGCTGGACCAGGATTTTGCCAGCGGTTCGGTCCCATTCTGTTCTGTGCATCTAATCTGACTGTTGTGGATTAATGAGTCTAAACAAGTCCAGACCGAGTCTGTTTGGGTGTGAGGAGATCCGGATACGCAAGGACAACAAAGTGGAATCGGAATCTGTGGATGTTCGTGTGTAGCTAGCTGCTAGCCCACACGGACCACCTCCCGAGTCGACGTACCGGACGCACCGGCACGTCCAAAACGGGACTCAGGGTAAATAATGTCCGCCACGCTTTTTCGCGAACATTTTCGTCACATTTGCTTTGTGTCTGGTGCAGAAGAAACGGTAAAAACGGGCTTTTGTCACGAAAGTGTCCAAGCAGCAAGTTTGGTTGTTGAGGAACAGGGAAGGGAAGTTGTGGGAGGGACGGAGGCAGATGATTGACAGGCAACGATGGTCGGTGTACAGACAGCGATATTGAGAGTTGAGAGATTTGTGACATATAGCGTGTTTGGAGTGTATAGTTAGTGTGTTATGTAGTGTGTGGTGTAGTGTGTTTAGTGTGTAGTGGAGTCGTTTTTTTGTTTAATGAGTCAAAACAGGAGAAGCTGAATGTGGAGCAGGCAGGAAGCAGCTGAGGAAAACCTGAGCCTGAGGCATTGCCTGCATTTAAATGTAAATAGTTACATATAACTTGTATACAATATAACTTTTTGCAACAAAAATTTATATTTGCATTATAAATAATAAAAATGGTTAGTTAAACATATTTGTGGTTTTCACAGTAGAAAATCAAACATTTTCCTACTCGGAATTTATATTTTTTGTGATTTTAGGTCCATTGTGTTAATACAGTATGTCAAAATGAAAAAATAACTGTACAGTCACACATGTGAGGTTGTGCTGAAAATAATGACACCAAACAAGGCAAGGTAAATAGTTTTTAAGGTGAAATATACTGGTATAATCAAAAGTAGTCAAAAACAGCCAATTATATCCCTGATGTTCCACCTTCAAACACAGCCTCATTTGGCCTCCATGAAAAAGCTACTTAACCTCCCACTTTTCTATAGGAAGAGGCTACATGCTTCCTACGGGCAATGCACTAGTTAATCTAAAGTGAGCAGAAGACACAGCCTATTTATGAAATATTAAAGGGATTTAGTTTTTAAATCCAACATCATGTTTTCCTGCTGTTGCGTCTATGTGAAGTGATGAACTGTCCTTCTGAACTAAAATGAGTCTGCAGAAACATTCCAGTCTTACTTTAGAGTCTTCACAGTGAAAATATATGATACTGTGGTGAACTCTGCTGTGTTATTGGTCTGAGGAGACTCTTAATGACAGTCTGTCATTTAGATCCACATGATGTTTCCAACTTTATCTGTTATCAATAACTCCGACTCATTATTCACAACTGAGATGACAAAGTTTTCATATTCAAAGCCACAATCTTTAAAATCCAAATTGCAGGCAGAAATTATTAATTTTTAGTTATATTATTTCTATACATTTATTAATTTAGTTTTTTGTCAGATTGTCATATTTATTTGTTTGTTTATTGACAGACTGTCCTAATTAATGTGAACTCACTTTCTTTGCTTTTATTTTTTAATCGGTTGTTACACGATCTTACCGTAATACTGCTGGATACTGCTGCTCGCTCAACATACTGTTTGTGGACAACTTTGGCACCTTCTTAGACCACCCTTACCACTTCAGACACGATGGAGTGCATCCAAACTTTCACGGATCACGTCTCCTCGCTATGAACATGGAACTTATGTTAAAATCCTCTCTTCATTACTTATGTTTGGTGAGCCCAGCCTGTTCTACTAACGGTAATAATTGTCATTCTGCTATACAAATCCCTGTATTAATAAATCATAGACCCAGATCCAGAAATGTCCCTGTAACATACAGGAATCAAAACAATTTATTACCGGTTTGGACTCCAACTATTAGTCCCCCACAAAGCCATGCACCTCAAATAATAAAAATGGCATTATTAAACGTCAGGTCACTAACTAATAAGTCATTTACAGTAAATGACCTTATACGTACTCATAACCTGGATTTCACTCTACTGACTGAGACCTGGCTGGACAGAAATGGCCCAGTTGCACTCATTGAGACAGCACCTCCTAATGTTAAATTCCTCCAAACCACCAGAGCTGAAAAAAGAGGCGGTGGGATAGCTGCTGTCTTGTCTGATTCCTATAGCTGCAAGAAAATCCCCCCCTTTGGGGAATTCACGTCCTTTGAATGCCTCGCTATATCTATAACTTGTAATGCTCCAATTTTAATCATCATGGTCTATCGGGCACCAAAATCTAAATATGGCTTTCGTGATGAATTCTCCGAGCTACTGTCCAAGGTCTCTACCAACTATGATTGCATAATTATCTCAGGTGATTTTAATATCCATGTTGATAATAAAACAGACCCAGATGCTTAAGACTTCATTTGCTTGTTAGAGGCATTTGACTTCACTCAGCATGTCTCAGGGCTCACCCACAATAAGGGCCATACTCTGGACTTAGTCATATCAAAAGGACTTAATGTAACCGTACCCTGTGTTATAGATGTTGCTATTTCAGATCACTGTTGCATATTCTTTAATGTGTCTGCTTTTCCTGCACAACAGAAGGGTGCCCGAATAATCAAAAAACGTATCATTAACAATAATACCATTGAAACCTTCAAGAAAACAGTAAATGAGTTATCGTTGTTCATGGCCTTATCAACTGAGGATCCTGTGAACAACTTCAACTCAAAAATACGAAATATCATTGATAGCAACCGATTAAAAATTTGAACACATTACACCTGTTCTTAGATCTCTACATTGGCTCCCTGTCAAAACTAGAATTGATTTTAAGATTCTGCTTGTCTACAAAGCTCTAAATGGCCTTGCACCTCAGTATATAAAAGACATGCTCATTAGATATGAACCAGCAAGAACTCTTAGGTCCACCGGCAGTGGTCTTTTAACCATCCCTCGTACTAACTCTAGAGCAGGGGAGGCTGCCTTCTGTATCTATGCCCCAAGTAGATGGAACACCCTGCCTGAGGACTTGAGAGACGCTCCTACACTGAGCACTTTTAAAAGCAGGTTAAAAACCTTACTTTTTTCTAAAGTTTATGACTGAGTGTTTGTGTGTGTGTGTGTGTGTGTATGTGTGTGTGTGTGTGTGTGTGCGCGCGTGCATGTGTGTGTTCTGTGTATTGTAAGATTTGTATAGGCTGCATGCGCTGGTTCTTTGTATAGTTGCACAAACTTTTTGCACTTGTCCTTCAATCATGTTGTTGCTTATGTGTAAAGCACATTGTGTTACATTGATTTGTATGAAATATGCTATAGAAATAAAGTTTAACTGATTGATTGATAATGCCTGGTATATAAACGAATCGCAAATCAACGTTGTTGGTGGATGAAGCGCAGTGAACAAGCGAAAGTGAAACTAAGTCGTATAGATTAAAGTTGAAACGAACCAAAGGTGATTAAATTAGTTAATGAGTCGATACACAAGATACAGAGAAGAATTAAGTGAAATTAAAATAATAAATGAGGAGTCGACCAGACAGACGGTGGTTTCTTCTATAAAACAATACGATGGTGGAAAAACTTTTAGCCGTTAAGCTAATGCTAATGTGACGTTACAGATCGTTAGGTTCTGGTGATGATCATCTTTCTTACCGTACAGTTCAGGTGTTATTCCACACAGAGTCAGCAGACAGAAACAAAGATCCAGAGATGTTCTCATGTTGAAGATGAAGGTGGAGGACGAACTTCAGACAAGAACTTCTTCCTCAATGTTTAAGTAAACTGTCGTCAAAGAGAGATTTACAGTCCAACGTCCCAGATAAAGTGTCAGCGGGCCGCTGCTGAACACCACACAGTCCAGTTTAACGTTGATCCCGTCCGTCAATATGTTGATGTTCAGTAGATATAGCCTACGTAAAAAGGCCTGGACACGCTGAAAAGTTTTCCAACAGTTAACTTCCCTCTTTATGTGCTTCCTCCTCTCAGGTGCGGTCGGTGCTGTACCTGTGCAGCAGTGTTGCCAGATCTCGCGAGAGAAACAAGCAAGCGGGCCTATGAAAACAGAAAACAAGCCAGAAATGTATTGAAGTGTATCATTGTATTTATTATTGTTTTTATATATTATGCTATCCTTTCTTGTTTTAGTTCCAGGACTTCAAAACATTATGATATAAAATACAACAGGAAGAGGATCGAGGATCATCCTCATCTTTCAAGGTGATTCAGGCACCAAATACAAAAACATATTCAACAACATAACAATTAGTTGAAAAAGAAGTTCTGAAATATCTATAAAAAATATCTGACATATCGTTACATTTTAAACAACATGTTCTCAATGGTCCACAATCAAACAAGAACATAATGAGGCGAGTTCAAGATCATGCGGCGCTGCGCAGCTGCCTAAATCGTGATGCATGCTGGTTTAAATGTGTCCATGATGACCTGGATGGAAGTGGTTGTGGTTGACTGCTGTGTCTTACATGCAAACAGCACATGTTGAAGTTCAGTGTTTTCTGCATTACAAGCTCTTATTAACTCTTTCTGCTCCGTCACATTAACAATACAAAGAATGATCCTGAGCTGCGGGACAACAAGGCATCTGATTCAGTATTGTGTTCTGATTATTGTATTTTATTCATTCAGTAAAATGTATTTCATTCATTGTGAATAATGTTGCTATAAGAAAATACATCATCTTATGTGTTTATGCTTATTTGTTAAATGTAGTCAGCAAATTCCCCTCAGCTGTGATATAATCATGCACCAAAGCACAGTTGTCTTCATAATGAATAACTGTTGTAAATGTATTGTATTGTTATTGGGCAAAACTTACTATAATGTACCAGATAGACAAAGTTTAAATTTATTTAATTATGACATTACAAGGAAAACAGAACGTGAGCATTTACAGTAAGACAACATTTTTAGGCTATCCATCTACTCTTAATGTGTCACTGTGTGACCATTTGAAGGGAAGCAATTACAAAATATCCAAATTTGAAGTTGTAATTGTGACAAAGCTGTCACATTCTGTTGTCTCTGAATATGAACTGTCCACATGCGTGTGTAAAAGAGCACATCATTAATCCTGTTCCAGAAAGGTTTTCTATTGGATCAAGTAGGCTAACCCTTAAAGGGTAAAACTCACAATATATATCATACAATATATATTCATACAGCGCTGAGCTGTGTGAATATGAACTGACAGGATTTTCATCCTCTTTTTCTTTCTCTCCGTCCGTCTTTCTATCTTCTTCCTGGAGGTTGCTGCTTGTTAGCAACATGTTAGAATTCTACAGTTATATATTATTAAAAACTAAACTAAACGTCCATCATTGTTCCTCAAACGTCTCGTTCTGTCCATAACACAAAGATATTCAGTTTACTGTCACAGAGGAAAGAAACAGAAAACATTCACATTTAATTTAACATTATTGATCATGTTGAAGTGAAGATTAAATACATAAATCTTCATGTGAGTCGAGACTCAGAGATCCTGAAAGAGTTTGGACTTGTTCTGTTTTGTCACAAACCAACGATCACAGCAGCTGGAGGTCTGATAACTGACTCAGGGTCAGCTGGGAATCTGTCTCAGTGCAGCTTCTAGTTTATTGATTATCAGCAGCAGATTCATGTGTGACTGTGTGTTAATTTGGGGATGATTATTTTATTTATTACCACATGTATATAAAACCAGAGCAGTGTGTCTTGTTGTCGTCCTCTCTCTCTACCACTCACACTCATTTTCAACAATGTAGTAAAACCTGTTTGTGTGGTTTTACTTAATCTGAGCGAGGAGACGTCTAATAAATGATAAGAGCTGTCAAACCAACAGGTTCTTAAAATGTTTCCTGGTTCTTGTTTCCTTCATGATGACTGGAGAGCAGCGACCTCAGAGATCCAGCTGTCAGAGTTCACACAGAGAGAGAAGAAACTTTATAAAGACATTTGTAAAGTGGGAGGAGCTCGCACCACTATTCCACTTGGTCTCCTGGTCATCAGCTGCTGACATGAAGGGGAACAAGCCCACAGTTACTAACAGTGAAACACCTTTAAAAAAGGGCCAATACAACTCATAAAAGGCAGTTTTTCATCTGCCAAGAAGTGATTTCAGCTCCTACCTTGTGACTGAAAGGTTGATACACATCTATCCATCCACCTACAGAAGGTTCCAGGTCAGAACAAAACGAGAGTTTCCAGAAACCATCAGAGTCTGCAGACAGACACACACACACACACACACACACACACACACACACACACACACACACACACTAGTAATGACGTCACATCATTATAGAGCATCACTCCGATCAATACTATCGATGTGTGCTGATTATCAGGGTACATGTGACGTCACTGAGCAGGTGTCTATCAGGTAATGACTCCATAATTATCTGTGAATCAATAGATTGACCATTTTCTTAATGAGCTGCTACTGATTACCTAAGAAGCTGATTGGCTCAAACTAGCAACGACCTATTAATTACTAATAACTTAATCATTAGTTAACTATTCACATGATGATAAAGTTATGAATGATCGATTAGTCTTTCAGTTAACTACTCCATTATTGTTCACTAAAGAGTAACTGATGATTAATTAATGAGCTGACTTGGTAACTATTCAGTATTGTTGTTTCATGCTAGTCTATAAATCACAGTGATTCAGGAGTTACTCATTAACTATCAAGTCCTTCCTGATTCTCTCTTAATAACTGCTCACATGTGATTAACTGGTTGTTAACATTACAGGACCTGGTCCAGCTGGACCGGGTCTCCCCTTCAGGACTGAATGTGGCCGCAGGGCAGGACGGATGATGATCCGAGTCACATCTCTTTTTTATTGATCTGTTGCTCTCTGAGCTGTTAGACAGTCATTCCTATGATGGGAATGATTTTGATTACCAACTTGCTCAGCTAGCTACCCATCGATTTGTGTGTGTCATCCTCTTACCCAAACATTGGAGTCTCTGCAATCAACTAAGGCAAAGATCTATGCCGATAAATAGACAACGGTGTGATGATTCCGTTCGACTCCCAAGACGATCGTTACCCGACTGGCCAATAGGAACGTGGCCCCGCCCATGACACTATTTTCACAGGGAGAGCAAAATCCTGACTTGAGAGCAAGAAAGTTTTGAAAGAAAATGTTTTCACACTGATAGGAAAAAATATATATATATATTTGAGAGATTAAAAAATGAGAAAATACTTTCTCTAAAAACTTTTTTGTCTCAAATATTTTCATTTTTTGCTATCAGTGTGATAACTTTCTGTCTCACTCTCAGATCATTTATTTGCTCGCATGTCATAAAGACACAAATCTAACTATAGAAGACAAAGTGCAGCTCATGAGTCATAGTTATGTATGCTGATGAAGCTTTTATTGTGAAGGTTTGTACCGGATGTGTTGCAGCCCTCACTGCCTGCAGCCTGAGGAGCAGAAACAGTGTGTGATGAAGCGTCAGAGTGCTGAGGAGTGTGTGGAGCTCCGTCACATAGAGCCTCCATCAGTGAGGTGAATCCTCAGAGGACATCAACAACTATGGAGCTTCTTCCTCTCGTGTGTCTCTGTCTGCTGAGCTGCTCTGCAGACGGTAAGAAAACTGATCATCATCACTGACAGTTTGTCATTTCACTTTATTTCACCTCCACAGGAACAATGTGGAAACATGCTGGATGTTAATCAGGATGCTTCCTGCTTTAGTGCGCACGAGACACCTGCTCAGCGCCCGGTGACGTCACATTTATCCCCGATCGATAGTATTGATCGGATCGATTATAGAAGAATTACAGCAGAATGATGCTGAGTTTTATCTCGAGATGCTTTATAATGATGTGTCGTCATCACTGCTGTGTGTGTTCGTGTTCGTGCGTGTGCGCGTGCTCGTGGGGCGCGTCTCCATCCTGCTGCAGACTCTCGCAGGTTTCACAGAAACTCTTCTGAGGACATGAAACCTTCCGGATGTTGTGATCGTTGGACTTTGGACTCTTTTATCGGAGGTGAAATAAAACGCGTGTGTGTCTGAAGCTCCTGTTAAGGAGAAAATAAGGAAGATTTGATAGTTAATCATCGTTAATGAGTAACTCCTGAATCATTTATAGACTATATAGGAGATAATGAGTTACTACAGATCAGACTGGAGATAATCAATGAATCATCAGGTGATGATCAGTTCATGAGGAGGGCAATAAAATGATCTTTTAAAGGTGCATTTCAAAGCTCTCAAGGACACATAACAACAAGAACAGGAGACAGTTTAGTGCAAATGGGGATAAATCCATAAATCAATCAATAAATAATGTAACTACATGGTTTCAGGAGCTCGGCACAGAGTTCAGACTCTGCAGTCCTCACCGTACAGGAAGTGAACCGGGCCGGGTCAGGCAGGTTCGACTTCCAGGGTGAGAACAGAACAGAGTGTGATTATGTGATTAGTCTGATACAGAGAAGGCCACTCGGAATAAGTGTGTTTTCAGGTGAGATTTAAAGGTGGAGACGGTGTCAGAGGTGTGAATGTCTGGTGGGAGAGAGTTCAGAGGCTGGAGGCAGATCGGCTGAAAGTTCTGACCCAGTGGTGGTTCGGTTGGCAGACGGGGTGAAGAGCTGGATGGTAGAAGAGGATCAGAGGGTGTGTGGATGTGGATCATCTCAGAGAGACATGATGGTTATGAAGGATCTTGAAAGTGAAGAGTAGAATCTTAAAATCACTGCAGGATTTGATCCAGTGGAGCTGCTGCAGGCTGGAGTGACGTGTTCAGCAGAGGGAGTTCTGCTGATGATACGGCAGCGAAGTTCTGGACCAGTTGGAGTTTATGGAGTGATTTCCGAGGAAGACCATGGAGGAGAGAATTACAGCAGTCCAGACGGGATTTAATCAGAGTGTTTACCAGAATATCAGTGCAGGCTGGATGGAAGTATGAAGGACTGAGTAACATTATTGATTAGTGAAAATAATACAGAGTAGTTAACAGGAAGACTCACTGATTATTAATTACTTCATCATGATGTGAATAGTTAACTAATGATTAAGTAATTAGTAAGTAATAAGTATTAGTGTTTGTTTCTTCTTAGATAATCAGCAGCAGCTCATTAAGAAAGTTCAGCATGTTGATTCACAGATGATTATGAACGAGTCATTACTTAATGATTAATGAATATAGTATCTCAGCATGTTCTGTCATTAACTATCAAGTTGTTCCTGGTTCATTCCTCAGTAACTCCTCATATGTTTGTTTACCTCATTGTAAAGTGTTGCTGCTGAACCTTTAACTCCAACCTGTGAACTGCTGTAACAACATATTTCAGTGGTTTTATGGAATGTGAACCAAAAACAAAACAACAACAACAAATCACACATAAAGTCATCAGCAGGTCGTGTTGGGATGTTTGTTGTTTGTGTGTTTAACTTGCTGTATTGTCTTCCAGGGTCAGTCGTCGTCACCGTGGAGGAAGGAAGTGACGCCATGTTGCCCTGCTCCATCAGCCCCAAGCAGAACATCGAGAAACAGACGTTTGACTGGAAGAAAGGCCGTCTGGAGGTTTTCTTTTATCAGGAAGGCAAACATTACAACAACGGTGGCCGAACAGGTCAAGATAAACACTTCGAAGGACGCGTTCTTCATTTTGAGGATGAACTGAAACACGGCAACGCCTCCATAAAAATCACCAGAACACAGCTGACTGACAGCGGAGACTACTCCTGTACTTTCCCCCCCGACAGAGGTCAGTCCAGCGTCACTCTGCATGTCGGTGAGTATTTTATCACACAGTTCTGACGACTGATGGACTGTTAAAGTTCTTACATTTAATCATTTGAAGTGTTTGTGTAACATTTCTTTCTCAAACCGTCTCCAGACTTCCTGTTAATGTCAACAATGAATTATTAAATCACATAATGATCACACTTTTATTTGTTTGTGTTTATTCTGACTGATGTTCTTTAATGTTTTTTTTGTCTTTATTGCCGAATTACTGATTATAATATTGAGGGTAATATAATTATTCAATATTAAACTTATATTTAAATCAATACTGCTTTTCCAAACACACATGGTTTTTTTTACAGCTGAAGAAATTATTTCCACACCTATCAGATAAATTAATATTGTGTAGATATTAATATTAATTAATGTTCCTCTGGTACGAGCTGCAGGTCTGCTGGTTATATTCCTGCTTTAACTCACTTCATCATGTTACTTTTTGTGGCTGCAGCGATCAAAGTTCCTCACAGAGACGAACAGTTTCATCTCAGATTAACTCAAAAACTCTAATTGTGTTGATGTTTCAGTTTCCCAGTATCACATGTTTTCCATGTTGGTGATATCACATCATCACTCTGATATAATTACTGTGTTCTGTTTTCCCTTTTAGCTCCTGACCCAGAGCGCTCTGTGTTAACCTCTTCAGGCTCATTTTGATCGTGTGTGTTTCTGTCCCTCAATATTTAAACATTTTAAAGTGTGTAATAGTCCAACAAGACCACGAGCAGCTGATACATGTTCACTGCATCACTGTAAAACACTCTGAGGGTTCATCAGGTGTGTTGATCTGATTTAAGACTCTGAGAGAGTTTAATTAGGAAATGATCAAACTGAAAAACTAGAAACTTTTTTGTTTTATTTTTTATCAAACATTATTTTTAGAAATTAAATTAATGAATTATAATCTGGTCCATCAGGCTGAAATTCTCAGGATCTCTCCCTCAACTTGTCTAAAATGTCTGAACCAAGTTTTATGCTGACAGACAGAAGAGGCTCTGAGATATTTTAGAAAGTGCAGTACAGATTATCTCCAGCAGATGTCCACAGAGTTCTCTAAAACTCCTCCAAAGTTACCAAATGATGATAATAAATCCCTTTAAGATGCTGAAAAATGTCCCTCAGTGTTAAAGTGGACGATAAAAAGATGTTGTGAGTGTTTAAATAAAGATTTACATCTTTATTATCATTGAATCATGTCTCCTTAAACATAAAAATACAGTTTCTCTGTTATGTGGGTGTCCCGCTGCCACAGGAAGTCCGACAACATTCACTTCCATATATGGTCACACAGGTAATTTAATTGGCTGCTGACTCAGAGTGTTTTCACGGTGCTGACTTCCCATTGGATGAGAGCAGCTGTCAATAACTCACACGTGGCGCTCGCGTACAGATGCTGTCCTGTGATTGGCTGATGGAGTTAAAAGACCGTTAGGTTCGTCACTTCAGGTCGTAGAAAGATGCTGATTGGTTGGTTTTGTTCCGGGGCGTTTACTGATTTCAGAGATACTGAACTTCATTGGTCAAATCTTTTGTCGATACTTTAAATTGATTAAAATGAAGTTGTTCGGAAAGTTTGACGAGCGGCGCTAAAAATAAACGAGCGACACAATCGACTTTTATTGTGGTGGTTTTAAGTTCCGCTTCCGTTTAACCGAGCTGGATTTAATGGCTGGACTTTAGTCTTTAAAACGAGCCGCTGTTCGTCTATAAATGTCTGTTTTTACACCTATAAATACAGTTTAACTGCGGCTACACAGGCTAGCTAGTAAGTAGCTAACTGTTTACTGCCGTAAAGTGAGACGCTGCTGTTGTAATGTCGTAAATCTTTATTTCAGGTTCCTGAATGTGTCGATAAAAACGAACCTGTGAGCTTTCAGATGAGGTGTAATATGTGTGTGTTGACTTCTGACGTCAACATGAAAATACGATGTTTATGTTTTTATTATTTTTTACTGTAAATATCGGGTCGCGCGCATCCTGCGCACCTTATAACATTAAAAGACAGAACAGGTGAAAACATCCCAGGTGAGTCCTGATTGTGATGACGTCACTCTCCACCTCTCACTAACAGTAAATGGCTGTCATCAGCTCCACAGGCCTCAGTATCATTCAACACACTAACATCTGTTGAGCTGAACCTCTGAGTGTCATTCTGATGTGTTACACATCTGGAGACAACAACATCTGTTCACTTTGTGTCAGTGTTAAAGATTCACACTGAAGACTACCTTTATATTATATTTGTGATGACAGTGAGTAGAAAATGTAAATATTGTGCTTTGATCATCTCAGTGACAAAAATACATTCGCAGTTACACACACTCAGTATTCCAGTTTATCAGATATACTTAAATCAAACTAACCAGTCTCATTAAACAAACCAGGAATTAATCTTCATGAAGATTTTAATGATCAGATTTTGTTGAATCTGTTTAACGATGTTGATTCAGTCTTATTGTCAGTCTGCAGACTGTAGTTTGTGTTTTAAACTGCATGTCTGTGTAGTGTGTTGGGATACTGAGAGGTGTTTCTAATATTAAGTACACCCTCATTGGACAGAACTAAAATACAAATATACAAAAACACAAAAGTTTAATCTTTCACAGCCTTCTCTTTGCTATCAAGCAGAATTTCAATTAATTTCATGATTCATTTGCATGCAGACAGCTAAATTATAATATTTGTTATTAACACAGATCCATTGACATATCAGCACACGTTTAAAAACTGTGTTTAATATTTCATTTATATATTTTTTATATTGTAGCCCTTCAAATTGAGCAGAAATGTATGTATATAAACTGTGTATATGAATCTGCCTTAAACTGGAAAAATGTTTGATTTACATGTGAAACAATACTGGAGGCTTATATTGTGCTTTTTTATTTCTTTGTTCATCTGTGTTTCTCTCTTCTCCCTGTAAACGGTTTATTTCAGCAGATATGATGTATATCGATATATCTGTACAGTCTATAGATGCACATTGTGTTTTTTTTTCAGTGGTTACCAATAATTACTTCTTCTCATGGCAGATACAGATAACTGATAATTTCACATCTCAAAATAAGTTCCTATCCTGAAGTTTATGCAAACTATAGGGTTAGAAAAGACTCAGCTGTGAGAAAAG
>OZ023157.1:2489034-2493856 GCA_963678695.2 Diplodus puntazzo | reverse complement strand
ACGAGGAAACATCAGTATGCAGAGTAGACGGAAAATAATTTGATGGAGCACAGGAAAATGGATGCTAAACTCTTTACTCGCACTAATATATAAAATGTTGAAGTGAAGTCCACTGCAGTATGTGCAGCTTATGCATGATATTTACAGCACACTGGTCACAGCTACACATATCAACAACTAATGATACCAACTAATAACCCATGAAGTATTACAATTATTTTATGATTGAACCACAAAGACAGAAATCTTACCACTGATAAACATGACAGTCTCAGCACTAGTCTGATGTTTAATTTCCTCCTGAGTGACCACACAGCGGTAGCGTCCTGTCTTGGTCACAGTGGTCTTGAGGGTAACGTAGTAACGACCTCCTCTCTCTGAGACCTGAGGCTCCTCAGCAGGAAGGATGTTTCCAGAGCTGTCCTGCCACTCCACTTTAGGTTCTGGAGAAGCTCCTCGAACTTCACACTGCAGCAGAGACCAGTCCTTTGTGGCATCAATAGTACTGATGTACGGCTCTGGAGATGCACCTGTGAACATCATATAAACAACAACAGCTCATTAAGGTCAGCTAGAAATGAAATAAATACATTAGCTGCAGCCTTCAAGTTAAGTAGAGTAACTAATTTTATTTTTTTCTTATAAAACATTAACTTCAAATAAGAATATCAGAAAAGTTTCTTGTCACTACCAGTAAAAGAAAAACCAGTGGAAAAATCTGATGTGATGATGATGTCACTGATTTCTACATCTGCAATGTGTGCTACAACTTTGTGCTCCAGAGTGTGTTATATTCAAAACTTTAGACACAATACTTTCGTTTAAACACACTGTCCTGGATCAGACTGAGCAAACACAACAGTATCTAAAGCTCAGGAGCCAAAACAGCTTTAAGTGATCATTCAAAATGCTGCTGGTGAGAGTTTCAGTGCAAAAGGCGGTAAGGAAGCAGCAGCGTATAAGAGAACTGACAGGCACATCTAAAAAAATTAGAATATCATGGAAAAGTTCTTATTTTCTGGAAAGTAATTTTGAAAGTGTTTTGTGTGTATTATTGAGTCTCTCATCCTCCTCTTGACAAACCCCACAGATTCTCTAAGGGGTTCAGGTCAGGTGAGTTCAAGCACAGTAATACAAACCAGTTACTCGTCCTGCTGCACTGGTAACTGGTTTTCTGACCATTGTATTACTGTGCTTGAACTCACCTGACCTGACCTGTCAGGAGGAAGACGAGAGACACCAGAGCCAACAATACAGGTGAGCCTAGGGATGCTTTCAAAGCAAACTGGGCTTCCATGACACCTCACTAGTGCCACAGGCTGGTCACCTCCATGACACACAGTGATGCAGTCATTTGTGCAAAAAGAGCCACGACCAAGTACTGAACGAGGAAACATTAGTATGCAGACTAGAAGGAAAATAATTTGATGGAGCACAGGAAAGTGGATGCTAAATTCTTTACTCCACTGCAGTATGTGCAGCTTATGCATATTTACAGCACACTGGTCACAGCTACACATATGAACAACTAATGATACCAACCCATGAAGTATAACAATTTTTTTATGACTAAACCACAAAAACAGAAATCTTACCACTGATATCCATGCAGGTCTCAGCACTAGTCTGATGTTTAAGTTCCTCCTGAGTGACCACACAGCGGTAGCATCCTGTCTTGGTCACATTGGTCTTGCTGGTAACGTTATAACGACCTCCGCTCTCTGAGACCTGAGGCTCCTCAGCAGGAAGGATGTTTCCAGAGCCGTCCTGCCACTCCACTTTAGGTTCTGAAGAAGATCCTTGAACTTGACACTGCAGCAGCGCCCCGTCCTTTGTGGCATCAAGTATTGTGGTGATGAAGGGCTTTGATATACCTGTGAACATAAAAAATACAAAAATTGAAATGTAATAATTGCATGTTTTTGTGTTTCTACCTTCACTGGCTGTGGTTGTATTGTAAATTAGCTCATCCCTTAAAACCAGTCCAACCTCCTGTCAACTGGCTGAAGTTTATATTCCTATATCCGATCTTCTTTCCTCTGAAAGACCATCTCTGTTGACCTCAGACAATCTGACTCTGTTGAGGCCTTTAAATTTAAACTTTGCGCCATCTTGTCGTCTCCCTCATGGATCAATGTTGACTTATTTAGAGAACATCCATAAGTATCTTATTCTTAATTACAAAAAATGCTAAGCAAATCAAAATAAGAACCCTGGCATATGAATATGTATTTAAAATAGAAGTAATTTGTAATTCAAAGATACAAAAAGACATATTATACAAACTGGTATAATATTTTAGACATTTATTATCCTCAGGATTTAACTCCTGATGTAGCCAATCTGATTTTACATCAAAGATCATTTCAATAGTTGAAACAGTTTTCTTATAGAAGAAAGTCCAACATATTCCATATATTATTAAGGATTAACCGATAATCAATTGTTGAAAATGGTAACGACATTAGCAAATGGCTATATGACACTTCAACTTTTAATAAACTGTCACTTAATTCCTATCAAGGTATTAATTAATATTTATTTACTAACTTTTATTGTTAAGTGTTACCTTTAAGTTTTTATTTAAGCTCAATTCAAAATATAAATCACAGCTTAAAGGAGAACTTTGGCCGTTTTTAACCCATAACCCTGCTGATTGAGGTGACCGAGTGCTGTCAGTAGGAAAAATAACGTGAATTTTTTGCACAATATTGATCGTTTATCAGGACGGCAGCTAAAGCGAATCTATAAGGGGCAGACATCCTTATGTTTCACTTTCGGTTATGTCTGCCCCCATAGGTTCACTTTAGCTGCCGTTCTGATACTCGGTAAATCATGTCAACCTGCTGCACTGTGAGAACAACACGTCTACATGGAGTTACTGTATCAGAACCTTTCAATGATACTGAGGCTCAGAGAGCTGTAGCACACCTTACAGCTACAGAGATCAGTGACATCATCACTCACCTGGGATTTCTCCTGATCGGTCTCTCAAGAGCCGTACTGAAAGATAAATAAGAAGATTAGTTCTTGTGACATGAATGAGCGATTTTATGAACTTGCCTTAAGTCATTACTGGATTAATGTTTCAACATGAGCAGAGGCGCTTATTCACACAACAAAGGTCACATATCTAAGATGTGTCAGAATATGTCGGATTGAACTAAGCAGGAAGAAGTAATCAGGCAGCACTCCACTCATCAGCTTCCCATGTCCTTTTTTAAACATGTTGAAGATTTAGAAGATTGACACCACAAGCAGCAATTAGTGCTGGTTAGCTTAGCTTAGCATAAAGATTAGCAGGGGAAACAGTTAGCATGCTTCTGTCCGAAGGTGAAAATCAGCCTCTAGTCACACTATGGAGCAGTATTTCTATGAGTGGGTCACTTTGACTGAGAATACAACAAATTCACACTGTTGCACCTACAGTTGACCTACCAGAGTCCTGCTGCTGGCATGTAAAGCAAAGAAGAAGAAGATAAAGACACAAACATGCATGTAAACACTGCAGCATATAAAATCAGCTTTGCAGAATTTTGGGGAAATTAAATACATTAATTATATCTACATTATCTGGTGAGTGGCACTGAAATGTTGTCTGTTTACCAGAGAAAGCAGGAGTGGTTGGAGCGTGCAGGAGCAGCAACTGTATTAAACACCTGAGCTGATATTGCAGGCAGACTGGTTAGAGAGCAGAAGAAGAGCTGCAGCTCCTCCACCAAGCAGAGACACAGAAGATCTTGCAGGCAGGCAGAAGGAAAACTTGCAGGCTATTGATTAAAGCTGCTTATCAGGAAAGAAAGAAGAGAAATCCATGAGAAAATATGTTTACATATACACATTGAAACAAGTCTAGTGAGCAGACATGTCTGATCGGTTTTTCCTTCTGCTTTTTCATTCATATAATAACTTTTGATGCAATATTGTGTTTTAATGGTGCAAACAGAGAAATAGATCAGCGAAGTCTGGTGTAATAATGTACAGAGCATCCCAACACTGAGAGAAAAAAGGACTAATCACTGAACCCTAAAGATAATGCTGGTGTCATTCTATATTTTCCATCAAATAGCATAAAAACAACATCATGTTGTAGTATCAGCTGAAAAAAATATGTAAAAAAGATTCTGGGACTTCCCTAACAATAAAAAGTTTTCAAATGTATCTTCAAGTTAGAAATATATTATGGATGTAGACAGCATGACAACTATAAGAGATCATCAGGTGTCAACAGGTGTAATTGATTGTAACAGGAGATTAAAAGGACACAAGAACAGACGGTCAAACCTACAACAGCTGGAGATCTTGTCATACAGCAAATTAACTGTTTAATGAAAATACTCACCGACAACAAGCTCAGTGATGAATAGTTGACTCGGCTGAAGAAGTGGAAATTCACAGCTGTAGTTCCCGCTGTCAGCCACCTTCACTTTCTGGATCTTTATGGAGGCGTTTCCGTTCATCAGTTGATCTTGAAAATGTGAGACTCGACCTTTGAACTGCTCATTTTGACCTCTGTTGGCATCATATTGGCCTGAAGCATGCATGTGCACATCCTGCACCCCCTTCTGACCATATTTCTTCCAGTCAAAGGTCTCTCCTGTGAGGTCCACATCGGTTCTGATCAAACACGGTAAAACAGCATCACTGCCTTCTTTCACGACCACTTTGACACCTGGACACACAAAAAAAGGATATTTAATCATGATGCTCAACAGAGAGCCGTTAGGTGAAAACATTTGCTCTGACACTCCAGTTTGTAAGCATGTTAGTTAGTAATCCACTAATGTACGGCTATAAACTTTCCTCCCCATCACACCTGCTC
>OZ023157.1:2366534-2481534 GCA_963678695.2 Diplodus puntazzo | reverse complement strand
TTTTCAGCCTTTTAACCTTTAAGCTTTTTCAGAAATTCAGCTTTTTCAAAAAAATAAAATAAAAAATTAACATTAAAGCAAATGGGAAAATCTTAAAATCCTCTGCAAAACTCATCGCCTTTCAACCTCTTCTTGTCCATCATACTTTCAACTAGAGACACCATTCCAACTTTAAACGAGTCAGCAGATCTTGAACTCTTCGGCTTGTATTCAGTTTTAAAAAAATATTGTATGGTTTTGAAAAAATTACAGTTTTAGTTTGAAGGATTTTTGTCTTCTGAGTTTATAATTAGTGTATATTGCGTCAGCTCGAGTGTGTGACATCATCGCTAGAGTGTAGAGCAGCAGGAACACCTCAAGAAAATCTCATTTCAGATGTAGGACTTTCAGTTTTGGATGTGGAAGCCCTGGAGCGACAAGAACTGCAGAAACTGCCCCAGAAACCGCAATGTTAATTTTGAGCCTACATTTCTGGAGACGGTACCTGATTTGTCTCTCGCATTTCTGCCCTCATTTCTCTCTTTCCAGAAATAAAAACAACATGACGGAGTTCAGCCATGTCTCCTCTCACTCAACATATAAATATTTTGTCCATTACCACTAGTTTTTTCTCAAATCGTAGACTTCTCTTCAGCTGGGTTTGGATCCCACATCTTCTACTTTACATAGACAGTGCAGCCATTTTAAGCTCTTTCTGCCTTTAACTTTTCACCTTACTCTACAACTTTTTGGCCTTTTTAGTCTTTTTTCACCTTTTTAAGCTCTTTCAGCCCTTTAAAGGCCCTCACACACCGCCCAGACGTCCAACTGCCTTATCCGAACACTCTCCGACCACTCCGTTGCCTCTTGTCTGACCCGTTCGGCATTGAACACACCGCTTCGACGTGCTGCCTACTGCACAGCAGCGTGTACGTTCTGCGCTTGCACGAGATGCAATAAGCGGGTGGCGCTTGTGTTGTGAGTTGTAAACAAGAGGCTTATGCACACAACTCTCTTTACTTTCAATGAAAACGAAGCTTAACTATTTCAGACAAAAACAGCTGCATACTAAACATGCAGAGTGGCATTACCAAACAAACACAAATTAATTCGTCCTGAACGGACATTACAGCTAGTCTCATGTCAGTACTGCAAAACATGAAAACTGGGATTGACGGAACGGAGTGCAAAGAAAAACAAAGCGCACAAAGTATTCCGCCCTCCCACACACCGCGCTGATTCGCTAGCACACCGCCAATCAGAACGGCCATTCAGTTAGCACACAACCAATCAAAGAATCCAGTAGCTCAGACATCCGACAGAACTCCTCCTCAGACTTTGCATGCTGAATCGGAGCAAGCAACGTCTGAACGACTCCGAAAGCTTCCGACGCAGCTGAACACACCAAACATATTTGTTCCCGACAGCTTTTTAGCCTTTTCAGATATTCATCTTTCTGCCTTTTTCAACTCCTTCAAACATTCAACTTCATGTTCAACAATTAAAATGTTCAACTTTTTCAACTCTTTCAGAGCCCTTCAGCTTTTCTGCCCTTTCAGCTTTTTAAAATATTCATCTTTCTTTTGAGCTACAGACACCATTCCAACTTTATAATATATAAATATTTTGGCGATTCCGTTACAGTTTTTTCCCATTCATTCTAATGGGGACATTTTCATCTTTGTCTCTGCTCCTGTTCCAGCATGTGTGCAGCTATTTTTCTGCCCTCTTTCTGCATTTTCAGCTCCTTCAATCATTCAACTTCATGTTCAGCTATTAAAATGTTCAACTTTTTAAACTCTTTCAGCCTTTAACTTTTCAGCTTTTCAGCCTTATCAGCTTTTCAGCTTTCCAACTTTTTCAGCTTTTCGCCAGTAGATTCAGCAGATTCCGCTTCAGCCTTTAGCATTCACACTGTATTTTCGCAGGAAATGCAATTTTTCTAGTTACCTATTAAAAATGTAGTCAGTGATTTAATCCAAGTAGCACAATGCCAAAGTTATGTCACTTAAATTTACTTTGGATTACTTTAGTTTTTACAGACCAATTAAATAATGGCTACAATTCATACAGATGTCTTTTCAAGGTTTATTTGCTCTCTCTGTTTCAGCAGACACCATGAAAACTACAACAAAATAAAGGTCATTAATCAGGGCCGTTTCTGTCTTTTTGGGGGCCGTGTGCAAGATTTGTTTGGGGGCCCCTATTTTGTCAAACTATGATGGATGGATTCCTAACCCTTTGAGGTGATCCACAAAGATGCAACAATCTATTACTTTATGATGAAAACATATTGTATATGTAAATTGTAACACGTATTTCTTGCATATAAAAGTCTCTATTGTGTTAGCATGGGTGTAAACTGTGTATGTGTAGGACAGTAGATGTAAATACATTCTTTTTTTTCTTACTCACTAAACAAACTGCTGTGTTGTGGATTCATCATGATTAATGACAAACATTAAACTGTAATGTTTTATTGACTCTGCTGTGATTCAGCCGGCTTTTATTTCACCTTCAGATCAGTGAAATACTCTGTTACATGTAAATCATTCAAAATCAGAGTTTAGTTTCCACGACAGAAAGCAAAGTGTTTGAATAAAAGCTGCAGGGACTCAAACTTTCCTCTGATCATGTGTACAATGACTGAAAAGATAAAGCCAGCTGTCCTGCAACAGTTGCACTGGAGCCACATGGTAACTGACTGCTGATGTGTTAGAACGACACTTTGATCATAAAACAGAAAGAAAACACAAAAATACTGGTAACTGCTGCAACTGATATAAACACAACAGTCCACTGACGGCAGATTAGCACAGAATGACTCGCTGCATCAGGCAATTCAAAATGAAAACATGCAGTCACACAGTTGAGTTTAAACATGACGTTGATTATGTCTAAGTATTATTAGTAGAACAATTTGGATGTCTTTATTTGAAAGTTGAAAGAAGCAGAGGACATTAGATTATGGTACATAGATGCAGAAACTCAAATAATTATTTTTTTCCCTTCTTTTCAACTTATTTATAATCTCTTTGACCTCCACAACAAACAACTTCATGAATGCAATGACAATGAGCAAATGTAGCAAATGAGCAATAGCTGATCACTCTGACTTGTATTACAGTAACTGTTAGAAAGGCCGCTCATGCGCGAATTAGTACGTTCCTGCAGGCTGGCGAAGTGACATGCAGCAGCAGAGTAAGAGAAGACTGTGTGATAACGTTACGTATGCGTCATTGTCCCTAAAGTGAGTTATATACTTCAATCCTGCATGTTCCTTGTTTGTAACGTAATATAAGTTCATACTTGTCAGACAGATATGTAAAAGCTTCATTGAAACGTGTTTAAAGACGTAACGGAGATTAGGCCTGAATTCTTTATTTTCACTTTGCATATTTTGTATTTACTCCGTCTGTATCCTTTAAATATTACTAAGTTTACATCTATATTGTATAAGTTTGTGGACAGTATGTTTGGCTAGAGTAATTAATCCCTTTTGTTGAGTGTTTACATCACGTTCTCAGAATATACCAGAAAGTGTTCATATCCGGCCACTAGGTGGCGCCATGGCACTATTTTTCTACATAGAAAACCTAATTTAGTATTTGAGGTAAAGTTGCACTGTTATGAGACCTGTTCACCTTATTATATTACTGCAAGTGATTTGGAATTTTGTGTAACTTTATTTGTGATATTAAGATGATTATTATTGATTCTTTGTTTATTTAATTGCAGATCACACACTCCTGCCAAATCACACGTTGATTCTAAGATTAACACTCCTGTACCAGTGTGTGCTATGCTGTGCTGTGCTACAAGTATTCAGTAAAGAGTTGGATTGCATATTCCTTGAGTCCTGTGTTCTGACCGACACCCCAGGGAGACACCCATCCTAATTGCATCATTCTACAGTCCATTCACCTTATTGCTAAACAACCACAACCATTATACAGTAACAGTAAGTAAAGAAAAACATCTGCATCTGACCTGTCCTAGGCAAGTTACAGCCAGTTATCAGTGTACCATCCTTTACTTTGTCCAGTGAAAAACAAGAGTAATACTACATTTCATCAACAGCAAGTAGAAGTACAGTTCGGAGCATAGAAAAGGGTTATTACATCGTAAAATGAAACATTGAAGTAAAAAAAACAAACAAACAAAGAGATATATATTTTATCAATTGAGCTCAAACAATAAAGATAAACAGTGCAGGTTAAAAAAAAAGTAAAGGTAAAATGTGCTGACATAATCACATTCACCATAGAACCCCTGAACGCCAAATAAGACGTGTTTATATGAATTTTAAGGATTTGGATTGGATCAGCGGTTCAAAGCTTAATAAACTTTTGACAAAAAAAATGTGTAGTCTTTCATGCAACATTAATAGGCAGTTCTGGGTTACATTTGGCTATCAGTAATAATGAATGATTATCAGGGATAATTATTCATTATTATAAATATTAAGATCCAGTTTACATAAGATCACGTCCCTTAAAGAAGGCAAGACATAGCAAATTTACAAAATCAGTCTCATAAAAAGGTACTAAACTGTTTATAACTCTGATTAAGAATTACCTTAATAACTACAACTACATTTACCTTAACAGCTGTAATGGCTGAAGGATTTTAGAGCTTTTGACAGTGTAGAGGTTGGAAACATTCACTCTTGTACAATATTAAATAGACAGCAAGGAGGTTCAAAGGCCTTAATTTAACACGAAGATGAAAACACACAATCTAACTAACATGTACTATAAACAGGTGTGTGTGTGTGTGTGTGTGTGTGTGTGTGTGTGTGTGTGTGTGTGTGTGTGTGTGTGTGTGTGTGTGTGTGTGACGTGATGCCCAGTTAGAGAAGATGGTCAGCTACATACAAAGACCCTGAGTCTGTGTGAAGCAGCATTCAACCTCAAATTAGCCGTCTAGGAAAGCAAACTACCAATAACCTGACCTGAGATCACAATAACACCTAAACAGTGAAAAAACACACTGATTGAACACACATGCATCACACCATCCAGAGTTAAAACTCCTGTGCTTAGTCGTGCTATGCAACGATTCAATTCAGGCTCAGTTCAACGTTACCAGTCTATGGAGAAAAGGTGCTGGTAGTTCCTTTGCTGATGAGCCAAACAGGAGAAGGTTGATATTCCAATGTTAAAAAGTGCTGTTCTTTCTGTGCAAAGTCTGATAAAAGTCAGCAGGTGGAGGAAACTGGTTGCTCCTTTCCTTTGCAGGGATAGCAGCTCGGTGCTAACTTACTTCATGTACCTCAGCTTGAGGAGTTAGCGGGTAAGCTTTGCGTCGCAGCTGCTGGTGCTAACTGATCCGGAATACTAACAGGACCTCGTGTCGCTGCAGTGAGGAGAAGTTCTTTGGACCTGCTAGGAATGTAGCCAGAACAGTCCAGGAAAAGAAAACTTGAGGGCAGGCAGCCACAATTAATTATTAATCTGTGGGTCCCAACAACTGTTACAGTACCAAAAAACAACAAAAACCTACAACACTTAAAGCCTCATACAGGATTCATCCCTGAATAAAAAAAATGTATTGTCTGATTTCTCAAGCTGCTCTGAAAGAGACGGTGTCCATCCAGCTGTTTTCTCTGGTAGAAAAGGTGCTGCGGTAAAACACTTGCATAGAGAGAAAGGAAACACTGACCGTAGGTTTTGTTTCTACAACATATCACTACTATCACTACTGGCAGTCACTCTGACAGCCACAGAGCAAAGACGATGTGAGTGCATGACACAGTTTGTCCGACAACACCACGTTGGATATTGTCACTTTGTCCTGGAACTCCTCCTACAGAGCCATCGTACTCAGCATGAGTGAGTAAATTTAAATCTCCACTAGAGGAGTTAATGTTAACGATGTGGTTTTGATTGTGACATTAAAGATAATAATGCGCAAATACAAACAGACACCTTTACAACAGAAAGCTGTCAAACGATCTCTGGAGGAGCTTTAGATGAACCGTTTTGATGCTGATGGTCACCTGCAGAAAACAAACGGAAAGTCTAGATTAAATAAAGTAATAACATACATAAAGTATAGATTACATCTGAGACATGTGGTTCTGTAGCAGGATGTTTCCAGAACTGTCCTGCCACTCAGAACATTTTGGATAATCACCTGTAACTCCAACCTGCTGCAGTAATGTGTCATTTGTTTGATCAGTAGAGGTGGTAGTTGGCTCTGGATCTGCACCTGTGAGTCATAGACACACAAAACGAGCGACAGGTCGTGATTTCATTTATGCTATTATCATTATCATCATTATTACCAGGCAATGGTTAATTGTGTGGGTCATATTCTTTTCCACATGAGGGCAGTATAAGTTTGACTACAGCTGTTAAATGAAGGAGAAACATGCAGAGAATTCTCCACAGCTGCCACAATGTTGTGAGGAACAACTTTTATATTACATAGAAATGATTGTGGAGGCCGACAAAAGATTCTGTGTGATGTTTCAAAAGTCTGTTTGCATTTTAATGGATATTTTATTGCTATCATTCTATTAGGTACTACTTTTTTCATTTAATTCCCTGAACACAATATTTTGTATTTTTAAATTTCACTTATTTGTAATACTCTTTATTGTCTTTACCTGGGACCAGTGTGTCAGCCAGGTTTTCTACCTTTTGGGCAGAACAGAACACCACGGCCCTTTTTCTCTGTTTTCTCTGCTCATGAAGCACCAATTATAAAAGGCATTTTCATTTTCCTACGGAGGTCCATCCCTCCAGCAGTGAAGCACTTTAACAGACATCAGTGTTTTGTCTCTCTTTTAAAGAAAACTAATAATGATCTCAGAGTGTTGAACTATTCCTTTAAAAGGTTACAGCCTGAGATATTCAGGCCGACAACACACACAACAGGAGCATCACACCTGCAGATTTGAAAAACTAGCTGATTTTGTTTTACATCCATTCCTGCAGCCAGCTAAATGCTAAATAGGCTGAAAGGGACAGTTCACCCAAAATATTTATTTATTTTTTTCCTCTGAGCTGTTGTGATATTTTTGGAGTGAGTCAGTGACTCAAGATGATCCACAGACTTCCTTCATGTTCATATAGGAACTATTTTCTCTCAGTGTCACCAGGCAGAAGAAAGTGTGCGTCTACTCATGGACAAGAGATTAGCTGTTGATTATCTAAAGTAACCAGCTGATGATTTCTGTAACACAAACGTTGCAACTAACAACTACCAAGGTAAATAACAAGCACAAAAAATAGGTAAAGAAACATGTTTCTTTGATTTGGGTGAACTGTATGGAAAACTGAGGGGCCAGTGAAGACTTTTAATTTTCTGGTGATTCATTTTCTGAGTCTGATCTAAAGTGTTTTCCCTCCTGTGTTCATGACTTAAGAACAGCTGGAAAAAATAGTTTTTCAGGATTTTTTTCAGGATTTTCAAAGATTTTCAGGAGAAAAAACAATTTTCATGTGGCAAAACAGAGAGAAAGAAAGATCCCAGGAGAACTTTTTCTTCGCTCATGTGCAAAGCCGAGTTGGAGAAAATAAATTTGCAAGAAAAAAAAAAAGTATATTGTGTGAAACAAATCAGAGTTTTGGAAGGAACAAAATGCTTTTGTAATACTCATTTGACCAGGTGTATCACCACCTCATGTTCTCAACAGGACTAAAATCGTTCATGTTTTCTTCTGGGGGGATTTTAATTATCCTGGCAAACCTCCTGTGTTGATGTATGTTGATACAGTACATAACATGAACTTACCTCGATTAAAGCAGACTGTGATGCGCTTTGTGGCTCTAAGCACAAACGGTATTGCAGCATGGAACAAAGCTCCTAAAAAGAATGCAAGAAACAGCCATCCATAGTCCACTTTGGTGGTTCTGTCCTCGACGAATTTCTCTGAAACACGTCACAAAGAGTTTATTAAACACAAAGTGTTACTGCATATCATGGACATCACACTGAACATAAACGACACAGACCAACATTTAAAGGTGTCAAAACATTTTTTTTAAACTAATGACACATGAAGAATTAAAATAATTTAATAAGTAAAACATCAAGACAGAAATCTCACCACTGATAAACACGAAGGTCTCAGAATAACTCTGATGGCTCAGTTCCTCCTGAGTGACCACACAGCGGTAGCGTCCTGCCTTGTTCACAGTGATGTTGAGGGTAACGTAGTAACGACCTCCTCTCTCTGAGACCTGAGGCTCCTCAGCAGGAAGGATGTTTCCAGAGCTGTCCTGCCACTCCACTTTAGGTTCTGGAGAAGCTCCTCGAACTTCACACTGCAGCAGAGACCAGTCCTTTGTGGTATAAAGTGTGGTGATGCAGGGCTTTGATGCACCTGTGAACAAAAAAAATTGAAATGTAATAGTGGCATTTTTTTGTGTTTCTACCTTCACTGGCTGTGGTTGTATTGTAAATTACCTCATCCTTAAAAACCTGTCCAACCTCATTAAACCTCATATGTCCATCTTGTGTATCACACTCTCAGAATTCAGGGAATTCAAGAAGTCAACTGGCTGAAGAGCTTTTTCCTATCGACCTTCCTTCCTCTAAAATACCCTACCATAAAGCCTTTAAATTTAAACTGGCCCCCTCGTCGTCTCCCTCATGGATCAATGTTGATTTATTTAGAGATGGACACAATACACCTAAAAGCATCTTGTTATAAATGACAAATATTTGCGTTTCAAATCAGAGTAAGAACCCCGGCATATGAATATGTATTTAGAATAAAAGCAATTTGTAATTCAAAAGATACATAAAGACTATTATCATATTTTAGACATTTGTTTAGCCAAAATATGGTTCTGATTTTGGTTGGTGATCACATACTTAAATACTGATGGACCACTGAGGCAGTGTCATCAGCTTTAACTACAGAAATTATTATTAATATAACTATTAATGTATTAATAGCCTGAAAGTGAACATGTTGATGGGTGTCGCAGCTGGTTGGATCCAAAAGCAAGATGGTCTCTTGTTCATGGAATTAATTAATTAAATAACCATTCATGTTCTAATTATTAAACAAAACTAAAGTAAAAGATAAACATTTGTTTATACAGTCACAAGTTAATTAAAAAAACAATAAGCATTAAGTAACTTAACAAATGTCTTTGTTTACATTTATTACATTACATTTACATTTCAATTAAGGCATAACTAATATTAATATACGGTTCTTAAAGATGTTAACGTGTATGTCCTCTCATTTCAATAACTGTTCAAATGTTTATTTAAGGCTAATAAATGTCCATGAAGAGGTTTTCTTTCCTTTTTCTTCATGTAAACACACATTCCTTCACTGATATCTAACCTTAATATTATAGTGCAGTTTAAACTGTATCAACATCACTGAAGTTGATTTACACAAACTTTTTGAAATGAATGACATACATGTTAACATCTTTATCAATCTATACTTATATTAGTAACTTAGTTAAGTGTTACCTTTTAAGTTTTTACTGCGGCTCAATTAAATCACAGCTTAATTTTGATCTCAATGTAATAGAATCTTAAAATCATTATAGAAGAAAAGCATCTTTCAGCTTTAATTGTAATTTTAAATAGTGGTATCAACTTTTTGTCATAAAAGGCTTTTGGGCCTTTTGGATTGTGACTCCATCGAATCTTAAGAGACGATCAGGAGAAATCACTGGCCCGAGGTGATCGATGATGTCACAGATTTCTAGATCTGCAATGTGTGCTACAACTTTGTGACCCAGAATCCGAGTATCATTCAAAATGTTAGACACAATACTTCATATAAACACACTGCACGTTTACTTTTACAGGTTACTGTCAGGTTACAGTCAGAGTTTCTGCTTGAAATGGGCAAAAATGTCCTTTCACTTTGAAAATAGCGTCACTCTATAATCACCAGTTCTACGCAGGGTTCTAAATTAACTTTTTTGATTACCAGCCAATTTGGCTGGTAACTTTCTAAAGTTACCAGCCAATCAGAATTTCCACTAGCCAAATTTTTTCCAGTGAAAAACATGACGACATTTTCGTGGTCAAACACAAGCCATTCACGACCCGTCAGCTATTTGGCATTGAACTTTCTTTTTTTCGTTTTGCACGCATTGTTGTTGATATTCTCAATCTCATCCCCTGCCTCCTTCCTCTTCTCTAGGGCCCTATAAAATCCGTTTTATTTTTTTCCCAAATTCCGTTTAATTTTTTCCCAAATTCTGTTTTTTCCGTTTTAATTTTTGGGAATTCCGTTTTTTCCGTTATAATTTTTGGGAATCCCGATTTTTTTACCTTTTATCCTTATTATACTACCAAAAACAGTGTGTTTTTAATGTAAATGACTAAAATGTACACAAAATAATTAGAAATTACCTTCAATTAATTGAGGTGACAAACATATTTCCTCAATACTGTACCGTACAGTACAGTAAAGTGCATCAAAAACATTTTGACTTCAACATGTCTTCATACAGTAGTATATTTTGTGTTTTTATGGGTTTCATTTGGGTTTCATTGAATAAAAACATGGTCAGCTCTCAGGCAGATCCAGGACATGTTTGCATACCAACATTGTTCTGAAAATTTAAGTTGTAAATATTAAAAAAATTAGCAAAGATGACCAACAAAATGAGAAATTATACTCGTAACGTTATGTCAACTTAGCATACTAACCAGCTAGCAGTGAAAACACCAACCCTCCCCTGTCCTCTGGGCTCCCAGCCCGGGCAGTCAGCTAACAGGGCTGTGGCTAACGGGGCTAACTAGCTAACAGCAGCTACTGTTAGCAGCAGTTACCAGTCATCGGACAGGTGGCTAACTCTCACGCATTACACCTTTAATTATGATTTCTCAGGTCTGCTTCTTTGCAAAACAACAGTTCACCTGACACATAAAAGTCGCGCAGGAACTGCTCGGCTCTGTACTGAGGGGTAAATGTCGAGTTTCTCAGTTTTTTCGCCGATGAAGACGGAGCTGTGCGCAGCCGCTTCGCCATGCTGACAATGTTTTGACGGGGGACCTCGCGCTGGTTGGTTGCACTGCCTGCGCGCAGCCAATGGGCGTCTTAAACGTCATCACGTAGCATCACGAGAGTGTTCATGGGAAATGAAGTCAGTACTGCCCAGGGAGCGAGAACAGTAGAGCGGCTCTGACTGACATGATTGCCTCATGCATCACCGGCCAAACTGGCTAGTAAGTTTTTATTAACACCCGCCAAAATGATTTTAAACCCGCATTTGGCGGGTTGGCGGGTGTTAATTTAGAACCCTGGTTCTACGTATTCTAAACTGAGGGAATAAATTATACATATATGCAAACCTGTTGTTCTTGTAACAATGAATTAATGCCACTGAACAAAGCCGTGCAGTTACAGCAGTTACAGCATGCTGCAGAAAATCGGAGTAATAATATTGTTGTATCTGTTTGCACAGATGTTCTTGCTCTCACTGAGTTAGTGAATGTGTTTGTAGGGATCCTGGCTGTTTATTCAGACTGGCCAGCATTTAGAGAATCGCAGAACATTAATAGCTCTGTAGGCTGTATTGATCAGTGGCCTCTGACATTTACCAAATATCAAGCAGACCAGAGTGAACGTTGTGTTTGTGTCTCAACAGCTGATAAACACTGCAGATGTAGAGATCAGTAACATCACCATAATCAGGACTCACTGCCTATTAATCCCTCTGTCTTTAAAGATACCAGCGTAAAAATGTCTCAAATGTTACATCTAATAAAATAATTGATTAATCAAAGCTGATTCCATGAAGTGATCAGCTGACATGATGTTGTTTGGTTCCTCTGCTCATGTCAACCTGCTGCACTGTGAGAACAACACGTCTACATGGAGTTACTGTATCAGAACCTTTGAATGATACTGAGGCTCAGAGAGCTGTAGCACACCTTACAGGTACAAAGATCAGTGACATCATCACTCACCTGGGATTTCTCCTGATCGGTCTTTCAAGAGCCGTTCTAAAGGACAAATAAGATCATTAGTATTTGTGACATGAACAGGTGATATTATAAACTTGTCATGTCAACATGTCAACACTGGATTAATTTTTCAGTATTAGCAGAGGCGCTAATTCACACAACAAAGGTCACATATTTAATGAGGAGCTGCATTCTTAAACTATCATCTACTTATTAAATGGATGACAGAGTAAGTTAAGCAGGAAGAAGTAATCAGGCAGCACTCAACCCACAAGCAGCAGATAGTGCTGGTTAGCTTAACTTAGCATAAAGACTGTAAGCAGGGGAAAACAACTAGCATGGCTCTGTCAGTAAAATCAGCCTCTAGTAGCACTATGCAGCAGTATTTCTATGAGTGGGTCACTGTGCCTGAGAATACAACAAATTCACACTGTTACACCTACAGGTGACCTACCAGAGTCCTGCTGCTGGCAGCATGTCAAGCAGAGAAGAAGAAGATAAAGACATGCAGTTACAAACATGCATGTAAACACTGCAGCATAAATCAGCTTTGAATGTGTATGTCAACACTGAACTGTTGTCTGTTTACCAGAGAAAGCAGGAGTGGTTGGAGCGTGCAGGAGCAGCAACTGTATTACACCTGAGCTGAGATTACAGGCAGACTGGTTAGTAGTGTTGGGTGGTATACCGGTTCACACCGAATACTATGTATATTTTCGTTATGATATAAATTTTTAATATACCGCCATACCGGTGTATTTGATTACACAACGTTCGGAACGCTGCGTGACACGGTTTCAGACCGGACCCTTTTCAATGTCGCACTTCTAAACAGGCATGGTCCGACCGTGAGGGTAAGCAGTAGTGCTCTGGTGTTACATTACAGTGAAGATGGATAGGGTAGACATTGCAGATCATGACTTCATCCGCGGACGTCAAGATGAGCAGCTGGTCCAGGAGATGCAGCTGTCTCTTCATTGTCTGCTTGTTGTTGTAGCAGCAAGCTACTAACGGTCGCTACTTTCAAATTAAAAGCCCCCCGCTAAGAACCCAGTTCTAAACTCCAATGGCGTGCAATGTTAAGCTCTTATTTTGAAGACAAATTCGACCTGCTTCCTGTTAGCTATCTGTTGCTTGAGGCAGACTGCAGCCTTTACCTTGCAGCCAATGTGCCGCCTTTTCTATCTAAAAGGTCATTTCTTTCTCAACCAGTAGATAATGCTGTGAACTAGGGCTGCCCTCTACCAAGGATTTTCTTGGTCGTCATTTAGAGCGATTAGTCGATGTCAAGGGACCTGCTGTGTTAAAAATAAAAAAACACTGACAGTGAGTGTCACGACATCCTGTATCTGGCCCTTCAAATTAAAAGCCCTCCAGCCTTTTATGCACAGCCCATCCGCCAGTCACACATTTTTTTTGGTTTTTTTCCTGCGACCAATCGACCAATGAAATTTAGGTCGGCTAATGAGTTTTTGGTCGACTATTTGGGGGAAGCCCTACTGTGAACACCTGATTAGGCATGAAAAAAAAATTACTGTCATATACCGTGAAACCGAATTTTGAAAAATACCATGATATACATTTTTGTTCATACCGCTCGGCACTACTGGTTAGTGAGCAGAAGAAGAGCTGGAGCTCCTCCACCAAGCAGAGACAGAGAAGATCAGAGAAGGAAAACTTGCAGGTTATTGATTTGAGCAGCTTGTTAGGAAAGAAAGAAGAACAACCCATGAGAAAATATGTTTACATACACACATTGAAACAAGTCTAGTGAGCAGACATGGGCGATCTGGTTTTCTTTCTGGTTTTTCATTCATATACGAGATTTTCCCAAAAAACTATCTTTAATGCAATATTGTGTTTTAATGGTGCAAACAGAGAAACTGATCAGCTAAGTCTGGTGTAATAATGTACAGAGCATCCCAACATTGAGAGAAAAAGGGACCAATCACCAACCCCTAAAGATAATGCTCATTCTATATTATCCCATCAAATATTAAAAAACACAACATCATGTTTGTTCATCTCTCAATACTCTCTAACTTCTCTACTCTGGCAGTCAGAGCGTTTCCATGACACTCAAGACTCAACCAAATTATTGGGTTAGTCAGACTATGATGGGATGTTTTAAGATGCATGTAAACACCTTAGTCTGACAAAAATTGGACCGGATCAGATTTCTCTAGTTGAATTAAAACACCTAGATTATTCGACTGATAGTCACATTACTCGTGCTTGTATGTGTGTTCCATCAGATTGGATTCAGATTTTGCGTTCTGCACAGGCTCCAGAGTTTTTCCCCAAGCCGTAAGCCATAAGTAGAAGAAGACGATTAGTCGTGTTGTTGCCGGAAATAGAAAACAACGCGATGAATCTTTCCTCCGAAATCACAGCAAGAAAGAAAGAGCGCCATTGTGCATCTAGTTTGTGTAATTATCATGTACACCATATACGAAATGTACAAAGATGTAGCTTCATCTCGCTCTTCGCACGCCATCTTTCTCAAATGCAGAGGCAGAGTTTGTTGTTGCTGGTGACGTAAAGAGGTCAGCCGGAGGTGTTTCTGTTACCACTAGTTGAAATGTGTACAGCTCCACCTACAGTACCAGGGTTTGACATGCTTCAGCCCAATAATTTGATTTTCTCACCGGCATGTATACTCGGACAATTGTAGTTTTCTAATTGAGTAGCATAGTCGAACTATGGCTGTAATCTGACAAAGCTGTGCTGATGTAACTCTCAGCCCCGAGCACACTGAAGATGTAAATATAAAAAAAAAATTTTTTTTTTTAAATTGTTTAATCTCAATCTCATTTTTAAAAATCACAGGGATGCTCATCAGAACGCAGCATCTACACACTCAGAAGGTGGTGATTCGCACCTATAAAGCTCCACATGAAGAAGAAGACTAGTGAGTAAAAACTGTCAGAAAAGTTATCTTATCAGCAACTTCCATGAGAAGCAGGTAAATATCTGTTTCAGTATCAGCTGAAAAACAATCAGTAAAAAAGATTCTGTAACTTCCGTAAGAAGTTTTCAAATGTATCTTTAAGTTAGAAAGATATTGTAGATGTAGAGAACATGACAACTGTAAGAGATTATCAGGTGCCAACAGGTGTAACTGATTGTAACAGCAGACTGAAAGGACTCAGAAGAAACGACGGTCAAACCAACAACAGCTGGAGATCTTTTCCTACAGCAAATTAACTGTTTAATGAAAATACTCACCAACAACAAGCTCAGTGATAAATAGTTGACTCGGCTGAAGAAGTGGAAATTCACAGCTGTAGTTCCCGCTGTCGGCCATCTTCACATTATGGATCTTTATGGAGGCGTTGCCGCTCATCAGTTGATCTTGAAAATGTGAGACTCGACCTTTGAACTGCAGATCTTGACCTCTGTTGGCGTCATATTGGCCTAAAGCATACATGTACACATCCTTCTTCTCCTTCTGACCATCTCTTTTCCAGTCAAAGGTCTCTCCTGTGAGGTTCTCCTTGGTTCTGATCAAACAGGGTAAAACAGCATCACTGCCTTCTTCCACGACCACTTTGACACCTGGACCTGAAACATAAAGTAAATTTAATCATCAGCCGATATATAGAAGCTAATGACTGAAAAAAAAAAACAGGAAAAACATTCTTATCACGCTGCTCATTGATCCAAGTCATGTATATCAGGGCTCCAGATTAATTATTATTCTACTAGGAGCACAGTGACCTCTGACTGAAAAGTTGAGAAGCACAATCACACAATGTAAAATCAACATGCAAAGCAAATATTCACTTTTCCTCTCATTAGTATTACTGATACATCTTTTGATAATAAATGCAGACATTACAATGTCTTGTTTTAAATTCTTTGTCACATTTTATTGTGAACTTTTGAAGAAGCAACATAAGATAAATGAGGTATACAGACAGAACCATTACTGTTATTACAGTACAATATTAACGAACATACATTCAGAAATCATAATGTAAGTTCAGAAATTTACAAAAACTATGTGCTTAGTAAGCTTCATATCCTTTCTCAGAACACAGTCCACAACTTAACAAACACTTAATATATGTAATAATTGGTAAAGGGTAGTTCTTCCTTGGAGATGAAAAAGGCGTGTTAAAGGAAAACTTCAGTCAATTTCAACATGCAGCTTTATTGCTCAAGCTGCCCTTGACTTGCCAGTACTGAAGACGCAAAAACTTCTGGTCCACCCCTTACTGGGCTCCTTGAATGGAGAGTTAGCATTGACAGCACAGGTTCTCGCCCCTCTCACACACATTGGCTGCCCTTCCACGTACTAGTGGTCGCACGCGCATACTGAGCCCTGGAGGTGACATGGACAGTGAGACAATAAGTAGCGCGCGTGCAAGATAGTAATTCATGCGCCTTTTGGCGTAATTAAACAATCCTAGTCAGTGAAATGCAGACTTATTATCATGGATCTTCTTCGCATGATCTACGAAGCGATGGTTTGCTAATTCTCCACCAACGATGATTCACACAGAGCGAAGCATCTCTGACAAACTGCTGTGTAATTCACACAGAAACCCGGCGCTGTGGCTCCTAAAGAGGCGTGACGGAACACGTCATGATGATGACATCAGTGTGTTTTCAAGTTGTTTCCCAGGTGTCCTCCTGTCAATCTAAACCCGCGGACAGTTTATAATCATATGGATGCTGTTATAATATGTAGTGATTGAGATCCTGATCCACCAAACAACCTGGAAAGTGACAAAGTTACGCTTTTCCAGCTAAATTACATAATTACATAATCACCATCAGTAAACTGGACGCTGTCTGATTCCCTCACTCGCGGGACGGAGAATGTTTTTTGTGGGAAAGTTCACTGAAGTCTCGGTCAGGAGGGCTGACGGTCGCAGTGATTTATTTCGTCACAAACACTCTGTGAGTTTTTCGCCAGTGACAGACGCTGTTTTTCGGGCAGAAATGTGAGGAAGAGTTGGGAGGTTGGACGCTTCTCCAAGTACAGCTGCGGTATGTTTTTCCTCACATAAGTTGCCAAAGACAGTTACAGATACTACGTTACTTTTGTTTGGTTCTGTAACATTGCTTTGTGGGAAATTTCTCTTTATTTAGTTGAGTGAAGGACCTGTGTAGTAATCAGACTGCCTGACCGACACGCCCTTGCTCTGCGCCTCTGGATTATCTGTTCACACTGGGACGGCTCACCAATAATGCGGCCCTGATTCTACCTCCACAGGAGGATCAGAGCCAGAGCGAAATTTCCCCCCTCGCCACATCTGAAACTTTCACACAGAGGAGGAGGCGGAGAATTGGCGCAGGATACATAACGTGAAATTTAACATACAGTAAAAATAAAATACAGTAAAGTACAGAAAAGTAAAACACTGTCTGTTATCACCTACTGCACACTGTGTCTGTGTCTGTGTCTGTTTCAGGCTTCACACCAGCTCATTACTGCCAGTTAGAGAAAAGAGATGAAAACTTGGCTTATTATTAAATATTCAGTGTGTCAGTCAGAATTATGAGAGAAAGGTAGAACTCATGAGATACAAGAGTCATAATACAACAATCTGGTGGAGTTCGATTATAATAATTTCATTTGAAGTTCACAAGAATGTTATAGTGTCTAGTAATTATTAATTATCTTAATTGTTGTAGCATTAAATTATTTAAAATGTTGCGGTGAACTATTACTGCTCTCACAGGAGTGTTTGGGACCTACTGTAAAAGAATCTGGTGGAGTTTAATCATGAAAGTTTGGTCATAAGTTTCTTTTTTGTGTAACTGACTGATATCCTACTGATAATCAGCTAAAAAGCTGCGTTGTAAGAACAAGACATTAGTGACAGAAGCAGCTGATGTAGGTCAACAAAGGAAAATACGACAAAAGAAACCTTTACTGGACTTTCATGTGGTGATTTCATAATTTACAAGATGTCCCTGAATGCATCGTGAAATGAACGTTCAAGAACTGCGGAGGTAAACAAGTTTGTTCATGAGCTGCAGAGAGCAGGAAATAACACACGAGCTGTGTTCCGAGATCCATACTTCCATGAGTACACTTAAACGTAACACACTATCTGCACTTACTAAGTACGCAGATTTCAGCAGGTGAGTGTTGTTCCCAATCTAATACTCCGTGGTGTCTTTACCGGAAATTACGATCGCGACAGACCAAAAACATCTCGCTTTGAACGGTGAACATAAGACATCTACGACTTTACTTTATAACAATTACAATCCTACAATCCTGCAGGCGCTGTTGTCTCGGTAGCTTCTTTTTTTTTTTACATCCGAGCTGAGCGCCTCTGCCTGGCTCCGCTTCTTCTGCTACGTAGACAAGATCGTGGCCGATACTTGGTTGAGTGCGTAAAGTGTACATTGTTGCACACTCAACGTTTTTGTCGTTATAAGGGCAACACCGGGGTCTTTAAGTACACTTCTTTTCGCCGCGATCGATATCGGAACACCTTAAGCACCCGAAACTAATTATAGTAAGTACCGGAAGTATGGATATTGGAACAACGGTTTCACTCACTCACTCACTCACTCACACACGGTGACGCAGTTTAGTTCTCGACAGATAAAAAGTTAGTTAAAGTCTCTGAATGAAGCGTTCATGAGTTCATCAAACATGTTTGTGTTCTTCAGCTCACAGAGAGAAACACACTGAGAGACTCTGACTGTAATATAAAGATAAAATATGTGTTTCACTCACCGACTGCGGCGGGTCTGCCGACACACAATGGAGTCTGACTATTTCCTGACGATGATCACCTCCCTAGAGGCAGGACCACTTCGTCCACAACAATGAAAATCAATTTTAGCATCGAAAATAAAATGTATCCTGAAAAACAAAACGAATTACGAATAATTATCTCACGCGTTTTCATAAAAAAAAAAAAAACACATCCATGTCACCTCCAGGGCTCCGCACATGCACGAAATAACGTTTAGTCTCAAATTGTGGCTGCATTATATTAATTTTAACGTGGTTTTAACGCCACTATTCCACCTGGAGATGTCGGAGTCTGTGACCTGGAAGCCAAAATAAGCGAAACTGTCAACAAATCGTCCAAGAGTGCATATTGTCGTCTTTATATCTTTGTCATGAAAGTATGTTCTCACTAACAACTCATTGGTGGACCAGTCGGAGGCGTTTGCTCACACCGAGCGGCTCGCGAGCAGCGTCCAGCTTAATTTATGGCGCTTGTTATAACTTATAATTGAGTATTTCTGTCATTCCAGCGCTAATATCTTACCGTTGTCCTTTCCGGATGTAAGCCCAACCGACATAAGTAGGCAGACAGACACGAACAGACCCTCCAGAGCTGTCGGTAGCAGTTTAAACCCCGACATGTTGTCCTCAGTGGCAGCAGAAGATGACAACCATCCCTTGAAAAACAGAATCGTCCCGTTGTCAGTGCCAGATCGGATTGACAGTTTCCAGCCCAATCACATTTTAGAACCCGCCCAATCCACTAAAAAGGTGAGGTTACTGTCCCCCCCCTCATTGGTCGAGGTTACTGTTGCGTAAGAAGATGCCGGAAGAACAGAGACCGGGGCAACTGGGAAAACAATCCAGCATGGATGGCTCACAACGACACAGGCTCACAGGCTCACAGGACACTGCAGACGGTCCGCCTTCCACCACGAGCAGTAACGTTACTCTACCGATGAAAAAAGAAAGAAAAGGCTGCAAAAATACAGATTCGAATGGGAAAAAGAAAACACGTGGTTGGAGAAAGTGTAGATAATGTCTAATGTCACTTTTTCTGTAGCCCATGTTGAACTGTTTGACGTGAAACAGCTTCTAGTGGTCGACACATTAAAAACGTGAGGGACAACCAGGTGGACCAGTGACCGGTTTGTTGTCCACCAGGCAACACCAGAGGCAGATATGGTATGTAGAAAAAACAAGAATGTTTTTTAAGTCCAATAAATGTCAGTATTTTATGGCCAAAAAAATTGTTTAGTGTAATAAACACATACAATCGATAGATGAATACATAAAATAGATCAATAATACATAAAAGTAATACATAGATGAATAATAGATAAAGAATACACACTATACTGTATATGTAATATATACAACCCTACACATGTCTGTTCAAACAGTCCATAGATAGATGTAACGTGCAGAATTTGTACTGCACAGGCAGTTGATATACTACACATGAACTATGTATCAGAAAGAAAGACAACTTTCTATTGTATTCTGTTATTTTATACGGTTTTGAGTTAAGTTCTGTTCAATAAATATTTATTTTATTCTGTCAAGTAAACAGGACAGATTTCTGTTAAAAATATATTTTATTTTGCACTAAAAAATAAATTGTTGAATAATAATTGTTTTTCTATGTATTCGTATCACTCAAAAACATGCATCGAATTAAATTCACAGTCGAGTCAAATCATTAAAAAATCGTTTCACACACGAAAAGCGGCAACTTTTTTTTTAACCAAGCCGTCGGGGTTGGGGAGGAGTAGGTGTCTCTTATCTTTTTGTCAGGGAGTCGGCAACCCTAACTACATCACAGTTTCTAATTACCTGTTAAAAATGTATTCAGTGATGTAATACAAGTATCACAATGCCAAAGTAATGTAACTTCAGTTTACCTTTGGATTACTTTAGTTGTTACAGACTGAGCCTACAACAAACTACAGCAAAATAAAGGACATTCATCAGGGCCGTTTCTGTCTTTTTGGGGGCCCTGTGCAAGATTCTGTTTGGGAACCCCCTATTTTGTCAAACTATGATGGATGGATTCCTAACCCTTTGAGGTGATCCACAAAGATGCAACAATCTATTACTTTATGATGAAAACATATTGTATATGTATATTGTAACATGTATTTCTTGCATATAAAAGTCTCTGTTGTGTTAGCATGGGTGTAAACTGTGTATGTGTAGGACAGTAGATGTAAATACTCACGTTTTTTTTTCCTACTCACTAAACAAACTGCTGTGTTGTGGATTCATGATTAATGACAAACATTAAACTGTAATGTTTTATTGACTCTGCTGTGATTCAGCTTTCATTTCACCTTTAGATCAGTGTTAAAATACTCTGTTACATGTTAATCATTCAAAATCAGAGTTTAGTTTTCACAGTGGACAGCAAAGTGTTTGAATAAAAGCTGCAGGGACTCAAACTTTCCTCTGATCATGTGTATAATGACTGAAAAGATAAAGCCAGCTGTCCTGCAACAGTTGCACTGGAGCCACATGGTAACTGACTGCTGATGTGTTAGAACGACACTTTGATCATAAAACAGAAAGAAAACACAAAAATACTCGCAAATGCTGAAACTGATGTAACCATCAGCTACGATGTAACTCGAGGAGGCTCGTATCTCAGAATGAGTTCATTAAATGTTACTGTTGATCTGATAAAACACAACAGTCCACCTGTGACACTGACGGCAGATTAGAACAGAATATATCAGACTCGCTGCATCAGACAGAAAATCACTTTTATTCAAAATGAAAACATGCAGTCACACAGTTGAGTTAATGACAACAACTGAAATTCGCAAACAGACTTCTTTGGAGACTTTCAAAAGAGACTTAAAAACCCATCTTTTTAATAAGGCCTATTAGCTCTAGATCCAGCCAAATCAATCAACTTTTCTATTTTTTTATCCTTTATGTATTTTTTTTTTGTTTTGTTTTCTCCATTTATTCACTGTTTTGTTTGTTCCATTTTGTTAAGTGTCCTTGGGTACCCTGAAAGGCGCTATAAAAATTAAATGTATTATTATTATTATTAGTTGAAACACAATCTGAACAGGTTGATGCTGATAATGCCTTATTATTATTATTATTATTATTATTATTATTATTATTATTATTATTATTATTATTAGAACATTTTGTGTGAAGCAGAGGACATTAAATTATGGTATACAGATGCAGAAACTGTACCAAGTTTCTGCATCTGTATACCGAGATTATGCGCAAGGTTGTGACTGGTCCGGATGTGCGTTGTATTAATATGTAATGAGGCGCGCGTTGATTGGCCGCAGGAAGGACAGAGCCGGAATGGGGGGCTGGCCTGCATGCACACAGACTCCAAACATAAACAGCCCCCTGTCATGGCGCACACACTAACTGACGAACCTTACAGAGTTCAGGCATTTATGTACGAGCCGGAGTCGGAACCCGAACAGGAGAGTGTTTTACATGTAAGACCTGAGTTTTAATGCTGGTGGTCACGATGTATGGCGTGAAAACGACTCGCCGTGCTCACTCAGAAAGTCTGGCTGAGGACGGCTGTGAGCCGATGCTTATGCGAGCTTATGCTAGTAGCCTCCTGTGGTGACGTCACCGCAGGAGCAGAGTCAAAATCTCTATTCCTGTTCAGAAAAAGAGCCAAAAAACTGAGCCACTTTCAAACTCCAGCTTTTCAGGCAAGTTTCAACTGAGGTCCAACACCAATATGCATGTTTTAATTTGATTTCCGGGTGATGACTCCTTTAACAAATTCATACAGAAATACCAATGGTATATTAAAAAGATAAATATCATTTCAATAAATAACCAGAACACTTAAAACAAAAGGAATGTCATATCTCTGAGCTGAGTCTTGTTGACAGTTTGCCCAGAGCTGTCATTTTGAAAAAGGGTTTTAATGGTGACAACTAACAACTCATAATCTGAGTTATCATGTCTCCAAATTAAATTACATCACCTCGAAGAGGAGAAGACATAGCTTATGTACCAAATTTGTCTCATAATAAGGTACGAAACTGTTTATAACTAGGGGTGCACCGATCCGACATCAAGATCGGATATCGATATTGACAAAACAGCTGGATCGGTGATCGGAAAACTAACAGATCCACGGGCCGATCCAGCTTTTACTTTTTTCCTCCGTCGCAGCACAACCTACAACTACAACTAAATGTTATTTATTTTAATTTAAGAAGTTTGATTACATTATGTCTTAGATTTGAATGCACAATTGTATTGTTTATTTAATAACAAATAAATAAGAATTCAATTTTTTTTTTTTTACACATTTACAATGTTCGGTCACTGTTTGATTATTTTGTCTTAGTTAAGAAAGTCTGGTGCCTTTAGTCTCTTCCACATGGTGTAAGGAGGGTATAAGGTGGAAGGTATACAGTTTATTATTAATTAAACAATGGTATCGGATCGGTATCGGGTATGGACAGATACACAAAGCCCAGGTATCGGTATCAGACTGAAAAAGTTGGATCGGTGCATCCCTATTTATAACTCTGATTAAGAATTAGCTTAATAACTATAACCAAATGTACTGTAACAGCTGTAATGGGTGAAGGGTCTTGGAGTTCTTGACAGTGTCGAGGTTGTTGGCAACATTCACAAATCAGCAAATACTGATACCGTCTGTATGAAGCAGCATTCAACCTCAAATTAACCGTCTAGGAAAGCAAACTACCAATAACCTGACCTGAGATCACAATAACACCCAAACAGTGAAAAACACACTGATTGAACACATGTGCAGTAGAGATTAGATTAGGGCTAAACTCTAATGTACATCACATCAACCAGAGTTAAAGTCCTGTGCTTAGACGTGCATTCAGGCTCAGTTCAACGTTACCAGTCTATGGAGAAAAGGTGCTGGTGGTTACTTTGCACAGCAACAAGCAGCAGAAGGCTGTAATGCCAATGTTGAATGCTCTTCTTGCTGTGCAGCAGGTGGAGGAAACTGGTCGCTCCTTTTCTTTGCAAGGACAGCAGCTCGGAATGAAAAATTAGCTTTTGAAGTCGGATCAAAAAGACCCGAAAACAACATGAGGGACAAAAACACGCACACAAACAGACACCTTTACAACAGAAAGCTGTCAAACGGGTGGCATCTCTGGAGGAGCTTTAGATGAACCATTTTCATTCTGATGGTCACCTGCAGAAAACAAAAGAAAAGTCAACATTAAATAAAGTAATAACATACATAAAGTATAGATTACATATGAGACCTGTGGCTCTGTAGCAGGATGTTTCCAGAACTGTCCTGCCACTTTAGATAATCACCTTTATCTCCAACCTGCAGCAGTGGTGTGTCCTTTGTTAGATCAGCAGAGGTGGTAGTTGATTCTGGAGCTGCACCTGTGAGTCATAGACACAAAAGCTTGTTAAGGACGAGCGACAGGTCATGATTTAGCAGGAATAGCATCTAAAAGATTTGTGTTATTACCAGGCTCTGGTTAATTGTGTGGGTCACATTCTTTTCCACATGAGGGCAGTATAAGTTTGACTACAGCTGTTAAATGAAGGAGAAACATGCAGAGAATTCTCCACAGCTGCCACAATGTTGTGAGGAACAACTTTTATATAACACAGAAATGATTGTGGAGGCCAACAAAAGATTCTGTGTGATGTTTGAAAAGTCTGTTTGCATTTTTCTATTGCTGTTATTCAGGCTGACAACACACACAACAGGAGCATCACACCTGCAGACTTGGAAAACTAGTTGAGTGTATTTTGTTTACATCCTTTCCTGCAGCCAGCTTAAAGATAAACAGGCTTATTTTCTTGTGATCCATTTTCTGAGTGTGATCTAAACTGTTTTCTCTCCTGTGTTCATGACTTAAGAACAGGTGGAAAAAAACAGTTTTGCCACGATGAAAACATGGAGGAAAAGATTTCCAGGAGAAAAAACAATTGTCATGTGACAGAGAGGAAAAAAGATCCCAGGAGAATTTTTTCTTTGCTCATTTGCAAAGCCACGAGGGAGAAAAAAAATCTGCAGTACTAAAAAATGAAAAATGTATAATGTGTGAAATAAATCAGAGTTTTGGCAGGAAAACATTTTTGTTATACTCCAAGTGTTTGTTTTTGTAAAACTCACTTGACCAGCTGCATCACTCTTGCAGTTCTACCTCTTCCACTACTGTATGTTAGCAGGTCATGTAACGTTACTGTCCTGTCTTAGTTTGGATTAGAAAGTGTTATAATTGCTCCAAATTGGCAAGAAATCTGCTAATTATATACAAATCAGATCAAGCAGTAACATTAGATATTATCATTCTGATATACGACCATCTTCATGTTACATCATAGTTGATGTTATAATGGATATTGTTAGTTGCAGCTGTTTAAGTATTTTTGTGTTTTCTTATGTTTCATGTTCAAGCCATCAGCAGTAGTTACCACGTGGCTCCAGCAGGGGGAGAGCTCAGTTTCACATGTTCTTCTGACTAAAACGTTTTCCCCTGGTTTGTTCTCACATGGAACAAAGAAATAACGAACTTGGAAACGTTATCCTGGCAAACCTCCTGTGTTGATATATTGATTAAATACATAACATGAACTTACCTCGATTAAAGCAGACTGTGATGTCCTTTGTAGCTCTAAGTACAAACGGTATTGCAGCATGGAACAAAGCTCCTAAAACGAATGCAAGAAACAGCCATCCATAGTCCACTTTGGTGGAGCAGTCCTCACAGAATTTCTCTGGAACACTGGATTGGTTCACTGAAACATGTGAGAAAAGTAAAACTCAAAATGTTACTGCATATCATGTTCATCACGCTGAACATAGACTACACAGAACAACATTTAAAGATGTCTTGAGGGTAACGTAGTAACAACCTCCTCTCTCTGAGACCTGAAGCTCCTCAGCAGGAAGGATGTTTCCAGAGCTGTCCTGCAACTCGACTGTAGGTTTTGGAGACACTTCTCGAACATCACACTGCGGCACCAACTGATCCTTTTTTACATTGAGTGTGGTGTTGTACGGCTCTGGAGATGCAGCTGTGAACATATACAACAACAACAACAACAACAACAACAGCTCATTAAGGTCAGCTAGAAGTGAAATAAATACATTGGCTGCAGCCCTCAAGTTAAGGTTAACCTTAAGATATTCAAAACTTTAGACACAATAACTTCATTTAAACACACTGTCCTGGAGCAAGCACAACACTATCTAAAAGCTCAGGAGCAAAAACAGCTTTAAGTGATTATTCAAAATGCTGCTGGTGAGAGTTTCAGTACAAAAGCCTGTAAAGAAGCAGCAGCGTATAAGAACTGACAAGCATATCTAAAAAAAATAGAATATCATGGAAAAGTTCTTATTTTCTGGAAAAGTAATTTCAAAAGTGTTTTGTGTGTATTATTGAGTCTCTCATCCTCCTCTTGACAAACCTCACAGATTCTCTAAGGGGTTCAGGTCAGGTGAGTTCAAGCACAGTAATATAAACCAGTTACTAGTCCTGCTGCACTGGTAACTGGTTTTCTGACCATTGTATTCCTGTGCTTGAACTCACCTGACCTGACCTGTCAAGAGGAAGACAAGAGACACCAGAGCCAACAATACAGGTGAGCCTAAGGATGCTATCAAAGCAAACTGGGCTTCCATGACACCTCACTAGTGCCACAGGCTGGTCACCTCCATGACACACAGTGATGCAGTCATTTGTGCAAAAGGAGCCACGACCAAGTACTGAACGAGGAAACATTAGTATGCAGAGTAGATGGAAAAACAATTTGATGGAGCACAGGTGGGTGGATGCCAAATTCTTTACTTGCACTAATATATAAAATGCTGAAGTGAAGTCCACTGCAGTATGTGCAGCTTATGCATGATATTTACAGCACACTGGTCACAGCTACACATATCAACAACTAATGATACCAACTAATAACCCATGAAGTATAACAATTATTTTATGATTAAAACAAAAAGACAGAAATCTCACCATTGATAAACTTGAAGGTCTCAGAATAGATCTGATGTTTAATGTCCTGCTGAGTGACCACACAGCGGTAGCGGTCAGTCTTGGTCACAGTGGTCTTGAGGGTAACGTAGTAACGACCTCTTCTCTCTGAGACCTGAGGCTCCTCAGCAGGAAGGATGTTTCCAGAGCCGTCCTGCCACTCCACTTTAGGTTCTGGAAACACTCCTTCAACTTCACACTGCAGCAGAGACCAGTCCTTTGTTTCATCAAGTGTGGTGATGTACGGCTTTGGAGATGCACCTGTGAACATAATATAAACAACAGCTTATTAAAGTCATCTAGAAATTAAATAAAAACATTAGCTGCAGCCCTCAATTTAAGTATAGTAACTCATTTTATTTTTTTTCTTATTAAAACATTAAATTCAAATAAGAATCACAGAAAAGTTTCTTGTCACTACCAGTAAAAGAAAAACCAGTGGAGAAATATGACGTGATGATGATGTCACTGATTTCTACATCTACAATGTGTGCTACAACTTTGTGCCCCAGAGTGTGTTATATTAAAACTTTAGACACAATACCTTCAGCTTATGCATGATATTTACAGCACACTGGTCATAGCTACACATATCATCATCATCATCATAACTTTATTTCGGGCATGTCAAATCATCATCATCACGTTACATCATTGTTCAAATAATGTAATACACATAGACATGGCCGAAAGGGAAAAGCGGGAGAAGCCAAAGCTTATCAAGTCCCGCCCCCATTACCCATAGGATAAAATCTTCATCCAAATCTTTTGTTACCTTTTGTAATTTACATTTTCACCTAATAATTTCTTTTACTATGACATTTGACAAAACATATTGCAGCAGTAGCATACAGAGCAGAATTCAACTCTAGACAGTTACGTGTGTGTCTGCACATGTGTCCATATTAGTCCGTCATGAGTAACAACAGTCTCATCTTATAGCCAGGCATGTCACAAGGTCAGAATGATGGTCCAATCGACAGAGAGCAAAAGTCCAGTGTATTTACTATTTGGTGGGATGGTGTGTGGGCCACTTATTTATTTATTTATTTATATATATTTTTTTTTTTTTTTTGTGCCATTTTTATATTAATCATATGACCAACTAATGATACAAACTAATAACCCATGAAGTATAACAGTTATTTTATGATTAAACCACAAAAAAACATCTTACCACTGATATCCATGCCGGTCTCAGCACTCGTCTGATGTTTAAGTTCCTCCTGAGTGACCACACAGCGGTAGCGTCCTGTCTTGGTCACAGTGGTCTTGAGGGTAACGTTGTAGCTGCCTCCTCTCTCTGAGACCTGAGGCTCCTCAGCAGGAAGGATGTTTCCAGAGCTGTCCTGCCACTCCACTTTAGGTTCTGGAGAAGCTCCTTGAACTTCACACCGCAGCTGCAACTGACCATATATTATGGTGATGAGGGGCTTTGATGCACCTGTGAACATAACAAAAAATACAAAAAATGAAATGTAATAATTGCATGTTTTTGTGTTTGTACCTTCACTGGCTGTGGTTGTATTTTAAATAGGCTCATCCCTTAAAACCTGTCCAACTTCCTGTCAACTGGCTGAAGTTTATATTCCTATATCCGATCTTCTTTCCTCTGAAATACCCTCTCTGTTGACGTCAGACAATCTGACTCTGTTGAGGCCTTTACATTTAAACTTTGCGCCCCCTTGTTGTCTCCCTCATGGATCAATGTTGACTTATTGAGAGAACATCCATAAGTATCTTATTCTTAATTACAAAAAATTCTAAGCAAATCAAAGTAAGAACCCTGGCATATGAATATGTATTTAAAATAGAAGCAATTTATAATTCAAAGATACAAAAAGACATATTATACAAACTGATATAATATTTTAGACATTTATTATCCTGAAACAGTTTTCTTATAGAGGAAAGTCCAACATATTTCATATATTATTAATGATTATCCGATAATCAATTGTTGAAAATGGTAACATTAGTAAATGGTATATGACACTTCAACTTTTAATAAACTGTCACTTAATTCCTATCAAGGTATTAATTAATATTTATTTACTAACTTTTATTGTTAAGTGTTACCTTTAAGTTTTTATTTTAAGCTCAATTCAAATATGAATCACAGCTTAAAGGAGAACTTTGGCCGTTTTTAACCCATAACCCTGCTGATTGAGGTGACCGGGTCCTGTCAGTAGGAAAAATAACGTGAACTTTTTGCACAATATGGACCGAGTATCAGGACGGCAGCTAAAGCAAACCTATAAGGGGCAAACATCCTTCTGTTTCACTTTCGGTTATGTCTACTCCCATAGGTTCACTTTAGCTGCCGTTCTGATACTCGGTAAATCATGTCAACCTGCTGCGCTGTGAGAACAACACGTCTACATGGAGTTACTGTATCAGAACCTTTCAATGATACTGAGGCTCAGAGAGCTGTAGCACACCTTACAGCTACAGAGATCAGTGACATCATCACTCACCTGGGATTTCTCCTGATCGGTCTTTCAAGAGCCGTTCTGAAAGATAAATAAGAAGTTTAGTTTTTGTGACATGAATGAGCGATTTTATGAACTTGCCTTAAGTCATTACTGGATTAATGTTTCAACATGAGCAGAGGCGCTAATTCACACAACAAAGGTCACATATCTAATGAGGGAGCTGCATTCTTAAACTATCATCTTCTAATTAAATGGATGACAAGATGAATCAGAATATGTCCGGTTGAACTAAGCAGGAAGAAGTAATTAGGCAGCACTCCACTCATCAGCTTCCCATGTCCTTTTTTACCATAGATAGATAGATAGATAGATAGATAGATAGATAGATAGATAGATAGATAGATAGATAGATGGAAGACTGACAACAGCAGTTAGTGCTGGTTGGCTTAGCTTAGCATAAAGACTATAAGCAGGTAAAATGGTTAGCATGGCTCTGCCCAAAGGTAAAAAAGACTTAAGTCACACTATGCAGCAGTATTTCTATGAGTGGATCACTGTGCCTGAGAATACAACAAATTCACACTGTTGCACCTACAGGTGACATACCAGAGTCCTGCTGCTGGCAGCATATAAAGCAGAGAAGAAGAAGATAAAAGCACGCAGTTACAAACATGCATGTAAACACTGCAGCATATAAAATCAGCTTTGCAGAATTTGGGGGAAATTAAATACATTCATTATATCTACATTATGTGGTGAGAAACACTGAACTGTTGTCTGTTTACCAGAGAAAGCAGGAGTGGTTGGAGCGTGCAGGAGCAGCAGCAACTGTATTAAACACCTGAGCTGAGATTGCAGGCAGACTGGTTAGAGAGCAGAAGAAGAGCTGCAGCTCCTCCACCAAGCAGAGACAGAGAAGATCTTGGAGGCAGGCAGAAGGAAAACTTGCAGGCTATTGATTAAAGCTGCTTATCAGGAAAGAAAGAAGAGAAATCCATGAGAAAATATGTTTACATATACACATTCAAACAAGTCTAGTGAGCAGACATGTCTGATCTGTTTTTCTTTCTGCTTTTTCATTCATATAATAACTTTTGATGCAATATTGTGTTTTAATGGTGCAAACAGAGAAACAGATCAGCGAAGTCTGGTGTAATAATGTACAGAGCATCCCAACACTGAGAGAAAAAAGGACTAATCACTGAACCCTAAAGATAATGCTGGTGTAATTCTATATTTTCCATCAAATAGCATAAAAACAACATCATGTTGTAGTATCAGCTGAAAAAAATTGTAAAAAAGATTCTGGGACTTCCCTAACAATAAAAAGTTTTCAAATGTATCTTCAAGTTAGAAATATATTATGGATGTAGACAGCATGACAACTATAAGAGATCATCAGGTGTCAACAGGTGTAATTGATTGTAACAGGAGATTAAAAGGACACAAGAACAGACGGTCAAACCTACAACAGAGGCTGGAGATCTTGTCTTACAGCAAATTAACTGTTTAATGAAAATACTCACCGACAATAAGCTCAGTGATGAATAGTTTACTTGGCTGAAGAAGTGGAAATTCACAGCTGTAGTTCCCGCTGTCAGCCACCTTCGTATTCTGGATCTTTATGGAGGCGTTTCCGTTCATCAGTTGATCTTGAAAATGTGAGACTCGACCTTTGAACTGCTCATTTTGACCTCTGTTGGCGTCATATTGGCCTGAAGCATACATGTGCACATCCAGCACCCCCTTCTGACCATATTTCTTCCAGTCAAAGGTCTCTCCTGTGAGGTCCTCCTCGGTGCTGATCAAACAGGGTAAAACAGCATCACTGCCTTCTTTCACGACCACTTTGACACCTGGACACACAAAAAAAAGATATTTAATCATAATGCTCAACAGAGAGCCGTCAGGTGAAAACATTTGCTCTGACACTCCAGTTTGTAAGCATGTTAGTTAGTAATCCAGTAATGTACGGCTATAAACTTTCCTCCCCATCACAACTGCTCAGGGCGGAGTGGTAAAACGATCTATATCATTTTCAAGATAAAATTTTGCACAATAACGAATTTTCTTTCTAGAAAACGCCACACCAACAGCCAATCACACAGCAGAGAAACAAATGCACGTGGTGGATGCATGTGTTTGGCCCCTCCCACTCACAACAACTCAGAATGACGTGTCAAGCCGAGCACGAGGGAGCTGTCAATGACGGAGAGAGAAGAAACTGAAGCAAGATAAAGACATAACAAGCGCAGTTACGTCACGTTATTGTACCACTAAAGTTATAATGCCTTTGGGCCCTGAAGGTCCCAGATGTGCTGCTGTGGTTTGGAGAGGGTCCTCGGGCCTGTTCGCTAACCAGGACAAACATTCCGATCACCCTGTTTATCGATCCAAGTCATCTATATGAGTGCTCCATATTAACTTATTTATCAGGAGCACAGTGACCTCTGACTGAAAGGTTTAGGAGCACAACCACAAAATTTAGGGGCGCACACTTTAAAATCAACATGCAAAGCAAATATTCAAATTTCCTCTAATTTTTACTGTATTGACAAAATACTTACTGATAAATACTTTGATAATAAATGCAGAAATAACAAATTCTCTGTCACATTGTATTGTGAACTTTTGAAGAAGCAACATAAGATAAATAAGGTATACAGACAGAACCTTTACTGTTATTACAGTACAATATTAACGAACATACATTCAGAAATCATAATTACAAATCTAAGTTCAGAAATGTAAACAAACTATGTGCGCAGTAATCTTCCTATGCTTTCACAGTACACAGTCCACAACTTAACAAATACTTGTATGTAATATTTGGTAAAGGGTAGTTCTTCCTTGGTGATGAAAAAGGCCGTGTTAATTCGGCCTCCTCAGCGCATTGATTAACCAATGTGTAATATTTTACCTGCGTTGGCTTCAGCGTTACCTGCAAATGCCGTGTTCCCCGCACTACTAAGATTATCGGGAGAAAATAAGAGTCCAGTGTTCGGACAGCGCCATTGTTCGCTGACGGTGAAACAGCGCTTGGAACTTTAGGACCCGCCCCCTCCACACATTAGCCAATTACAGCGCCAATCCAAATCCGCTCCTCTCCACACATTGGCTGCTGCCACCTGTCAGTCCAGATTCCTGGTTCTTTGATTCGCTACTTCCACATGCTAGTGTGGAAAAGGAAAAAAAAATCACCGGCAAATTCAATCGCCGCACATGCACGAGTAAATGTTCTGTCTCAAATGTTGGTCGCATTATATTCCTTTTGACGTGGTTTTAACACCACTATTCCACCCGGAGATGTCGGAGTCTGTGACCTGCAAACCGCTGTTAGACGAGCGCTACAGAACGCACAGTGACAGCGAGGATGGCTGTCCAAAATAAACCCAACTGTCAATGAATCATCCATCATGCATATTGTCGTCCTTATATGTTTGTCATGAAAGTATGTTCTCACAAACACGAACAACCTGAGGCGTTTGTTCACATCGAGCGGCCCGACAGCAGCGTGGAGACCGCTGTTAGCTAGCCGTTAGCCGTTAGCTGTGGCGGTGGGTGCTCGGCGTCCCGGTGGACCTGTGACGCTTGTTATCATCGAGTATTCCTTTAATTCCTCACTCCGCTCAAACGAGGTAAAGCGCTAATTTCTTACCGTTGCTGTTTCCGAGTATTTCTCCAACCGACATCAGCAGGCAGAGACCCAGGAACAGACTCTCCAGAGCTGTCGGTGGAAGTTTAAATCCCGACATGGTGTCCCGGTGTTACAGCTAATTAGCTCAGCTGTTTAGCTAGCGGCGGTTAGTGAAGCTGACTGCACGCGACGAACCGTTAACTGAGATATCTGAGGTTAGCTGTCCTGAATAAAGTGGTGCTGGGTAACAGCAGCTCTGCAGCACCTGCACAAGGTAAAAATCATCCAAGAGGCTTCCTGGAAAAGTTAGAATCTAACAGTGATAACTACAGATCCTAATCTGCGGACGGCTGCTATCAATGAAGTGGAGCGGCCGGCAGGAGGACAATGGAGGACAGTGGAGGAGGTGTGGTGTTACAGTGGGCCGGTCCCTGACGGTCCCTGTGGGTCCCTGTCGGTCCCTGTAGCTCCCAACCTTCCACCTACTTTCAACCAGAGACACCATTCCAACTTTAAACGAGTCAGCATATCTTGAACTCTTCGGCTTGTATTGTTTTTAAAAATATTGTATGGTTTTGAAGAAATCACAGTTTTAGTTTGAAGGATTTTTAGCCCGTCTTCTGAGTTTATAATGGGTGTGTATTGCGTCAGCTCGAGTGTGTGACATCATCGCTAGAGTGTAGAGCAGCAGGAACACCTCAAGAAAATCTCATTTCAGATGTAGGACTTTCAGTTTTGGATGTGGAAGCCCTGGAGCGACAAGAACTGCAGAAACTGCCCCAGAAACCGCAATGTTAATTTTGAGCCTACATTTCTGGAGGAGGGCAGACGGTACCTGATTTGTCTCTCGCATTTCTGCCCTCATTTCTCTCTTTCCAGAAATAAAAACAACATGACGGAGTTCAGCCATGTCTCCTCTCACTCAACATATAAATATTTTGTCCATTACCACTAGTTTTTTCTCAAATCGTAGACTTCTCTTCAGCTGGGTTTGGATCCCACATCTTCTACTTTACATAGACAGTGCAGCCATTTTAAGCTCTTTCTGCCTTTAACTTTTCACCTTACTCTACAACTTTTTGGCCTTTTTAGTCTTTTTTCACCTTTTTAAGCTCTTTCAGCCCTTTAAAGGCCCTCACACACCGCCCAGACGTCCAACTGCCTTATCCGAACACTCTCCGACCACTCCGTTGCCTCTTGTCTGACCCGTTCGGCATTGAACACACTGCTTCGGCGTGCTGTCTACTCCACAGTACCGTGTACGTTCTGCGCTTGCACGAGATGCAATAAGCGGGTGGCGCTTGTGTTGTGAGTTGTAAACAAGAGGCTTATGCACACAACTCTCTTTACTTTCAATGAAAACGAAGCTTAACTATTTCAGACAAAAACAGCTGCATACTAAACATGCAGAGTGGCATTACCAAACAAACACAAATTAATTCGTCCTGAACGGACATTACAGCTAGTCTCATGTCAGTACTGCAAAACATGAAAACTGGGATTGACGGAACGGAGTGCAAAGAAAAACAAAGCGCACAAAGTATTCCGCCCTCCCACACACCGCGCTGATTCGCTAGCACACCGCCAATCAGAACGGCCATTCAGTTAGCACACAACCAATCAAAGAATCCAGTAGCTCAGACATCCGACAGAACTCCTCCTCAGACTTTGCATGCTGAATCGGAGCAAGCAACGTCTGAACGACTCCGAAAGCTTCCGACGCAGCTGAACACACCAAACATATTTGTTCCCGACAGCTTTTTAGCCTTTTCAGATATTCATCTTTCTGCCTTTTTCAACTCCTTCAAACATTCAACTTCATGTTCAACAATTAAAATGTTCAACTTTTTCAACTCTTTCAGAGCCCTTCAGCTTTTCTGCCCTTTCAGCTTTTTAAAATATTCATCTTTCTTTTGAGCTACAGACACCATTCCAACTTTATAATATATAAATATTTTGGCGATTCCGTTACAGTTTTTTCCCATTCATTCTAATGGGGACATTTTCATCTTTGTCTCTGCTCCTGTTCCAGCATGTGTGCAGCTATTTTTCTGCCCTCTTTCTGCATTTTCAGCTCCTTCAATCATTCAACTTCATGTTCAGCTATTAAAATGTTCAACTTTTTAAACTCTTTCAGCCTTTAACTTTTCAGCTTTTCAGCCTTATCAGCTTTTCAGCTTTCCAACTTTTTCAGCTTTTCGCCAGTAGATTCAGCAGATTCCGCTTCAGCCTTTAGCATTCACACTGTATTTTCGCAGGAAATGCAATTTTTCTAGTTACCTATTAAAAATGTAGTCAGTGATTTAATCCAAGTAGCACAATGCCAAAGTTATGTCACTTAAATTTACTTTGGATTACTTTAGTTTTTACAGACCAATTAAATAATGGCTACAATTCATACAGATGTCTTTTCAAGGTTTATTTGCTCTCTCTGTTTCAGCAGACACCATGAAAACTACAACAAAATAAAGGTCATTAATCAGGGCCGTTTCTGTCTTTTTGGGGGCCGTGTGCAAGATTTGTTTGGGGGCCCCTATTTTGTCAAACTATGATGGATGGATTCCTAACCCTTTGAGGTGATCCACAAAGATGCAACAATCTATTACTTTATGATGAAAACATATTGTATATGTAAATTGTAACACGTATTTCTTGCATATAAAAGTCTCTATTGTGTTAGCATGGGTGTAAACTGTGTATGTGTAGGACAGTAGATGTAAATACATTCTTTTTTTTCTTACTCACTAAACAAACTGCTGTGTTGTGGATTCATCATGATTAATGACAAACATTAAACTGTAATGTTTTATTGACTCTGCTGTGATTCAGCCGGCTTTTATTTCACCTTCAGATCAGTGAAATACTCTGTTACATGTAAATCATTCAAAATCAGAGTTTAGTTTCCACGACAGAAAGCAAAGTGTTTGAATAAAAGCTGCAGGGACTCAAACTTTCCTCTGATCATGTGTACAATGACTGAAAAGATAAAGCCAGCTGTCCTGCAACAGTTGCACTGGAGCCACATGGTAACTGACTGCTGATGTGTTAGAACGACACTTTGATCATAAAACAGAAAGAAAACACAAAAATACTGGTAACTGCTGCAACTGATATAAACACAACAGTCCACTGACGGCAGATTAGCACAGAATGACTCGCTGCATCAGGCAATTCAAAATGAAAACATGCAGTCACACAGTTGAGTTTAAACATGACGTTGATTATGTCTAAGTATTATTAGTAGAACAATTTGGATGTCTTTATTTGAAAGTTGAAAGAAGCAGAGGACATTAGATTATGGTACATAGATGCAGAAACTCAAATAATTATTTTTTTCCCTTCTTTTCAACTTATTTATAATCTCTTTGACCTCCACAACAAACAACTTCATGAATGCAATGACAATGAGCAAATGTAGCAAATGAGCAATAGCTGATCACTCTGACTTGTATTACAGTAACTGTTAGAAAGGCCGCTCATGCGCGAATTAGTACGTTCCTGCAGGCTGGCGAAGTGACATGCAGCAGCAGAGTAAGAGAAGACTGTGTGATAACGTTACGTATGCGTCATTGTCCCTAAAGTGAGTTATATACTTCAATCCTGCATGTTCCTTGTTTGTAACGTAATATAAGTTCATACTTGTCAGACAGATATGTAAAAGCTTCATTGAAACGTGTTTAAAGACGTAACGGAGATTAGGCCTGAATTCTTTATTTTCACTTTGCATATTTTGTATTTACTCCGTCTGTATCCTTTAAATATTACTAAGTTTACATCTATATTGTATAAGTTTGTGGACAGTATGTTTGGCTAGAGTAATTAATCCCTTTTGTTGAGTGTTTACATGGTATCACGTTCTCAGAATATACCAGAAAGTGTTCATATCCGGCCACTAGGTGGCGCCATTGCACTATTTTTCTACATAGAAAACCTAATTTAGTATTTGAGGTAAAGTTGTACTGTTATGAGACCTGTTCACCTTATTACATTACTGCAAGTGCTTTGGAATTTTGTGTAACTTTATTTGTGATATTAAGATGATTATTATTTATTCTTTGTTTATTTAATTGCAGACTACACACTCCTGCCAAATCACACGTTGATTCTAAGATTAACACTCCTGTACCAGTGTGTGCTATGCTGTGCTGTGCTACAAGTATTCAGTAAAGAGTTGGATTGCATATTCCTTGAGTCCTGTGTTCTGACCGACACCCCAGGGAGACACCCATCCTAATTGCATCATTCACCTTATTGCTAAACAACCACAACCATTATACAGTAACAGTAAGTAAAGAAAAACATCTGCATCTGACCTGTCCTAGGCAAGTTACAGCCAGTTATCAGTGTACCATCCTTTACTTTGTCCAGTGAAAAACAAGAGTAATAATACATTTCATCAACAGCAAGTAGAAGTACAGTTCGGAGCATAGAAAAGGGTTATTACATCGTAAAATAGAACATTGAAGTAAAAAAAAAAAAACAAAGAGATATATATTTTATCAATTGAGCTCAAACAATAAAGATAAACAGTGCAGGTTAAAAAAAAACTAAAGGTAAAATGTGCTGACATAATCACATTCACCATAGAACCCCTGAACGCCAAATAAGACGTGTTTATATGAATTTTAAGGATTTGGATTGGATCAGCGGTTCAAAGCTTAATAAACTTTTGACAAAAAAAATGTGTAGTCTTTCATGCAACATTAATGGGCAGTTCTGGGTTACATTTGGCTATCAGTAATAATGAATGATTATCAGGGATAATTATTCATTATTATAAATATTAAGATCCAGTTTACATAAGATCACGTCCCTTAAAGAAGGCAAGACATAGCAAATTTACAAAATCAGTCTCATAAAAAGGTACTAAACTGTTTATAACTCTGATTAAGAATTACCTTAATAACTACAACTACATTTACCTTAACAGCTGTAATGGCTGAAGGATTTTAGAGCTTTTGACAGTGTAGAGGTTGGCAACATTCACTCTTGTACAATATTAAATAGACAGCAAGGAGGTTCAAAGGCCTTAATTTAACACGAAGATGAAAACACACAATCTAACTAACATGTACTATATACAGGTGTGTGTGTGTGTGTGTGTGTGTGTGTGTGTGTGTGTGTGTGTGTGTGTGTGTGTGTGTGACGTGATGCCCAGTTAGAGAAGATGGTCAGCTACATACAAAGACCCTGAGTCTGTGTGAAGCAGCATTCAACCTCAAATTAGCCGTCTAGGAAAGCAAACTACCAATAACCTGACCTGAGATCACAATAACACCTAAACAGTGAAAAAACAGGGGCGGCTGTAGCTCAGTGGGTAGAGCTAGTGGACCAGTGATCGGAAGGTCACTGGTTCGAATCCCCAGCTCCCCCGGGTGGGACTGAGCTACATGCCGAAGTATCCTTGAGCAAGATACTGAACCCCAGAATCGCTCCTGATGCGCAGTTGGCACCCTGTGGGGCAGCCACTGCCATCAGTAAGGGTCCTGCAATGAGCTGGCGACTCGTTCAGGGTGAACCCTGGCCTACGCCCATGAGTAGAACTGGATTTGGCCCCAGTAAGCCCCGCAACCCCTCAGGGGGATAAAAAGCGGCAACATCCCGCAACCCTCACGGAAAAAGCGGAAAGGAAAACGAACCAGTGAAAAAACACACTGATTGAACACACATGCATCACACCATCCAGAGTTAAAGTCCTGTGCTTAGTCGTGCTATGCAACGATTCAATTCAGGCTCAGTTCAACGTTACCAGTCTATGGAGAAAAGGTGCTGGTAGTTCCTTTGCTGATGAGCCAAACAGGAGAAGGTTGATATTCCAATGTTAAAAAGTGCTGTTCTTTCTGTGCAAAGTCTGATAAAAGTCAGCAGGTGGAGGAAACTGGTTGCTCCTTTCCTTTGCAGGGATAGCAGCTCAGTGCTAACTTACTTCATGTACCTCAGCTTGAGGAGTTAGCGGGTAAGCTTTGAGTCGCAGCTGCTGGTGCCAACTGATCCGGAATACTAACAGGACCTCGTGTTGCTGCAGTGAGGAGAATTTCTTTGGACCTGCTAGGAATGTAGCCAGAACAGTCCAGGAAAAGAAAACTTGAGGGCAGGCAGCCACAATTAATTATTAATCTGTGGGTCCCAACAACTGTTACAGTACCAAAAAACAACAAAAACCTACAACACTTAAAGCCTCATACAGGATTCATCCCTGAATAAAAAAAATGTATTGTCTGATTTCTCAAGCTGCTCTGAAAGAGACGGTGTCCATCCAGCTGTTTTCTCTGGTAGAAAAGGTGCTGCGGTAAAACACTTGCATAGAGAGAAAGGAAACACTGACCGTAGGTTTTGTTTCTACAACATATCACTACTATCACTACTGGCAGTCACTCTGACGGCCACAGAGCAAAGACGATGTGAGTGCATGACACAGTTTGTCCGACAACACCACGTTGGATATTGTCACTTTGTCCTGGAACTCCTCCAACAGAGCTGTCGTACTCAGCATGAGTGAGTAAATTTAAATCTCCACTAGAGGAGTTAATGTTAACGATGTGGTTTTGATTGTGACATTAAAGATAATAATGCGCAAATACAAACAGACACCTTTACAACAGAAAGCTGTCAAACGATCTCTGGAGGAGCTTTAGATGAACCATTTTCATTCTGATGGTCACCTGCAGAAGACAAAAGGAAAGTCTACATTAAATAAAGTAATAACATACATAAAGTATAGATTACATCTGAGACATGTGGTTCTGTAGCAGGATGTTTCCAGAACTGTCCTGCCACTCAGAACATTTTGGATAATCACCTGTAACTTCAACCTGCAGCAGTGGTATGCCATTTGTTTGATCAGTAGAGGTGGTAGTTGGCTCTGGATCTGCACCTGTGAGTCATAGACACAAAACGAGCGACAGGTCATGATTTCATTTATGCTATTATCATTGTCATCATTATTACCAGGCAATGGTTAATTGTGTGGGTCATATTCTTTTCCACATGAGGGCAGTATAAGTTTGACTACAGCTGTTAAATGAAGGAGAAACATGCAGAGAATTCTCCACAGCTGCCACAATGTTGTGAGGAACAACTTTTATATTACATAGAAATGATTGTGGAGGCCAACAAGAGATTCTGTGTGATGTTTCAAAAGTCTGTTTGCATTTTAATGGATATTTTATTGCTATCATTCTATTAGGTACTACTTTTTTCATTTAATTCCCTGAACACAATATTTTGTATTTTTAAATTTCACTAATTTGTAATACTCTTTATTGTCTTTACCTGGGACCAGTGTGTCAGCCAGGCTTTCTACCTTTGAGCAGAACAGAACACCACGGCCCATTTTCTCTGTTTTCTCTGCTCATGAAGCACCAATTATAAAAGGCATTTTCATTTTCCTACTGAGGTCCATCCCTCCAGCAGTGAAGCACTTTAACAGACATCAGTGTTTTGTCTCTCTTTTAAAGAAAACTAATAATGATCTCAGAATGTTGAACTATTCCTTCAAATATTCAAACTTCTTATGCTGCCATTCAACAATTAATATTAACGTTTGGAGGATTTAAAAAATTATAAATCCGGCCGATCTGCTCCCACAAAGTGGATTCTCTGTCTCTGTATGATTGTTTTTGGGTTCCATAACTTAAACCTTTAATGCTTTTGTCACATAACAATAAAGTTTTCTGAATCACATTCAGTGTTCATGATGCCTCAGCTCAATTATTACCTATGAACAAAGTTCCCACCTGTTGGTATTCCAGGTGTTTATTGGTGATGTTTGAGCGCCCTCTGGTGGTCAGAACATAAAACAACGGACTGATAGCAACATTGGCACTGCCTATTAATAAGCCTGTGTACAGTGTGTAGGCAGGTTTACCTAATGAATATTAGTGACAAGATTGAGCATCAAGAATAACATAAGCGATGGTAACTGTCATCAAAAGGCATTTATTGACATCCAGAAGAGTCTTTTTGTTTATTTTGATAAAGTTTATCAGCAGACAGCTACAAGATGTAGAGCCTCCACCTTCAAATGTTCACTCATGAGAACCCTGAGGTCTGTTTGATGGAACTTAATCAATAGTGTTGGTCATAGATTCATTACTGAGGTTTCTTTTCTTTTAATTTAATCAGTCAGTATTAGAACCAGAGGCCTCGTGTAAATAAACAAAGTGGTTCAAATCTGAGGAGACAAAAACAAACTGTGTGCACCAGAAAGTATCACACAGTGTATCTGTCATGTTAATGTCTGCACATGATGGATATGTTGGTGTCATACATGAAATAAACTTACCTTTATTGAAGATTATTGTGATGTACTTTGTAGCTACAAGCCCAGCCTGAACCACAGCAAGAACAGCAGCTCCTAAAAAGAATACACCAAACAACAATCCAATGGCCTCTTTGCTGGATGAGTTCCCTGAAACACATAAATAAAAAGTTAATGTAAAACTCACAGTGTGACTGTATATCATGTACAACACACGGGGCAGACTACACAAAATACATTTTGAAGGTGACCAAAAAAACCCTTTAAAATTAATATAACTTGAAATATTAAAGTTAGTTGATGAATAAAGCACAAAGACAGAAATCTCACCACTGATAAACACGTGTGTCTCAGCATAAATATGATGGCTGATCTCCTCCTGAGTGACTTCACAGCGGTAGTGGTCGGTCCTGGTCACAGTGGTGAGGATGGAGACGTAGTGACGGCCTCCTTTCTCTGAGACATGTTGTTCAGCAGGAAGGATGTTTCCAGAGATGTCCTGCCACTCCACTTTAGGTTTTGGAGAAGCTCCTCGAACTTCACACTGCAGCAGCAACCCGTCCACTGTGGCATTAAGAATTCTGATGTATGGCTCCGGAGCTGGAGCTGCTTCTGTGGACATAACATGAACAAAGCTGCTGAAAGCTAAACCTTCATGTGTATTATAAAAAATAACAACATAAAGACTGATAAGAAGGCAGATTTAAGAGAACAGAGAACCAGACGGTTCATCATCATCATCGTGCTAAAAACGTATAGTTGATTCAAAATCCATATCAGACATGAAAAGCCAGAAATGGACTTGAAAATCTAGTTGTTTAAAATATGAGCAGAAGTTTAATTTAGTAAAATGTGTGGAATTCAAGTAATAACTGTAGAATTCCCTGGATAATAAGGTGTTGCTAAAATATTAAATTTAAGAAAATATATAGAAAAAATTTGACTAAAGAAATGACTGAGTGACATTTGTGTTAAGATGACGTCACTGACTGAGTAAATATTGGTGAAATTTTATCTGATTTGTCAAAATAAAATATAATTTAAGGAGGGGATTGTATTTATGTTATGTTATTATTAAAGAGGCACATTTAGTTAAAGGGAAGAAATTCAAACTCATATAATTTTAATCTTCACAATATTAATGAGGTGATAATACAAACTCAAATATATGTATTTATCCATGAACAAGCTGTTCTCAGAGCAGAATAAGGTCCCAGAACACTTTTCGTTTATGTGTGGCGGACCCTGCCACCTTTCTATCTTCAAAGCAGCACAGTATAAACTGTGTTGTCTTTTAAGATCAGTTGGTTTATTCAGTCATGACATCAAAGAGAGTTTGATTACTAAGCTCGTTTAGGCAGAGAAAAGAATAGGGCTGGGACGACGCGTCGACGTAATCGACGGCATAAATTCGTCGACACAAATAATTCGCGTCGACGCGTCGTCCCAAACAGGAAGTCTTCCTGCTTGGACTGAGAATAGCCTCTCTCACACAGAGACGCTGCATTAATGTGGCAGCGGCGGTTCGTCAATTCTCCGCCGTTGGTCGTTCACACAGAGCGAAGCACCGCAGGAGTAAAGACGAAGCTCCATGAAATTCACACAGAAAGCTTCGCTGCCTCTCCTAAAGACACGTGACGGAACACGTCATGATGCTGACGTCGGGGTGTTTCCCAGGTGTCCCCCCTGTCAATCTAAACCCGCGGACTGTTTATAATGTGTAGTGATTGAGAACCCGACCCCCTAAACATCCTGGAAGGTGAAAGAGTTACGTTTTTTTTTGTGCTAAATTACATAATTACATAATCGCCATCAGTAAACAGGTCACTGCGTGACTCTGTCACTTGTGGAGACGATGATGGTGCGAAATGATAAGTTATCTTCATCAGCCGTGAGAAGCAGGTTTGTTTCTGAAAAAAATCAGTAAAAAAGATTCTGTAACTTCCCTAAGAATCAAAAGTTTTCAAATGCATCTTTAAGTTAGAAAGATATTGTAGATTTTATTTTAAAATGTAATTATTAATGACAGCCTGACAACTACAAGAGATCATCAGGTGTCAACAGGTGTAACTGATTGCAACAGGAGACTTAAAGGACTCAGAAGAAACGATGGTCAAACCAACAACAGCTGGAGATCTTGTCATACAGCAAATTCACTGTTTAATGAAAATACTCACCAACAACAAGCTGAATGATGAATGTTTGTCTCGGCTGGAGACGTGGAAAATCACAGCTGTAGTTCCCGCTGTCGGCCATCTTTGTATTCTGGATCTTTATGGAGGCGTTGCCGTTCTTCAGTTGATCTTGAAAATGTGAGACTCGACCTTTGAACTGCAGATCTTGACCTGAGAAGCCGCTATTGGAATGAAAGCCTAAATCATACATGAACACCTCCTTCTTCTCCTTCTGACCATCTTTCCTCCAGTCAAACAGTTTTCCTGTGAGGTCCTCCTCTGTGCTGATCAAACAGGGTAAAACAGCATCACTGCCTTCTTCCACGACCACTTTGACACCTGGACATGAAACATAAAGTAAATTTTATCCTTATGTTCAACAGAGAGCCGTCAGGTGAAAACATTTGCTCTGAAACTCCAGTTTACAAGCACATTAGTTAGCAATCAAATTATTTATGGCTATAAACTTTCCTCCACAGGAGTAGCGCTTCACACATCAGGCGAGGGGTGGCAATAGGGTTGTCAAAAGTATCAATATTGTCAGTTTTTCGCCATTATCCTGCAACTCTAGTCAGGAAGAAAGTTACTAAATAATTCATTTTGCGATAAGGACACCTGTGGAGTTTTCAAGGTTTTTCCAACTACAGGCTTAGCTCTGTGGGATTGTTCCTTTTCTAGATCACTTCAGGAGCACCTTGCCTTCACCTGGAGTTTACTCTTTCACAACTGTGAGCACTCTTTATCATTTCCTTTACGTATGTCGATAGGATAACTTTATGTGATTCTCAGCTGTCAACATTATATTTCTCATTTCAAACTGTCCTCACTTCAAGCGTTCTAAACAGAAGATTAAATGATGAACAAGAACAGTCAGGGTCAGACCTTCAGTCACAGCTGGAGATCTCGACAAAATACATATCAGCTGTTTAAGGAAAATACTCACGGACAACAAGCTCAATGTTGAATGCTTGACTGTGATGTGGGAAAATGCACATGTAGGTCCCGCTGTCTGTCACCTTCGTATTCTGGATCTTTATGGAGGCGTTGCCGTTCATCAGTTGATCTTGAAAATGTGAGACTCGACCTTTGAACTGCAGATCTTGACCTCTGTTGGCGTTGCTGTCGCCTGCATCATACAGGAACACCTCCTGCTGACCGTCTTTCTTCCAGTCAAAGGTCTTTGCTACGATGTCCTCCTTGGTGCTGATCAAACAGGGTAAAACAGCATCAGTTCCCTCCTCCACGACCACTTTGGCATTCCCCGAACCTGAAAGACAAAGCAATATTAATTTCACTTGGGATAAATCAAGTATCTCTCCATCTGTAGTGTTTAATGATTCTGTTTAACAGAGAGCTGTCAGGCTACAGCAGAGAGTCACATCTATTAACAAGTCATGATGATAACACCCGTTTACAAGTACATTAGTTAGTAATCAGATTCCTTAAGGTTATTTTTCATACTGGCATAATTTAAGTGTATTTACGATACAATGCGATATGTGATGAGTTACATGACGCAGCCCATTGTAAGAGAGTTGACTGAACGCTCAGCGTCTGACTGTTTTTACACTGTATGAATTTTACTAATGAATAGCAACATAACAGATGAATGTATTAATCTCATCACAGCATTTGATGCATTGCTTGAAACAAATGTCCAGAGAGTGACAAACACCTAAGCTGTGTTTTCATTTGTCACATCTGCTACATTATTACATTTAAGAAAGAAAGAAGGTTGATGCCCTACAAAGCGAGACAGGAAGTGTTACAACCACACTCTTCAACAAAGAGGAAACATGTAGACAACACGAATGAGTTACTACTAAACACACATGCCAGCTGTGTTGATATGGATATTATAGTTGTTCTGTCTGTGTAACATGACAAACTGAACAAACTTCATCAAACTCAGACAAAGTTTAGACACTTCGAGCCATGAAGCTACAAACAAACCACCTGAGCCGAGCTGTCTCGTACGATGTACGATCGTACAAACCAGCTCCCACATTAGCACGATAACATCAAAACACGGACTGTAACAAACCAAGATGATGCTGTAATCAGTTCAAAACATATGTGTCGTGGGGGAAAAGGTGAAGAAGTGAATCTGAACTGAATAAAGGCTCTCCTTACTAGCATTAGCATTAGCATTACTCGCACCGAATGTGGCTTCCCCTGTCGAGCTACGAGCTGAGCGTCGCTTTCTTACCGTGTTCTTGTCCAACAATTCCTCCAATCAAGGTCGGTAAATAACAAGACAAGTAAAGGAGCCACACAGCTGATACTGAGGCACTCATGGTGAACTGAATACTAGCTGGATAACGTCGTTTACACTCGAAACTAGCTTAGCTTTAGTTTGCCGTTAGCTGCGATGTCAATATGACTGACCTCTGTGTTTACGCTAACGTAGCTGTCACACTCGCTCTAAAAACCGGCTTTTAACACAAAGAAAGCGGCAGAATTGATAAAAATTGGAGGTGGATACACAGTATGGATGTCTTAACAAGTCGTGAGGACAGTTCTCACAGTGCCTCACCGTCAATTCTCACTGAGTTCTCACGGAGTGGGCAGATGACATGAAGCATTAGCCCGACTTTAGCTAACGTTACATCGATCGTTAACTATCTTATATTTTCTAAAGGTGTTGACGGCGGAGAATTACGTAGTTACAAAAGCACAGAAGCATACAACTACCTGCACAGTAACACAATCGGGAAAGTACTGTTGAAGAAACACAGCAAGTTTATATTTCTGAAGGCAGCAGTAACGTTAGCGCCCAGCCACAGCGCCAATCAAGCTAACGTTAAACATACAGCTGGATGATGCTGAAGGAAAGAGGAGTCGTGGAGACAGGCAGCTGCTCGGACATTGTCGGTTAGAGAAGTCATGCAGTCATGCAGCAGCTCTTCTGTGGAATATATTAATAAACACAAATATTTATATCAGTCTGGAAGCTGCGAGCCACGCTAGTCTCCGTTCCTCCTTCCTCAGCATGACGTGTGGGGCGCAGGGCACGGACATGTTTAAGTTGCTGATGTACTACACGAGACGTTTCTGAAAAAAACTTCAATTTTCATGAATTGCTGTGGCAAACAACAACGACACATGTTGTACCTGAGCTGATTTTAAAAACAATTCAGCCTTTATGACATAACGCTAGTTGTTTAGGGCTAGCTTGGCAGCAGTGGTCAGTCATGCAGTTGCAAGGCAACCGGAAACAGAGAACCGCGGCCGGAAGTAGTTATCTGTCATGGCCGCCCCCAGAGTCTTCTGAGGAAACCCGCAAGTACTAACGGCTGCAGCCTGCAGGAATGTCCAACCCCGCCCACATCCAGCCCCGCCCACATCCAACCCCGCCCACATCCAGTGCTGCGTTCAGGACAGTGGCGAAACTTGCTGCGTTCAGGACAGTGGGGATTTCGAACTTGCTGCATTTATGACACCTGCGAACTGTAGGACTTCGTAATTGTCTTTTTGAAATGACCCAAGTAGAGAGTCAGGCCTATGTATATTACAAAATATAAATGCATTTTTTTCAATGTGGTATCTGTAATTGTAGGCAATCCAATAAACACTATATATATATATATTGTTACGACCAGGGGCCTAGGGGAAACCCTGGCGCAACAAGAGTGTGAGACTCCCCTCTTCCCATCCTCAAAGCACCAGCAGCAAAGAACATTTTTAACAAAGTTTTATTCAAAAACAACACAATCACACATGCTGGCAGTCTGGGACAGCAGAGGAGAGCCCACAGGAACTGGGCGGAGCCAACCTTTAAACTTCCGGTTCCAATGCCGCAGCCAATAAGCTCCCTGCGGCAACCTGCAACCACTCAAACACACCTGCAATCAATCTCACACACACTCATACTCAAACAGGTAAAAGAGGGATATTAAAAGACAAATAGAAACATATGACCTCTAGGGTCGTAACACCTCCCCCCTTAAAACTGAACATTTCTCCTGAAAGAAATGTTCAAGCAATGCAACCGGGTGTAGATCACATGTCTTTTCCCCCTTAAAACCAATTTACATAAAAACAGGACCCAAAGCCTTATTAGTGGGTGCCACTCCCACAAACGAAATGGCCACCACCATGAGGAGAGAACACAAAAAGCAAATACACCAACTGTGGTAAAACACACCAAAAACAGCAACAGGCGCCCAACACAACAGTGGAGTGCAACAGCCACCACGCAAAAAGGTGTCACTGTGTAGCCACTGCTACACACAAATGTTGCCAGCTTACACCTAAGCTGCAACCACAAGTGACCCAACAAAAGTGAACTGCCACTACCACACCCAAAATGGACACCTTGTGATTTCCAACCACACGTTACTGTTAAGGAGTCTAACAAAGAGACAAAATGACCGGACAAACTGGGAAGACATACCCACCACTCAAGATCCACTGATCTGGGGAGTGACGCCATCCCAATCACACTAATTAATACACTAAAGCAGCAACACCTACATGACCAAACCAAAAGTGGACTGCAACAACCACACAAAAAGGCATCACACTGTAGTCACCACTACACAAATGTTGCAAGCTTACTCTTAAGCTGCAACCACAAGTGACCCTACAAAAGTGGAGTACAGTTACCACAACCAAAAGGTCACAAAAAGTTACTGCACACAAGTATTAATAAGGGCCACACATCACAACGTGACCAACACAAAAGCAGCCATCTCACACAAAACTATGTTGCTGTGCAAAGTATACACGAAAGGAAACAAAATGCAGAGACACCCCAACTACCTGCCTACAAAAGGTGGCTAACTCACCTAGCTAGTCTTCAGTGGCTTGCCGAGCTCGAGGCGGCTTTAAACGCTGAACTCAGTGCATAACCGAAGACCAGGAATCTAGCTAACTGTCAAGCACTGAAGCGTACCCCCACTCAGGATTACCACCAAAAATAAGAAAGGCAAAATAACAAACATGGCAAATCCTTGAAAATGCCCGGCAGCTTTCTGGTTAGGGTGCTCAGACAGACACGAAACATGCAGCAACAACTTAACAAAAGAGATGACCACTACACTTAACTAAAGGCCACTTACACAAACACAAACTAAACCACATCTACCTCACCTCATGGACATTCAGATCCCGGACGAGCCCCCAATTGTTACGACCAGGGGCCTAGGGGAAACCCTGGCGCAACAAGAGTGTGAGACTCCCCTCTTCCCATCCTCAAAGCACCAGCAGCAAAGAACATTTTTAACAAAGTTTTATTCAAAAACAACACAATCACACATGCTGGCAGTCTGGGACAGCAGAGGAGAGCCCACAGGAACTGGGCGGAGCCAACCTTTAAACTTCCGGTTCCAATGCCGCAGCCAATCAGCTCCCTGCGGCAACCTGCAACCACTCAAACACACCTGCAATCAATCTCACACACACTCATACTCAAACAGGTAAAAGAGGGATATTAAAAGACAAATAGAAACATATGACCTCTAGGGTCGTACCAATATATATATATATATATATGTATATATATATATATATATATATATATATATATATATATATATATATATACTCACATACACATGTATACATATATATCTATATATACACATATATACATATATCTGTATCTATCTATCTCTCTCTCTCTCTATATATATATATATATATGATTTTAACTTAAAGCCAATGTAGGCAATATTAAAAGATGCAATATAAGTTAAAACCACATTCTGTATGATTCTATATGAGGCAGAGTAATGGAAATGAAGGACACATGAATGTAATAAACTCAGTTCATGTGAATAATATATTCCTACAATGACTCCTTTTCATCTTCATGTGGACGTCATGGGGATAATAAAAGCAATAAACTTCCACTCAGCCCTTGAGACGGCAAACCATGAGGAATACCTATTTAGTAGGTAGTTTAGTTGATTAAAGATACTAAAATGTATCTTATCCATGAAAATATTTTTACAACAGGGACAACAAGATAAAAAAATGAACTTATAACTGTTATTACAATACCAAGCTTTTAAGTGTTCTTTGATCAATATGATTGGAACCTGGATTTAACATTCATGGTAAAAACGATGTTTTAAAAATAACACAGGGTGTTATGCCTTTTTCATTCAATACCTGTAGATGAACCATTTTGGGAATGGGACAAATCATCATCCAGATATCTATGGGCAGGGAAAATACCTAGGTTAAGAACAAAACTCTGCAGCTGCCATCATAACCTGGCTCTTCGGCTATGACAAATGTGGGAGACACACCATGAACGGTTTAAGAACACTAATTTATTAACAGAAGGCAATGAACTCAACTCAACATGAACAAGGTGTGGAGTGTGGATATCAGTGGAATCAGTAGTGTAAGGTGTGCATGAGGGATGATGGTGTGTGGATGTTGTAAGGTGCATCCCAGGTGGTGGGGGGTGATGGAGAAGGCGACAAGGTGTCAGTCACATCCTAGGTTCGTGGAGTGTCTAAAATTGAAAGGAATCATGAAAGGATAAATCTAGTGATATATTCCATACTTTGTCAACAAATTCCATGATAAGAGCAAAACCAATACATAACTGATCCTACTAACAAGTATTAGTTGTGTAGCCAAAGCCTGATGTAGCATAAACATGGACACAAAGCATTTTCATACAGCCAATTCAGCTTATAAAATCAACACAATTAACATTAATACTTAACAGAGTTTGCTTTGTTACCGTTACTGTGCGTTCACACCAAACGTCAATCGAGATAAACTCAACAAGCCAGTTTGCGGGGAAAGTCAGCTGTGATTGTGCTACTGTGGTTCATAGTAAAGTACAACAGACTGTTGTAATAAATTAACATACATATTTTCATAACTTAGCAGGTAGTCTAACTTTCTCTCTGAATTTTCTCCAAGCACTCTCCTTTATTGTCCGGTCTCTGTATGCGTGTACAGCGGTATGGTGGTACAGAACGACACAACGCGAGAAAAGCCAGCTGTGCTATTGTTGTGCTAACTGGGGCTAATGCTCCGTGTGTTCGGGGCCCCGGAGCTCGTTAGCTCCGTACTATACTACCACACTCCATACGCATATAGAGACCGGAGAGCTCCGGGACAGAAACAGATAGACAGACTTGGACAAAACAGGAGAGGGCTTGGAGAAAAGTACCTAACGTTAACCCTAACAGTAACTTTAATTAACGTTAACCCAACGTTTCTTAATATGTAACATGGTTATGTAGTTAGCAAAAGTTGAGTAGGGTAACATTAACACATAAACATTAACGTTAACACGCATGTTAATCACTAACTTTAACCTACAGTTTAGCTTCATAACGTTACAACAATTCTCTGCAATAAAACTCATTTTACTCCTCATTACATCTGAATGAGGCTTTGACATTTAACACGCACCGACATGGTGGATTCTTCTTCTTCTTCTTCTTCTTCTTCTTCTTCTCAACCAGAACGGCTCCTGAAAGTGTTTTGTGGGCGGGGTTGGACCTTCAAGGCGGGGCTGGACGGTCCAGCCCCGCCTTCCCGCAGGCTGCAGCCGTTACCTTCTGGGAAACAGGTGGATTATCAGTAAACGCTGAGACAGAGCACATAACAATATAACTGGGCCCTTATGGAGACCTCATAACCAGAGAATTACATTTACACATCTTCTTATTTAAAAGGGCATTTTATTGATATCCAGTTCATTTAAAGATATTTTCTGATAGACGCATAGGCTGATACGCTGGAGCTACAGGTTCTTTTCACAAGAAGCCAGAAGTAAAACAGTAAACAGTAAAAATAACATGTGTCAGAAAATATATTAATGTTTATCCAAGTCATATTTCCCTTTATTAGCGGCTTATTCTGGTCATTCAAAGTACAGTGAACATGATACAGAACACGCCACAATGGTTAATCTGCATAATTGACTATTTTCAAAGTATTGGATAAAACATCAATACTGAAGCCTCATGTGACCAATCAGGGAACTAGAATAAGGAACCAGGCAGAGTTAAGAGCTGAGTCTGTCTGTGTTGCTCATGATGTTCTTGGTTGACATAAAATAAGTGCAGATGTTGAGCAAATATAAGTGTGTCAGCCAACACTTATTTGACAAGTTAAGTAAGTGGTAATTTAAAATAGTAATTTTCTTAGTTTTTCTGAATCACTGATTTGTGAAGTGATGTTTTTGCTGTTAGTTTCACTGATTGTTTCCTGACAGAAAGTCTCTGAGAGCGTCACACAAATCAGCCTCATCAACTTGATTCACATCCGTTTTATCTTTGTTCTCCATCAGAGACAATCAGTTCTTAATTCAGACATTTACAACAGAAATAAATCATTTAACATAAACTTCACTCTCCTTGTATAAACCTTTACATGAAACTACAATGCATTGGGACTTCAGCCGATCACACTGTCAGTTCCGTTCTCCTCGGGTCTCTGGCTCCGGGTTCTGGTTGCTGTCGGTTCTGGTTCTGGTCTTCCTTATCCAGCCAACTCCCAAGCCCGATCCGGATCTTCCCTGAGTGTCACTGACTCCATGCAGAGGGTTTGACTTACTGTTTGTTTGGTCAATGTGTGTGTGGCTCAGGTGTAGATGTCGGGCCTCCTGCTCTTTGTATCAGCTGCTGAGATTACAAAATGATCAAGGTGCCAAAAAACTATAATCAGATATGTAAATACATTTAATTCACATTATATCAACAAAAGAAAACATTTCTCAAAATCAACAACTTGAGCGTCTCTCAGTCAGAAACCACAGACTCATTGTGACACACCTGTTACAGGTAGTGCTGCACTGAAGGAGACCACCATGATTCACACTTACTCATTACTAACTTACTAATCAGTTACTACACAACCTGGGGCTGAATGTATAAAACTCTGTTCACATAACAGGAAACATATTTATAAAACCTGACGTATCTGTTCTCAGCTGTGTTTTCCTCGTACATCTCAATCATCCTGGAATGTTCCACACGTCTGACCGTCCAGCTGATTCACTATAAATGACTCTAAACACGTCACCAATAACCTGGTTTGCATATAAAGGCCAGAATGAAGTTTAGTGTTGAGGAGAAAACATTGATAATGTCCTCTAGCAACAACACAGCAGCTATAGTATCATGTGGCACAGCGACAGCTCCTATAGAGCCGCTTACACCTGAAGGTACTCTTACTCCACAATAACACAAGAAAATCTTATTTATTTTCTTAGGAAGACGAGTTTTATTCGTTTGAAAAAACAGACATTATCATCTTAGATATCATATATGAACATATGTACACTGACAAATATTTACAGAATATATACAAACAAGTTTCACAGCTTGTGCATCACTGAAGTCATAATGATGTTTAACTTTCAGCATCAACGGCAGATTTACAGTCAGACAGTGGAGTGATCGAAGGCACTAAAGAGATCTGATCACTCTGACTGTGTTGCTGCTTTACAAAATGTACAGAACCGTCTGCAACCCAGAAGACTTCATCATGAATTAAAGGCAGTAAAACTTGTTAACAAACAAAATGTACAACAGGTTTTCTACTATTTCATTGGAATTCAAATGATGGAGAAGAAGGGAATTTTACCTCAGCTACATTCATGTTGGAACATTCTCAGATATAAAAATAAATATTTAGTTTTGTCTCTTTTCTCATCTGGATTGTTACTGGCTCTTAGTCCACTTCACACTGACCAGCTTATTCACACTGTTAATGCTCAGCATTCAGGGTATCAATCATTATTGCTTTATTTCTGAAGCTTCCTTTGTCTTATATTAATTTATATTACTTAAGTTTTGGCATTTGTTTTTAAAAAGGCACAACATGATCAGACTACAAGTTAAAAAACAGCCTCAGCACCATGAATCTGTTTGTCTGACAGATCACCTGAGTACTCAGAATCACCTTTCTGGTTCAACCCTGAGCTTTTGGAATGAAACATTCTGAGCTTCTATGACAAACATGATCCCATAAAAAACTTCTTGTAAGTCACTTAAGTTTAATCAGGTCCCTTTATAAGTTTTGTTATTTCATTATATATCAGAGTATACCTGTTGTGTTGAGCTGCATCTTTGGTCTTTAGGTGATATAAAGTTTGTAACAACAGTTTGTTATCCAGCGGAAAACACATAGTGAGAGGATACAAACTACAACTGAGATTCACAATCAGGAAATTAATGAGGACAATAAAACATTCCAATTAAGCTTGTATGCACTTGGCTATACAAATGAACTTTGCCATACTTTATAGTGCGCATGCTGAAAAATTAAAACAATTCACACAAATGCCCTTTGAGATCTTTGTGAACCTTCAGTCTTATTATAATTTAGCAGGCTGTAGACTTTAATGTTGCTGAGCTGCCTTAAATTGTAATAAAATAATATACTGTCGTCTACTGTCGCTATCAAGATGGCGGCTTGTCCAGACGCAATGGCCTGGCGCTCCAACTCAATTGTATGTATTTTGTGTCTATTTATCTTGTTGTAAATAGTGTTGTATTGTTTTCATGCTTGCCCATATTTTATATATTTTATATTTATTTGTCAAAGTTGAAGAGCTGCTACCTGTGTTTCATTGTTTTGTCTGAAACAGTGACAATTAAAAATCTATTCTATTTGTCAAATCCATATTGTATATTCACAATCTCAATCTGTTTGACCAAGGCCCGCCCCCACCGTATTTCTGATTGGCTAGTAGACTTATCGTTAGTGTGATTGAGCGAAAGTTGCGCCTCTGTTAGATCCAGAGAACTGTATGTTAGATCTCTGGGCAAACTCAATTATTTGTTTTATTCTTTTTTTTCGAAGTCACGCCAGTACACCAGACATCCGGCCCGGTGCTGGAATGCAATCAGCCCTGCTTTATTTGACAAATCCACTCTGTAAGTCTGACCAGCATCTGATGAAGGTTCACAAAGATCTATTATAAGGCTGTAGAATACATATTATACTGATACTTTGGGTTATTTCATGGATTGCACAGGATAGGCAAAAATAAGCCTTGGCTTCAGCCTATTGCTTTTTCGGTTACAGAGCTTGTTTAAATTTTTCTTTGTGAGAAAATGTTGAGTGGAAGTCTGTATGATAATAGTTGTTAGTTGATTGCACATAATTTAAGTATTTTATATTGTAACCGAAATAAAACTATTCATATTTATTCATATTTACATGCTGTATATATACACACACCTGTACAACAAATAAAGCTATCAAGCTGGTGAATTGGACTCGGTCCCTGCAGGTGGTTTATATTTAGTTCCCAGATGACGAGGACCTGAAGAAAACAAAGAAACATACATATTATATGAAGGCAACGTTTTGGCTTTGCATGGCTTTATCGACAGGCCAGCATGTAAAGGTAGAGAGAGAGAGAGAGAGAGAGAGAGAGAGAGAGAGAGAGAGAGAGAGAGAGAGAGAGAGAGAGAGAGAGAGAGAGAGAGAGAGAGAGAGAGAGAGAGAGAGAGAGAGAGAGAGAGAGAGGAGAGAGAGAGAGAGAGAGAGAGAGAGATGAGAGAGAGAGAGAGAGAGAGAGAGAGAGAGAGAGAGAGAGAGAGAGAGAGACCTAATGACATCTAAATCTTTTGTAATCTCATGCTCATCAACATCCAGGGTCTGAGGTCTTCTGCTTTTGGCCTTAAGAGCAGAACCGCAGACTTTAAGAAAGAGATAGAAAATTCAGATATCACTGTTTTGACTTGGAATAGAGGAGACAGGCCCACTGGTTGTCCTTTAGGTTATAGAGAAGTCATTTTCCCATCAACCAAACTGAAAAGTGTAAGCCAAGGCAGAGATTCAGGAGGGATGTTGATCTGGTACAAGACGAACCTCACACACTCAATCGAATTACTCAAAAAAGGAGATTTTTCAATTTGGATCAAAATAAAAAAAGAGGTTGTCTCCACAGACAGAGACATATTCATGTGTACAGCCTATATCCCCCCATCAGAGTCCCCTTATTATAATGAAAACAGCTTCTCCATCCTTGAAGATGAGATCAGCTTCTACCAGACACAAGGAAACGTGCTGATCTGTGGTGACCTTAATGCCAGAACAGGCACAGAACCAGATCTGATCAATGCACAGGGAGACAGACATGTACCTGGCCAGATCAACATCCCCTCTCCTTCACACCGAAACAGAAACAACTTTGACAAAACCGTCAACAGAAACGGGCAGCAACTGCTGCAGTTGTGTCACATGCTGGGTCTGTACATTGTCAACGGTCGGCTCCGAGGGGACTCCTTTGGTCTCTACACTCACAGCTCTCCTCTTGGCAACAGCACTGTGGACTACAGTATTACAGACCTGGAGCCCTTCAGTGTAAGAGCATTCACTGTCAGCCCCCTCACACCCTTATCTGATCACAGCAAAATCACCCTATACATTAGTAAGACACCAGCTGACCCCCATGTAGCAAAACCCAGTAAACTCAACCCCTCCAAACAACCTTATAGATGGACAAGCAATAGTAAGGATGACTACCAGAGAGCCATCGGTCATCCAACAGTCCAATCTCAGTTAGACCATTTTATCACCACCTCATATCCCCACAGCAACGACGGCCTGAACCAGGCTGTGCGGGATATTAACTCCATATTTGACAGCACAGCACATCTATCCAATCTGAAAAAATCTGAGTATCACAGTTCAAACTCAGATAATGAAAAGTGGTTTGACTCTGACTGCAGGTGTCTGAGAAAAACACTCAGAAAATTATCCAATGAAAAACACCGACAACCTGACAATCATGAGCTCCGCCTCCAGTACTGGGAAACATTGAAATCATATAGAAAAACACTGAGAGCTAAAAGGAGCAGCATGAACAACGTCAACTTGAAGAAATTGAGGAGTCCATCGACTCAAACAATTTCTGGAAAAAATGGCATTCATTGAACAAATCAAACAAGGAAGAATTGGCTATTCAAAACGGGGAAATATGGAAGAAACACTTTGAAAATCTATACAGTGCAATCACACTGAATTCAGACCAAAAGAATCTGCTCAACAAACTAGAAATCCTTGAATCAATCATTAAAGACAACCAAAATCCTTTAGATTATGAGATTAGTGAAGGGGAGCTGCTGGCTAAGATCCAGGCCCTGCAGCCGAGGAAAGCAAGTGGCCCTGATGGCATCTTAAATGAAATGCTTCAGTTTAGCAGCCAGAAAATCAAGACTGCCATATTAAAATTATTCAATCTGACACTAACCATTGGAAATTTTCCTGACACCTGGAGTCAAGGGCTCATCACTCCAATCTTCAAAAGTGGAGACAAATATGATCCAAACAATTACAGAGGCATTTGTGTCAGCAGCAACCTGGGGAAGTTATTCTGCAGCATCTTAAACAGCCGACTGCAAAACTTCCTCAGTGAGCACAATGTCCTGAACAAGAGTCAGATTGGTTTTACACCACAACACAGAACCTCTGACCACATCTACACCCTCCACACCCTCATCCAGAAACGCGTCCACCAGAACAACAACACAATCTTCTCTTGTTTTGTAGATTTCAAGAAAGCATTCGACTCAATTTGGCATCATGGTCTGTTTCTAAAATTACTAGAAAAAGGTATTGGAGGAAAAATCTAAGATATTATTAAGACAATGTATATAAATAATCAATGTGCTGTCAAAATTGGAACTAAGGAAACAGACTTCTTCCCTCAAAGTAGAGGAGTGAAGCAGGGCTGCAGTCTGAGCCCCACCCTGTTTAATATCTACGTCGACGAACTGGCCAAATCCCTGGAGGAGTCAGAGATCCCTGGTCTCACCCTCTCTGACATAGAAGTCAAATGTCTACTGTTTGCAGATGACCTAATACTGCTCGCTCCGTCAAAGGAGGCTTTACAAAAGCAGCTAGATCACCTGCAAAAGTTCTGTCAGACCTGGGCCCTGACTGTTAACCTGGAGAAGACAAAAGTCATGGTCTTCCAGAAACGACGCAAGAGTCAGAAACATCTCCACAGGTTCCACCTGGACTCTACAGACATAGAACACACACACAGCTATGCATATCTAGGGCTAAATATCACATCAATGGGAAATTTCAATCTGGCCATTAAGGATCTCAGAGAAAAAGGCAGAAGAGCTTTCTGGACTATAAAAAAGTCCTCAAACATAGACATCCCTGTCAAAATCTGGATCAAAATATTTCAATCAATAATCGAACCAATTGTATTGTATGGTAGTGAAGTGTGGGGCCCTCTCATGAACCAAGACTTCCAAAAATGGGAAAAACACCCAATTGAAAGTTTGCACACGGAGATCTGTAAGAGCATCCTCAGAGTCCACAGGAACACCCCCAATAACGGATGCAGAGCTGAACTCGGCCAATTTCCCCTTTTAATTCGCATCCAAAAAAGAGCAATAAAGTTTTACCAACACCTCAGAACCAGCGAGCCCAGCTCCTACCACTACAAAGCCCTACAATGCCAAGAGGAGAGCAAAGAAGGGAGTCCCCTCAGCCAGCTGGTCCACAGGCTGAGCTCCAACAGCACCGGGCACCAAGACCGCCCTCACACCATCCAGCCCCACCAAATTATAGCAAAAGAAAAAGACAATTACATCAACTATTGGACATCCACAACCAAAACCCAAAGCAAACTCCAGTGCTATTTGGCCCTAAACAGACAATACTCCATGGCAGATTATCTGAGCTCTGTAACTGACCCGAGACTGAGGAAAACGTTGACTATGTACAGACTCAGCGACCACAGTCTGGCCTTAGAGAGCGGCAGACACAGACAGACCTGGCTGCCCAGAGAGGACCGGCTGTGTCGGTTCTGTCCACACAGACAGGTGGAGACAGAGCAGCACTTCCTGCTGCACTGTGACACTTACACAGACATCAGAACCCACATATTCACTAAAATCACATGTACAACCCCAGACTTCCCCAAACTATCAGACCAAGAAAAACTACAACATTTACTGGGAGAAAAAAATGGCACTGCTGTAGATGCAGCGAGATATGTGAATGCTGCCACAGGAGAAGAGACGAGCTGCACAACAACACCTGACATGATTTCCTACACATGAACCAGCTGATCCTGACTGAGCTCTTACCTGCACACTGATATACTGTTTATTATTGTTGTTATTATTATTGCTATTATTGTTATTGTCATCATTATTACTGTTATCATTATTATTGTTATCATTATTGTTCTGTAATCCTGTACGCTTTGGCAATATTGTGAACCACAGTCATGCCAATAAAGCTTGTTGAAATTGAAAAAAAAAAAAAAAAAATTGAAATTGAAATTGAGAGAGAGAGAGAGAGAGCACGTGATCTACCAACTGACCTACTGGTGAACTAACAGTGAAAAAAAACACTGCCATTCAAATGCTGCAATTACTCTTCATATGTATGTTTGTTTTTAGTTTTTATAACACGAGGAAACGTTAGGCTTCTTGTGCAAAGAGTTTTATTCTAGAAGCCCATGTGCGGCCAGAGAGAAATTCCAAACGTCATTAATGCCTGGGTTGAACCACCAGGTAGGTCGGGTTTGGGTCAGTTCACAAGAGAATAATTAAGGACGCAGCCAGGCGGGCAATGAGTGACAAAGCAGTGTTACCTGCAGAGTCACCTCACTGTCAATGACCGTCAGGAGTCCACAGTTTCTGGGAGAGCTTGCCTTTACACAGACCGTCTCCTCTCCATGCTGGTTCAAGCGATGCTGTGTATTCTATTAACAAGCTCACCCAGTGAGCTTCACCTCATCTCAGCTGACCGTGTCCTCAGAGGACGACGAAACAGGTAAAATTCTGGAACTGTGGACTCTTTTTCTACACAGTGCAGACAAAACTAGGATGAAGCACTGCAGATGCGTTCAAATATTCAAACTTCTTATGCTGCCATTCAACAATTAATATTAACATTTGGAGAATTTAAAAAACAATAACAAATCCGGCCGATCTGCTCCCACAAAGTGGATTCTCTGTCTCTGTATGATTGTTTCTGGGTTCCATAACTTAAACCTTTAATGCTTTTGTCACATAACAACAAAGTTTTCTGAATCACATTCTCACATTCAGTGTGTTTACAATAACTAACAACAAAATATCTAAAAAGCTAATGATGCCTCCCTCCTCATCACAGGGCTCATCAGTGCCTCAGCTCAATTATTACCTATGAACAAAGTTCCCACCTGTTGGTATTCCAGGTGTTTATTGGTGATGTTTGAGCGCCCTCTGGTGGTCAGAAGGTAAAACAACCACATGCTGATAGCAGCATTGGCCTGTGTACACAGTGTGTAGGTAGGTTTACATAGTGAATATTAGTGATAAGATACATTTGAGCATTAAGAATAACATAAGCGATGGTATAACATAACTGTTTGTTGCCTAAAAGGCATTTATTGACATCCAGCAGAGTCTTTTTGTTTATTTTGATAAAGTTTATCAGCAGACGGCTACAAGATGCAGAGCCTCGACCTTCAAATGTTCACTCATGAGAACTCTGAGGTCTGTTTGATGGAACTTAATCAATACTGTTGGTCACTGATTCATCACTGAGGTTTCTTTTCTTATAATTTAATCAGTCAGTATTCAAGCCAGAGGCCTCGTGTAAATAAACAAAGTGGTTCAAATCTGAGGAGACAAAAACAAACTGTGCACCAGAAAGTATCACACAGTGTATCTGTCATGTTAATGTCTGCACATGATGGATATGTTCGTGTCATACATGAAATAAACTTACCTTTATTGAAGATTATTGTGATGTACTTTGTAGCTATAAGAACAGCCTGAACCACAGCAAGAACAGCAGCTCCTAAAAAGAATCCACCAAACAACAATCCAATGGCCTCTTTGCTGGATGAGTTCCCTGAAACACATAAACAAAAAGTTAATGTAAAACTCAAAGTGTGACTGTATATCATGTACAACACACGGGGCAGACTACACAAAATACATTTTGAAGGTGACCAAAAAAATCTTTAAAATTAATATCACTTGAAATATTAAAGTTAGTTAATGAATAAAGCACAAAGACAGAAATCTCACCATTGATAAACACGTGTGTCTCAGCATAAATATGATGGCTGATCTCCTCCTGAGTGACTTCACAGCGGTAGTGGTCGGTCCTGGTCACAGTGGTGAGGATGGAGACGTAGTGACGGCCTCCTTTCTCTGAGAAATGTTGTTCAGCAGGAAGGATGTTTCCAGCGCCGTCCTTCCACTCCACTTTAGGTTTTGGAGAAGCTCCTCGAACTTCACACTGCAGCAGCAACCCGTCCACTGTGGCATTAAGAATCCTGATGTTTGGCTCCGGAGCTGAAGCTGCTTCTGTGAACATAATATGAACAAAGCTGCTGAAAGCTAAACCTTCATGTGTATTACAAAAAACAACAACAGTAAGACTGATAAGAAGGCAGATTTAGGAGACGGTTCATCAACTGCTGAAAACATGTAGTTGATTCAAAATCCTGATATGGATTTTGAATCAACTACATGTTTTCAGCACGAGTTGATGAACTGTCTGGTTCTCTGTTCTCCTAAATCTGTCTTGTTATCAGTCTTACTGTTGTTATTTTTTTAAAAGCCAGAAATGGACGTGGAAATCTACAGAAGTTCTTTATAATATGCGCAGAAGTGTGTTTAGTAAAAAGGTGTGAAACTGTAGAATTCCCTGGGTAATAAAATGTCGCCAAAAATTGAAATGAAAGAAAATATGTAGAGAAAAAAATGACTAAGTAACATTTTTGTTAAGATGCCATCAATGACTGTGAGTAAATATTGGTGAAATTTTATCTGATTTGTCAAAATAAAATAAAAAAACGTAAATGGGGGGCATCTGTATTTATGTTATGTTTTCATTAAGGGCCACTGTGTAGTTTTAGAGAAGAAATTCAAAGTGAGATTTTTAATTTTTACAATATTAATGAGCTGATAATATAAAACACAAATATATGTATTTTTTCCATTAACAAGCTGTTCTTAGAGAAAAATAATGTCCCAGAACACTATTTGAAGATAGAAAGATGGCAGGGTCCGCCAAATATAAACATTGTAACACAGTATAAACTGTGTTGTCAATTAAGGTCAGTTTGTTTATTCATTCATGAAAACAAAGAGAGTTTGTTTATTTAGTTTGTTTAGACAGAAGAAGAAAAAAATCAACCAATAAAGATTTTTCACCTCTGATTAAAACTACAGACTGCTCCTTTAAGAAAAGGGCAGCAAGTAACATTTATTCTTCTTCCTGCTCTTTTTTGGTCAAGGAATAACTACAGTGTATTATTTGTTTTTGGAAATTACAAACTGTAATGAGTGAAAAATGACTGAGGCACACTGCTTATAGCCTACACAAAAACTGTTTCTAAAAATACTTTACAAACTAATGATAAAAAGATAATTAAAATGTTTGATGATTTTACCACAAATAAAGAAATCTCACCACTGATAAACACGTAGATCTCAGCACTAGTCTGATGGCTAATGTCCTCCTGAGTGACCACACAGCTGTAGCGTCCTGTCTTGGTCACAGTGGTCTTGAGGGTAACGTAGTAACGACCTCCTCTCTCTGAGACCTGAGGATCCTCAGCAGGAAGGATGTTTCCAGAGATGTCCTGCCACTCCACTTTAGGTTCTGGAGAAGCTCCTCGAACTTCACACTGCAGAAGCGCCCCATCCTTTGATTGATCCAGTATTGTTGTGCAGGGCTTTGATGCACCTGTGAACATAACAAAAAAAAACATAATGACAGCTCTAAAATGTAACTTGAAAATAGTTTCTGCTTTTGTTTAAAGAAGCATTTCACCGGTGGAAACATTGATCTTTATTGAAAGAGGGTCATATTTGTAGTCAAACTGTAACATCATTTTCGAATTGTGTGCATATTTGACAGAGAAAAGGCAGAAAGTGACTTTAGGGTGCATTTGTATGAAAGACAACAACTCCCACAATGCACCACAATGCACAGCTCTGCAAGCCACTCCCACTAATCCGGCACACCACACATATCTCCGTCCGCTGTAGATATTTCGTCGCGAACAAACTGGCATCTCTGGGATTCACTGCAGCAGACAGAGTCCAGTTTGGTGTCCATAGGCGCACAGCAAGAGCACCACCAGTCCGCCCCTGCTCGAGCCAGTCCGGGCTCCTCGTACGGGACAGGCAGGTCTTCCGCCTCGGCTGCAGCAGCCGCCACAGCCGAGGAGGAAGACCTGCCGCCTCCATCTCCCTCAGCCCGTACAAGTAGCCGCGAACATCTGACTCGAGCGTCATGCTTTTGAAATCACTCTCTTCGATATCTGAATGATCATCATGAATACAAGAGTACAAGCCTGGCTGCACAGCGTCTGTTCGCTTAGCGTCCAACAAAGATGGCGGCTATGTGTTTTCGTTTCTGCAAGTGAAGTCCCGCCCATTGGTCTGTGATAGGTCTGTAGCGTGAGTGGGTCCCACCTCTAGCCCCCACCCTTGGAAAATGAGCGAAGCGTTTGTAGTCTTACCCCCTCGACACAGATATAGGACTTCCTGCTTTCAATGACGTAAAATGACGATTTTTACATCATAGAAAGCAGGAAGTCCAAAACTGAAATCTGTATTTCTCCGTCTCAGGGCAAACTGAGGGAATGATGCACGACCATTCAAAAACATGACTGTTTTCCTGAAGATACAAAGCTTAATGCAAATCGGTGAAGTTTCCCTTTAAGTGTTCACTGACTGGATGTATTGTAAATTAGCTCATCCCTTCATCATCTTAAATAGACCCTGTTCATGGCAGACATTCTGACTTGTCATAGCAGGAAAAGCACAGGTGGAATTCTAACATTATTGAAGGCTGCATAACATTCAGATGAGCTCATTCCAGGTATCTGCTTTTGTGCATGTTCACTTACATCTCCTCACCTCTGCAGACTCCGGTGCCCTCAACATCCTGATATTACTAGACCTCAGCGCAGCCTTTGACACTGTCAATCATTCAATCCTCCTTAAAAGGCTGCGCCAACAGGGTGTTGAGGGCACTGCTCTCAACTGGCTCACCTCCTACCTCACTGACAGGCAACAGTTTGTCTTCCTCTCTGACCACACATCCACCCTCTCTCCTGTTACGCAGGGGGTCCCTCAGGGCTCAGTCCTCGACCCCCTTCTTTTCATCTGCTACCTATTCCCCCTTGGTCCCATCATCTGCAAAACCTGGACTTCCACTGTTACGCCGACGACACCCAGATCTACATCAGCACCAAATCCACCCAAATTCCTCCCCTCAACCACATCGAAACCTGCATCTCTACAATAAAAACATGGCTGTCCCAGAACTTCCTCAAACTCAACAGTGACAAAACACAGCTCCTCTTCATTGGCACCAAATCCACTCTCAACAAAACTGGACCCATCTCACTCACCATTGACTAGGGATGCACATTTAAATTTTTTTTTTATGACCGATAACCGACGCTCATTAACCGATTAATAACCGTTATTAAACGGCTCTCCTTAATGCTGCAGAATGCTCCATTCACTTGAATGGGGCTTCCCAACATTCGGCGGTCAGTTATTTTCGTATAACAGACCGTTGCTAAGCATATTTGACCGTCGTCAAGGAAAGTGGCCCTTTTGCCTCTGATTCACGTATTTCGTATCACTCCGCGATCCAAAATCTTTGCCCCACAAGTAGTCCCAGTCACTTATCATCGCAGTGTCTTCGGTTGCTAAGCAACGTCAGCTGATCTGTAGTCTACTTCATATGGGAAAAAACTACTCCTATGCCACTAGTATGGATGAGTTTCACATTAACTTTAATATTTTGGGTAAATACGGTGATTTCAAGTCTTGGCAAAAGGTTGAGTTGTCGTCAAAGGTGAAGAAAAGACGAAGAAGAAAGCAGCGAAGAGGGAGAATCGAAACGGCGTCGGTTTGGCGAACTATTTCTCTGCTGAAAAACACTGTGAACGGTAACAAATAAATTGTAAAAAGACACACTGTGTGACGTTTTTTTTTCGTGTTGCCAAGTAGCCGTGTAATAAGCTGGATAATGTATAGATCGGCGGTCATTATCGGGAAAATAATTCCTTTCAGGACGGTTCGTCCTGTCAGGACAGGCCAGGACAGGCCGGGTCCTCCATCATCTGATTCTGGATGTTTGCTTCGCAAGTGGTACTGCATTGTACTGGTACTGCTTGAATATTTCAGTGCTGTACTGCATAGTTTGCAAATAACCTCATCTCCTTTTCGGTTGAAATTGTCCCACACAGAACTCGTTTTTTGCTCGCTTAATTTTTGCTGTGAAGTGTGGCACGCGTCGACACGCTCCCATGAGTTGATTTGCAAGTAGCTAAAAAAAAAAATGTAACCAATAGTATTAACCGGTCAAAGTTCCTGTTATCGGTTAACGGTTAAACAGTTAACCATGTGCATCCCTTCCATCGACAGCTCCATCATCTCTCCCTCCCCCCTGGCACGCAATCTTGCCGTTATCCTGGACCCCACCCTCTCCTTTGATCCCCATGTCCGCTCCTTTGTCAAGACCTCCTACTTCCACCTCCGCCGCATCGCCAAAATCAAACAATGCCTCCCCCCCCCCCGCTGCTGAATCCCTTATCCTCGCCTTCATCTCCTCACGTCTTGTCATCTGCAACTCCCTCCTCACTGGCATCACCTCGCATTCCCTCCATAGACTCCAAATGGTCCAAAACTCTGCTGCTCGCCTCCTCACTCACACCGTGAACACATCACCCCCGTTCTCTACACCCTCCACTGGCTCCCCATCAAACAACGCATCGATTTCAAAATACTCCTCCTGACCTTTAAGGCTCTCCAGCACCTGGCCCCACCCTACCTGTCTGACCTCCTTATCCCCCACCGCCCCTCCCGAGCCCTCCGATCCTCCTCCTCTCTCACTCTGACTATACCGCCATCCAGACTCAAAACCTTTGGAGACAGACCTTTCTTTAGAACTGCACCCCGACTCTGGAACTCTCTCCCCCAACCAGTCTGCGACTCCCCCTCAATTTCCACCTTCAAATCCCGTCTAAAAACCTACCTCTTTTCCCAAGCTTACGACCTCCCCTACCCATAACCACCTTCATTCCTGCCCTCTCCCCTTGACCTGCCCCTCTACACTCTCCTCACCCATTCAGCCCTCCACCCTTCTTCAATCCATCCCTCCCACCTTTTTGGACGACTGTTGTACCTGTTTTGTCTGTTTGTCTGTAACAACGCCATCTATCTCACACTCCACCATTGCTTATGTTCTCTGTTGTGTTTTGTGTTTATGATCTTTTAGTGTCTTTACCTCTGTAAGCGACTTTGGGTCATTGAAAAACGCTATATAAAATCTATGAATTATTATTATTATTACTGACATGACCTAATGGGTCACTTTATGGAAAACAGCCATCATTCATGTTGTTTGTTACACACTGCTATGAAAAGTCAAAATGACTGCCGTGAAAATGATCTATTCCACATCATGTGTTACACTCTCAGAATTCAGGGCTCCTGAATCTCTGAACTCTAGCAGCCTACTTATAATTCATGTTGTCCTGCCAACAAGAAAACAACAGTCCATTAACTTCTGATTAACACCACATTTGTCTAATTTCAGTTTTGTTTTGGTTTCCCTCAAGCTTCAAGCTGTGTGGCAGTCTCTCTTTTCTAATCTCTTTCCCCTCTCTCCTCCTCCTCCTCCTCCTCCTCTTCCTCTCTGCAGTATGACCAGCCGCCTCGGAATCTCTCTGTGGAAAATTGGAGGGACGTCATGTGACTCGGCCACCACACCTAAACCTAAACCCTGTCAGTGTTGTGAGTGGGACACTGGCACATCTTGAAAAGTGATCTTTACATTGCTTGCTCATTTCAAACTGTGGCTGGATATTTTTATAAACTTGAAGAATTGTTTAGTGCCTCAGAGGCCTTCTCTTCATTTATAGATATACAGAGAGCTAAAAAACAGATTATTATTATTATTATTATTCATAATTTAAATGTTAAATCATCGCTGTCTGGGCACTGTAATAGTCATAACCATGGTTTGAATGAGCGACAGTTTATAGGCACTGCGTATTGGATGGACTTTATATTTCAGTTTAACCTAAAGTCATAAACTCAGTGCTTAATAACTACTTAAAAAAAAAATTAACATAAATCTGACACTGAAACACTCTTTTTTTAATCCAATCAATAAACAATTTCTAAAGTTAAACTGACAAAATTAGTTATCAGTTAATTTTCTGTGGGTCATTTAATTGGTTCCACCTTCACGAAATGAAACATTTCCTGCTTTTGTAGACTGAATATCTTTGGGGTTTTCAGAAGAAGTCACATTAGAGCCTGAGACTTTGAATTTAACTAGATGATTTATAGACCATACATTTAAATAAAATAATCAATAGGTCAATCAATAATGGAATCATTAGCTGCAGCCCTAAGCTAAAGACAATTTCTTACATAGATGAAACAAAATTCAAATAAGAATGACAGCTTAATTATCATATAATTACAGAAACGTTGTAATACATTACAGACAGATCAGGAGAAATCAGTATCCAAGCTGATTGATGATGTCACTGATATCTACATCTGCAATGTGTGCTACAACTTGTTCAACCAGAGATGGCTACATCCAAAACTTTACACACAATAACTTCATTTAAACACACTGTGCTGCGTCAGTCTGAGCCAACACAACAGAATCTGCAGCTCAGGAGCAACTTCAGCTTCAAGTGATCGATCAAAATGTTGCTCAAGACTTTTTCAATGCAACTGCCTCCAAGAAAACAGCCGAGTTTAAATGTATTTATATGAAGAGTTAAAGGGAAATGTATTTGGAGAAACTCCAATATATATACACATCAAATATATCAGGATAAATTGTATGATGAACATATGCAGATGTAGAGATCGGTGACATCATCATCATCATCATCATCATCATCATCATCATCACGATCACGCACTATGGGCCAATCCATGCCAACTCAGCCCGAATTAAATTCGTGTTAAAACTCTGGGAACTTGTGAAATCTAGATTTCCTCATTTTTGTGATATTTTCTATGTGTACTCGCCAATATTTCTAACCACAGTGGGTTGAAATTTGTTCAGAACATCCAAGAAATCCGTCAAGATCATTTGCAACATCTGTGTTAATATTCATATATTAAAATAAGTTTGTATAAACATTTTGGAGGTGTTAAATAACTTTGTCATTCCATAAGCTTTTTAAAAGAGCAAATTTTTCAAACTACGTACACACACAACCTGCTGCACTGTGAGAACAACACGTCTACATGGAGCTACTGCATCAGAACCTTTGAATGATACTGAGGCACAGAGAGCTGTAGCACACCTTACAGGTACAGAGATCAGTGACATCATCACTCACCTCTGGTTTCTCCTGTTCGGTCTTTTAAGATCCGTCCTGAAGGACAAATAAAAACATTATTTTTTGTACAGTGCATGGATGATATTATGAACTTAGCCGAGTAATGGAATCTTTTTTTAACATCTAAACAGAGCAGAGACCCTCAACACAGGAAAGACCACATGATTAATAAAGGAGCCACATGTTCAGGCTGTAATCTGCTAACTGAATGGGTGACAAGACACGTCAGCATCTAGGGCTGGGACGACATAAATTTGTCGACATCAATAATTTGGGTCGATGTGTCGTCCCAAACAGGTAGAGTGGTGTGACCTGCAGAGGCTGAGAATCGCCTCTCTCACACAGAAATGCTGCAGCGTTGGTTCGTCAATTCTGAGAGCGAAGCACCGCTGGAGTAAAGACGAACCGCTGTGTAATTCACACAGAAAGCCGGTGTTGCGGCTCCGAAAGAGACGTGATGGTACACATCATGATGATGACGCTGGTGTGTTTCCCAGGTGTCCCCCCTGTCAATCTAAACCCGCGGACCGTTTATGATGTGTAGTGATTGAGAACCCGGCCCCCTAAACAGCCTGGAAGGTGAAAGAGTTACGTTTTTTCGTGCTAAATTACATAATCGCCATCAGTAAACAGGTCACTGCGTGACTGTCACTCGCAGGGACGGAGGCTGTTTTCTGGGGGAGAGTTCACTGAAGTCTCGGTCGGGAGGGCTGACCGTCACGGTGATTTATATCAACACAACCGCTTGAGTGAGTTAAAGTTTTTTGCCGGTGACAGACGCTGTTTTTAGGGCAGAAATGTGACGAATACCTACAAAACCCTCACTATATACTGATAATCAAGTGGTTCTTAACACTCTCAAGCTCTGGTATCAGTTTAGACAGCATTTTAAATTTGTAGCTGCATCTTCCTTGGGTCCTTTAAATAACAACAATCTATTTCCTCCATTACTTTCGGACTCGACATTTTCAGTGTGGTATGACAAGGGTATTATGCAATTTGAACATTTGTATGTAGATGGTGTCTTTGATAGTTTTGCCAATTTGTCATCTCTCTATGGGCTCCCCGTCACTCATCTGTTTCACTACTTTCAGAGCCACAATTTTGTCACCAAGTCTTTTCCTAATTTCCCCTCTTTACCTCCAGAACAGCGATGGGAAACCATGCTATCATTTGTTCCTCATCACAGAGGAATCATTTCAAAGTTGTATGATATCATTTTGGCTTTTAGCGATCACTCAAGTGCTAAATTTAAGTACATATGGGAAGAGGAACTGGGAATGCAAATACAGGAGGGGTCCTGGGAACAGGCCATAGAGAGAATACAAACTACCACCTCCTGGGGAGTGTTCACTGTTTATTACAAATTACAAAAAGAAAAAGAAAAAAGTTCAATTGTATGTCTGTGATCGGAAGTATCCTATTGTACTTTTTTCAATAAAAATATTTAGAAAAAAGAAAAAAAAAAGAAATGTGAAGAGTCAGTAGGACAAGAGGACAGACGCTGCTCCGCCTACAACTGCGGTATGTTTTTCCTCATACAAGTTACCAACGACAGTTACAACGTTACTTTTGTTTGGTCATGTAACATTAAATTAATCGTTAGATTAGTCGACTAATCGAAAAAATAATTGCTAGATTAATCGTTTGAAAATAATCGTTTGGGACAGCTCTATCTGCATCTGATCTAACTGAGCTCAGTAAGTCGAATCGATGACGCAGCACTTCACTCATCACTTTCCTGTATGATCACTTGTTTGGTTACAGACAGTAACCCAGACACACGCCACGGAGCATTCATGCAGTCATTTCCTCAAAAAGAGCCCAGACCAAGTATTAACTACATAAATGAACATACTTTTCAGAAGGTCAACAGTTCTCTATTATAAATCATTTCTTTTGATTAGTCCTATTTAATATTCTAATATTATGAGATACTGGGTTCTTTTATTTTCCTGAACTGTAATCATCAAAATTTAAACACTTCACTTTGAGTGTGAATACATGAAAGTTTCCCTTTTTAATTAAATTGCAGAAAAAAAAACCCTTTTCATTATTTAAATTATGAATTTTTTACATGCACCTGTAAATAGCAGAAAACCAAAATATGGCAAAGTCAGTTTTTTGTCACTATCCTACAACGCTAGTCAGGAAGACTATACAGATATTTGTTGTAAACTAAATAATTCATTTTAGGATAAGGAAACCTGTGGAGTTTTAACTAACTTTTTAATAATGTCTCATCTCAAACTGTCCTCACTTCAAGCGTTCTAAACAGAAGATTAAATGATGAACAAGAACAGTCAGGGTCAGACCTTCAGTCACAGCTGGAGATCTCGACAAAATACATATCAGCTGTTTAAGGAAAGTACTCACCAACAACAAGCTCGATGTTGAATGTTTGACTGTGATGTGGAAAAATGCAGCTGTAGTTCCCGCTGTCTGTCACCTTTGTATTCTGGATCTTTATGGAGGCGTTGCCGTTCATCAGTTGATCTTGAAAATGTGAGACTCGACCTTTGAACTGCTCATCTTGACCTGTGCGGCCGTTATTGTAATGAATGCCTGCATCATACAGGAACACCTCCTGCTGACCGTCTTTCTTCCAGTCAAAGATCTTTGCTATGATGTCCTCCTTGGTGCTCAGCATGCAGGGTAAAACAGCATCAGTTCCCTCCTCCACCACTATGGAACCTGAAAGACAAAGCAATATTAATTTCACTTGGGATAAATCAAGTATCTCTCCATCTGTAGTGTTTAATGATTCTGTTTAAACAGAGAGCTGTCAGGCTACAGCAGAGTCACATCTATTAACAAGTCACGATGATGACACCCGTTTACAAGTACGTTAGTTAGAAATCAGATTTCTTAAGGTTATTTTTCATACTGGCATAATTCAAGTGTATTTACGATACGATGCGATATGTGATGGGTTACATGACACCGTCCATTGTAAGAGAGTTGACTGAATGCTCAGAGTCTGACTGTTTTTACACTTTGTATGAATTTTTCTAATGAATAGTATCATAACAGATGAATGTTTAAGTTATATCACAGCATGTGATGCATTTTTAAAACAAAAGCCCAGAGAGTGACAAACACCTAAGCTGTGTAAATACGTAGTTCAACTGGACTATTCAGCTGTAATATGAGAATGTTTTAAGTTATATTAACGTTCAATATATTTAACCTTTAATTTTTCTTGCGTACAGCTTTGTTTTTTCACGGTGTCCATGGAAATGATGATGAATACAGCGATTAAGGTGTGGCAGTACTGCTACATGTTACATGTAAGAAAGAAAGAAGGTTGATGCCCTACAAAGCGAGACAGGAAGTGTTACAACCACACTCTTCCACAAAGAGGAAACAAGCCATGTCCCCGTCGAGACACACTGCAAGGGGCGAGAGTGTGTTTTGAACTCTGGTGCCCTTGCAGTTATCCAAAATGAAAAACTATTCCAGATATCCAGAAAGTAATTTTGAATATCCAAAAACACATTAAGACTAGTAAAAATGTCCTTTTGGATATCCACAATATGTATATACAGATGTCCACAATTTCATTTTTACTAGTCATAATATGAATTGTGGATATCCGTAATGACATTTTTACTAGTCACAATGTATTTTTGGATATTCAAAATCACCTAGATATTCATTTTGGATATCTGAAATGAAAATTATGACTAGTAACAATTGGATTGAAGATATCTGAAATGGGAGCTTTCCTAGTAAGAATTCAATTGTAGATATCCAGAATGTTCATTGCAGATACCCAGAATGTAACTGTGGATATCTGAAATTGAAAGCCCAATACACATGAATGGAAAATGTGACATCATTTGTCCGAGGAATCAGAATCAGAAACCCTTTAACGTCCCGCAGATGGGGAAATGCGTTTGTCGCAGCAGTAGAATATTACAAGAACAGAGCAATAGCAAAATAGACAATATAAAATAGACACTATAATCAAAAAGGAAAGAAAATATAATCGAATAGAAGTATATACATATTTACATGATATAGTGCAACAATGGACAGCAATTTTTATATACAGATTTTAAATATGTATGATAAATATGGGTGTTGAAATGAGGTTGTGGCACAGTGCAGAGTACAGGGTGAGGTTTATATGGAGCGGTGCTGGTTGTTCAGTCTGACAGCAGCAGGTAGGAAGGACCTGTGGTACTTCTCCTTCACAGGTCCTTCCTTCCTGCCGCTGTCAGACTGTACAACCAGCACTAGAAAGAATGTCATTGTGGATATCTGTAATGTTCTTTTTGACTAGGAAGAATTGAATTACAGATATCTGCAGTACATATCCAGTCTAGCTATTAATTGTTAAAACTGTCACATATACTTTTTAAGGATTTTAAGATCAGAGGTGCAAACTCATCAGGGGTAAAAAAAAAAAAAAAAAGGTGACAAGATACCGACCCCCTAGGGAGGTCCGGGAACATGCTCCCCCGGGAATTTTTTCCCGGGGGAGCATGTTCCCGGACAGGTATAAAAAGTGGTAAAACATTTATTTATTGATGTAAATGTGTTTTCTGTATGTAGACTATGCTCCGAGGCAGCGCTGCTCTTTCTGTCCAATAACACACATGAAGCTTAAAAATTCCATAGGCTACATAAAACATATTAAGCGGCAATATGTATTGAAAATATGTTCAAGCAAACGCACATAGTTTGAAACTACGTTCAAAACACACACGGCCAGCATCACAACTAGGCATAAAGTCCGCTAGCTGATAAAAGGTTTAATATTTTTTCATGTGAGAAAGTCACTGTTAAATCCCCAGTCTGTGGTCAGTTTATCCAGATATCGTCTGTTAGGAAATTTGCTCCGACGTTTGTTTTAGGAGAAATACAGAGGGAGCAGCGACCAGGGGCTAGTAGGCTACATCCATGCTACCGGCACGTCTCAGATGCAGTAGCCGGTCTACTGAACCGATAGCCCGGGGCCGACTCCGTCGTCTTCCCGCTGGCGATAACGAGCCAAGTAACTTTATCCGCAAGTTTTTAGAGGTTTACCGCTGGCCGGTTAAACTCTGTTGGTCTCATTGATTAAATCTAACAACTGTGGCAGTCGCGTTAGTTAGTAGGTGTAGGTGAGGAAAAACGAGCGCCTCAAAGCCGTTTTATTGCAGATTTACACGAATCACACAAATGACCCATTTGGGATCGAAAACGGCGAACAGGGCTGCGGCTAACGGGGCTACATAGCTAACAGTCCGTCGGCGATTCCGTGAAAAAGTACTGAAGGACTGAGAGAATTAAGTCTGTCTCAGATGTGCAGGTCAGGACATCTCTACAGCAGTAAAGTCCTTCATCATAATGCTGTTTTCCCACATTGTATCGTCATAAAATAACGGCAGCTTCTGCAACTTGAACACAGCAGTCTGACAACAAAACACTTCGGCATCTAGGTAACATGAATGAGTTCAAATACACTCCAGCTGTGTTGATGTGGATACTACACAAGTTCTGTCTGTGTAACTGAAGGCCTGAAATCATGACAAACTGAGCAAACTTGCTAACAACAACCCACCTGAGCAGGTTGTAGGATGGTACAAGACCAACAACAACACAGCTCCAAAATTAGGAAACTAAACATCAAAACACGGTCTGTAACACGTCAAGAAGATGCTGTGATCATATCAAATCACTTGAGTCGTTGAGGAAAAGGCGAAGAAGTTAATCTGTTATGAATCTTAATTAGTTTGTTAACGTCAGCGAGGTGACTAGCGAGCCGTATGCTAACTACTAGCACCACAGATTGTAGCTAACACTGATTAGCTTACGAGTTGAGCGATGCGTTCTTACCTTGTTCAACAATTCCTTCAGTCAAAGCCAGTAAATAACTATACAAGTAAAAGAGCCACAAAGCGGATACTGAGGCACTCATGGTGAGCTGAATACTAGCTGGATAACGTCGTTTACACTCCACTCGAAACTACTTTAGCTTCAGTTAGCTGTTAGCTGTAGAGGGCTAGCTGCGATATCTGCTATACAATGTCGGGCTCCTACAAGTCTTCGTCCTCCTCCCTCTCCCTCTCCTCCTCCCTCTCTGGGTTTTTTTTTTCCTTTCAAAACTTTATTGAAAGTTGCCAGCACGTACAAATGCATATCAACAATACAATTATGCTGGTGTAATCATGAAAACACAGAAGTAGAACAAATCATTTACATTCAAAGGGAAACAACGTGAAAGGTGACGAAAATGCGAACGGGAGGATAGCGAGAGAGAGAGAAAGAAATAATAATAAAAAGAGTGCGAGAGTATGGCAATCAGTTTACGTAAACACTTTATAAGTACAGCATACATTAAGAGTTTTGATGGCTTTTTTGTTCTTTGAGGGGGAAATCGTTGAGATATATTGTTCCATTTCTTTTAAAAACACAGAGAAATACATACAATGTTTGTGAATTTACACTTGTGAATGTGAAACTTTGCTAGCAGTGGAATTAGATTAACAAGAAAGAAAGCATTCTCATCTTTGCTACTGTGATCACAAGCACCAAATAGAACATTTTTATAGTATGAGACAAAGTCTGGGAAAATGCAAGCAACTATAAATGTATTAATTTCATTCCACAGTTCACAAGTAAACTCACAGTACCAAAATAAATGAGAGCATGTTTCAGGAAGAGATTCGCAGAAGGAGCATTTTACATCAATGTCATTTTTCAACTTTTGTAAGAAGTGTTTGACTGGATAGAATCTGTGGATCAGCTTAAATGAAACTTCCTTTACCTTATTAGTTAGATTCTGTGGCAATGACCAGACTTTTTTCGAATTGATATTACTAACAAAATTGCTCCAGTAAAATGTTGCTGTAGGAACAGAAACCAAATCCCCCTGAAACAAGGCTCTCACTTTCGAATTCATACCTTTATTGAGAGAAAAGCAGAGTTTACCTAATGAAGTTTCTAATGGATCAGAAGGTGACAATGACAGGGGTGGAGAGTGGTCAGCATTCTTAAATAATATACATAAACCAGATGGTATTGCATCAAAAACTATAGAAAATTCTTTGGGAGTTACAGATATATTATATCGGGCAAGAAATTCAGAGTAGTTGTACAGAAGTCCCCTACTATTAAATAATTGACTGACCAAAAGGATACCATTGTTGAACCATTTATCATAAAATAGTGACTTATTCTTGTATAAGATATTACAATTATTCCAAATATAACATCTTTGTGGAGAAAAATTGTGCTTGTAAATCAGCGCCCATGCTAAAAGTACCTGCTGATGGAAGTTGGAGAGTTTAAGCGGAATTTTCTGAATATTATAATTACAGAGCAGAATGAATTTTAGGCCACCTAGATGGGAAAAGACATGGTGAGAGATAAAGTTCCAAATAGAGGTCGGATTTTTTAGATATTGTTTAATCCAGTTTATTTTAAACGTATTGTTGAGTGAGCTGAAGTCTATAAAGTTTAGCCCACCTTTACCATATTCATTTAGAGCAACAGATTTTCGCATGTAGTGTGTTTTGTTTTTCCATAAGAAGTTGCTAAGCATCCTATCAACAGATTTACATATGGAATTATTCACAGACAATGACTGAGCAGCATAGGTTAGTCGCGAAATTCCTTCTGTCTTAGTGAGCAGAACTCTGCCCTTCAGAGACAAGTCTCTCTGTAGCCAGTGGTTGAGGACTTTTTGGGTTTTTTCAATAATTGGAGTCAAATTTGAAGTGCTTCTCAGCTTCCTATCTTTAACAATCTGAACACCAAAATATGTGACAGAATCTCTCACAGGAATATGAAAAATTGAGGACACTGTGCAATTATTTACTGGTAACAGTTCACATTTGTTAAGATTAAGATAGAGCCCAGATGCTTTAGAGAAGGACTGAACAGTTGTGACTGCGACTGACACTTGAGAGGCATCCTTAAGAAGTAAAACTGTATCATCTGCCAGCTGGCTGATAATTATTTCTCTATTGGCAATAGTAATACCTTTTAAAGGGCTGGCTTTAACTTGTAGATTAAGAAGTTGTACAGATAGAAGAAAGAGGTATACAGACAGAGGACACCCTTGACGGACGCCGCGATTTAAAGGAAATCTTGGAGAGGTGCCATGACTTAATTTAATAGAGCTATTTCCATTTGTATATAATGTTTTAACCGCTTTACAAAAGAAATGGCCAAAACCAAATTTGCTTAGAGTTACCATCATAAAGTCATGCTCTAAGGAATCAAACGCTTTATAAAAGTCTAAGAAAAGAATATAGCTGTTATCTTGAATGAGATCCGAGTAATCTAATATATCTAAAACTAGCCTTACATTATTAGAGATATGTCTGTTTTGCATAAAACCTGATTGACATTCATCTATTACAGTATCTAGTACAGATTTCAGCCTGTTAGCTAGTACAAGTGCAAAAATTTTGTAATCGTTATTTATTAAGGATATTGGGCGCCAATTATCTAATATGAGGTGATCTTTCTTAGGTTTAGGAATGAGGGTCTAGCAGCACCTTAGTGCACCACATCCTGCTACACAGACCAGTGTCTATTAAGAATTTGGTAAACAGCGGTTTCCCCTCCTGCTTGACTTCTAAAATACTTTTCAGAGATACTTCTTCCAAATCCAATTTCTCGCTATGCTCTGAGTAGATCTTGTCTTTGTCGGTCATAATTTCTACAAGAAATCCAAACATGTTGCACTGTCTCACTGGTTCCTGACATGAACACAAGCCACTCTGGTGTTTTCCTAAAATAAATGAAGTGCTGTTCAGAAACGTGTGACTGATTCTCATTCTAGAAATAACAACCTCTTCCTTATGTCTAACGTCTTACGTCCTTGGCCAAATTATCAACCTATTCATTTGTTGCACCATGAGCTGGGACCCATACAGATGATATTTCTACCCCTTTGTTTCCCTTTCTTGGTTCTATGAGTTAACGCTGAGACAGAGCACATAACATTAGATTTAGGCCCTTATGGAGACCTCATAACTGTTTCATGGATCACAGATGAGAAAAACCTCTTTATAGTTTACTGCAAATAAGAAATACATTTACATATCTTCTTCCCTGTAAAAAACCACTAATTTAAATGAGGCTGCCCACCGTCTCTGCTCAGTTAGTTTAACAGTGATTTAATTTCAATGCAATAACAAACTTGAGGGATTTCAAAATCATATTTGTGACATTTCTTCTGTTGAATTCTAGTTTGTTTTTCCTCTATGTGTTGACAATGGCATTATTAAAGTGACTTCAACTTGCAAAATCAACTAAAAAGTGAAGGTTGCAGGTTATAAACTGGCAATAATGTGGATCGTTGGGGCTAAGTGGGTCCACCCAGTCACACCTGTACCCACCTGTAACGACCCAAATCAATGCCAGTTGGGTCAACGAACGCCTCACAAGTTAAACTCGTGACCTTAACATGACCATCACCACTCTGTAAGGTCACAACCACACAGGGATTGAAACCTGCAACTCCCCTCCAGTTAGTTGGAAGTGAAGAAGCCTCTTGGATGAGAGTTTAAACGTCTTCAACAAACTGACACGAGTCCAGTTTACAGCGATACAGCATGTAGGATTACCAGAGCTGGATGATGACGACCAACATAAATATGCACAGATTTACACCACAGTCTTCCTTTCTTATGAGGGCGCACACACGTAAATTAATAATACTCATTTCATCATTTCACAGCACAAACGCCTGCTCACTTCTGAGGTTTACAGTCATCATACGCTGAGTCACATCAGCTTCTCTTCTCTTTTTAGATCAGATTTTTCAGGATGTGGTTTTCTCAGCTTGGTATTGTGACACATAAACGTCTTTCCTTTAAAATACTGTGCGGAGTGGGGAATTACATCTCCTTTATCAAAGGTCCCTAATATAACTATGTAACAACATACGGGCTCAAATCTTTAGGAAATTATTTTGAATTGTGAAATGAGTTTTAACTACCTACACATCTGCCAAAGTTACATATGTATGAATGTGTGTCTTCTGTATTTTTTGTATTTTTAATTAACTGCTGTTATTTTTCATTGTTAATTTTATTTTATCCAATCTGTGTCAGCAGACTTGCTCTCTTGTTTAACTGTACAATGTTGTTTGTGTCTTGTCTGTTTTCTTGTAGCCTTTTGATAATGGTTATCTGATTTGTTGTCTTTGTCTTGTTTTAAAATAAGAAAAAATACTGATTATTAAAAAAATCTGATTTCAAGTGCCTGCAAAATAGGCAAACAAGAGATTTTTTAGAGACTTTAGTAGGAAATAAAAGACGGATGATAGATAGCATAATATTTTACACAAAACTTATGTGATTGAGATTTTTCATTAAAAAAAAATATGAGGAGGACTACATTTTTGTTGAATCAATAAAAAAAAGCTAGAAAAAGCCACAAATGTGGTGGAGAAGATCATTTCCTGTTCATTCTCATTGAAAGTGCATCAGTCAGTCGGGCTCTAGTCTGTCATGGGAGGAGTTTAAGCAAACAAATGTTTAACATTCAGGCATTCCTGACTTTAAATTGTACAGTATACAACGTAAAATTAGATTAAAAAATGTCAAGTCATGTCGTTTAATTTCTGTCAAGTCCACAAAGCTGCTCAGCTGGAAGCTTCAGGAAGAGATGCAGTGAGTCACATGTGTGATAGTCAGTAAGACGCAGTGACTCGAATGAGTGAATGAAGTGAAGTTTGTGGTGTTTTTAACTCAACACTGACGGGACGATGGAATCATGAACAAGAGCTGCTTACTTCAACAACTTTTACTGTAACATAGTTCTGAGTACAGCATGTTAACTATGACCTTATACAACAGCGCCCCCTTGTGGCATAAAGAGCAACTGTACATCTGTTGTAATAACGGAACACAACAAACGTGTTTAGTGTCGCTGTGAAAGCCGAGAGAATGTGTCTGTGTGAGAATGTGGAAAACTGAAAGTATTTTAATAATTTCAGGTTTTCTGTCATAACTTTAACATGTATTTGAATCTATGAGCACCTGCAGCCATTGTTAATATTTGTCCTGACTGCCATTTGTCTCTGCTGCAACGTTATTTCATAAACTGATTATAATCAAACTACTAATACCTCAACAACTCCTCCATCATCATGGCTAGAATAACATCTAGTAAAACCAACACCTGGACACTCATCGTGGCTCTCTTACCTGCCTTGCTGCCGTCCGATACCTCAGTGACTCTCTGGACCAGGTGACACATTCACAGTCTTTGTTCCGCCCAGTCGAGCTCGTTTAGTTCCTGCAGTAAGAAATGAAACCCGTCCTGTTTTTCTTCAGAAACATTCAGTACCAGATAGTTCTGTTCGGTTGTAATCTCTCACGGTGGCTCGTTAAACCGCCGCGCTTTAGTTTGAATCACTTCCGCCTCAGAACAGACATGCGCACTGCTGTCAGATTGTGTCGAGTCCACCATCAGAATCAGCGGTACAGAACTTCTGATGAGTTAAAGGATCCACTCTGAACCAGAAGAGACAGATGTTCAGTCACTGATTTACTTCCATGACTGAACAAACACACTGAAGCTGTTTGAGTTATTCTGACGGCAGATTTTCCAACAATAAATGGTGTCGCTGCTGATCCGTCCTGCAGGTTCTGCTGGTGTTTCTATGTTTTTAACGAGTGTGTGGTTTCTCCTCTGAGCTTTGAGTGAACTCAACAAAACTAATTCCTGTCAGTCATGCTGAAGGCGATAAAGTTCTGAATCCTTCAATGCTGCTCGAACATTAATGCATCAGTATCAACATCTAATAATGTCACATAACATCAGATATCAGTCACAAGAGACATTTTACTGCAGAATGCATCTTTAATCTTGAGTTTAATCAGCTGATAAAACTTCCGTTCCATCACTTTAACTCAGCAGTTGTGTGAGTTCTTTTACTGCAGTAAAGGATCTGAGTACTTCTCCACCTCAGACCAAAGAGTTCACTGTACAATAACTTAATGCTGCTGTCTTATGTTTTAACATTATTATTATTAACAATGTGATGATCAAGCAGAGTCCAGACAAAAAGTAACTTTGTGTTTATTCAGTTTATTCGGCACAAAGCTCTGACAAAGCTTCATATGCAAATTCAGTCGTCCTTTAAATCAGCTGATTCTTTAAGACTGAAGTCTCTCAGGACCTGAGATCAACTATAATATTTATTAAAGCTGCTGAAAGTGTTAAATTGCTCTTTATATTCCCACAGTAATCACTGTTACAGACGGTTTGGTCAGTAAGTAAAACAACAGACATGTTCTGATATCCCTGCCCACTTCATCCAATCAGAACAGAGAACTGAAGAGGTGGTAAAATAAAGAGCAGGGAAAGCTAACAGCAACACAAACAGGAAGTTTACAGCAGCTTTAATGTTCAGCACACAAAGATCTTCAGCCCATAATGAGAGTTACATGTTTATGTCACTGTAAAACGAAACAAACCAGGACCACTGCAGCTGTTGTTCAGACAGCTTAGAGTTGGAACATGACAGTAATGTGTTTAAGATAATTTCATGCTTTTATTTTACAGCTGAAAGTGGACGACAGGAAAAAGATGAAGACTGAAGGAGTTTCCTACTTAAACAAAATGGACCACATGAGAAAAAGACAACTTAATAACCTGAAAAATTGGAACTGGAAAAATCTCATTTCAACATCAAGCATACATGGTGACATTACAGCTGGTCTGGTCCAACCAGTTCAAAGGAAAAACTTGAACTTTCAGTGCAAATGACACTTAACAGTAGAAAAACACAAACATAGTAAACGTATAAAAGACATGGGAAAGTTCTAATGTTGGCAGCTGTTATGTTTTTGTTTTTTTAATTAAGGCAGGTTGGTAAAACTGTAGAAAACATTGAGAGCCAGCTACAATTTGAAAGCATCCAGTTACAAAACACCAGATGTTCTCCACCAAACACATGAACACTGCCGGACTACCGCTGCTGTTGCTGTGTGCTTTGTGCTACTCGTTAGCAGCTAAATAACAGTCGGTCACTATTGCTCACTCGTTCTTTGGCTCAGAGACGGTGTGCTTATTGCTATTGAGTTATAGTGCTTACTAGTTTAGTGTTCCGAAAACCAAGAACTCAGTATCTAATGCCCAAAGTCATCATAAACTTGTGTTTTTCAGGGATAATTTTCAAAACTCTCATGTGTTTTTTGTGGAGCGCACCAGGTCGATGCCATCTTCAAATAACCTACAAAAATTCATCATCGCTACACTACGGCAGGCTCAGTGGCTGTGAGTGCATCATTGTCACTGATCATCATATTTAACTTCCTCAAGTCTTATTCACATGTAAATGCCCGACATCAGGCTGACAGTCGACAGGCAGGGCAGTAATTCAGTGAGCACCTGTGGCTGCAGCTGCTGCAGGACAGAACCTGTTAGAGGCTTTTTGGCAAATTCAGCACATAGAATCGGCTGCTTGCTGGTGAGAGAAATCACACTGAGGTGAGTCAGAGCACAACAAGTGAAGCGTAAAGAGAAACCAACAGTCGACCTTTGATGTCAGTTTAGTATCAGGGCCTTCAAAAATAGATAAATTACGTAGACAGCAGAAGTGGTTATTTGCACTCATCACTGTCGAGCTAGCATGTTAGCATTAGGATAATTTGGCTGCTCTTTCTCTGCAATTCTTGTGACACTTGCTCACTAAGGCCCCGTCCAGACGGGCGAAAACAAACTTTTTTTTCTCCGTCTTCCTCGTCATCGTTTTAAGAATATTTGCGTCCACACGGCTCCACTGACAACGACTGAAAACGCCGTAGTTCATATTCCAGGCCTGTAGGTGGCGCTTGACATTCACCAAAAACGGAGAAGAAGTCACGGAGCATGCGCATTAAGCTTGCGCGCTGTAAACAAACAGACAGTAGACGGAGAAACCGAACACAACAAGAAGAAGATGAAAATGGCGAGTGCAAGGAAACCAGAATCGTTTGTGAGGACCAATAATGAGGTCGAACTGCTGCTGCGACTCACACTCAACTACAAGGCGAGTAAGTTGCAAGAAATCTCGATATCTTCTGCGGCACGAACACGAGCATGTAGTCCGCCATTGTTGTTGTTGTTGTTATTATGAGACGTCGCGGGGTAGGGCGATGGCGTCATCGTTTTGGAAAGTATGCAGATTCGCCGTCCACATGAAAACAGGAGGGCTGCGTTTTCGGATTTCTCCACCCTGAGACCCGTTTTCAAAAAAGTGCGTTTTCAGGAGTCGTATGGACGGTCGGCTAAAACGATGCAATACGTGTGCGTTTTCGAAAAAACGGCGTTGTCGTCTGGACGGGGCCTGATAGCTTTTGCAGTGCATCAGCTGAGCTCTCTGGAGGACTCTGGTCACACAGGTACAGACAATGATTCTAATGGCTTATTATAATTATCATTAAAACTCAACAAGCCCAACTTGAGCTGCCGAAGGTAAACTGATTTAACAAACAAAAATGTGTAACACTTTTTCCCCCCAAAACTGACCACATAATTTTACTGGTGGGGACGTGTTGAATACTCAGTGACGCTCTCACAGGTGTAGATAACATCAGCCAGCATCCATGTTAAACACTGAGACAATATATTAGAGTAAAAAAAAATACAGAAGATTGCTGCGATACTTTGGTCTTGAAAAACATACAACATAACAACAAAAGGAACATTTCATTTCAGAAAAAATATTCTTTTGTACAGTGTTTACAACACACTATTTCTCCAAATTTTCTTTGAAATCCAAGTGAGAAAAGAGAATATTTTTCAGTCAATCAGAAAACTTTGCTACATTCATGTTTTTAACAATCTCAGATTTAAAACAGTCCCCTGTTTCTCTCTTTTCTCATCTGGATTATTATGGACTAGTATTTCTACAGCGCTTTTCCAGTCTAACCGCTCAAAGCTGCTTTACAACACAGTCAGATTCACCCATTCACACACACATTCTACACTGATGGCTGAGGCCATGCAAGGTGCCAACTGCTCATCAGGAGCAATTTGAGGTTCAGTATCTTGCTCAAGGACACTTCGACATGCAGCTTGGAGGAGCCGGGATTCGAACCAACGACCATTTCCGATTACCAGACGACCCGATCTACCCCCCTCCCTCCCTCCCTCCCTATTATTGTTTCACTTCTTCAGCTTCTTATGACAAATATTTACAAAAAACACACAAAACAAAATACTCACTCACACTAAAAAAAAAAGCTCTTTGTGAAACTTGGTAGATTGTTGTTGATCACCTGTCAGAGTGGTGTTGACCTTGTAAAGACACACTTATTATATATCTTTGTCCTTACAGGATATTAGTAAAGATGAATATTCATTGCTGTTGATTTTGTGAATGTGTGACAGTAACCTACAGCACACAGACCAGCTGACACTGATGGTTCAGAGCTGTCACATTTAAGACGTGTTGATTGATTTAATTAGTCAGCTCATGTTCGTTCACTCACTCGTGTTTCCCATACATATACTCTACTTGGGCTCATTGCAGTATGAATGGAACGATGTGTGACCAGAACAAGTCCACAGCTGTCTGTGGATGTAGAACATCTGTCACAGCGTGTTGTCAGATGTAGTGAGAGGAGCTAATGCTGAGCGGTAAAAATGTTACTGAGACGAAACAGTTAAACATGATTGAAGTTAAACTTTGTTAAATCAGAACGGTAACAGAGTGGACGTGTTGTCAGCTCGTAGGTGTGTTTGTGTTGACACGGAAGAAGTCCTGATTGGTGAGTGGAGCTAAGAACAAATAAATAAATAAACAAATAAACAATCCTGACCTGACCTGAAAGGTGCTAAGCTAACGAGTGCAAGTGGATAAGCCCAGAGTTAAAAGAGTTAGCTTAATGTGATGAACTAAACTAGTGTAGATTATTAGTGTTTTTTTCTGGCTGGCAAAACTACTTAAATGTTCATTATTGCAGCAACATAATTATATCTTAGACATTTTATTTCATTTGGTATATTGAACCTAATTTAAAAAGAACAGAAGATGTAACATTGTGTTCAGTTTATTTCATATAGTTTGTAATTCATGAAGTATTTTAAAAGTATATTCAATAAATCGAGTTAAAATGGAAGTTTATTATCACTTTCCTCATTTATGTGAGTATTTATATACTTTATGCACATATTTAGTTAAAATTCAAAGGATTTTCTGTCTCTGTTTGGGGAAGACAATAAAGTTAATCTATCGATCTAACGTTAAAAAGAATTAAAAATTGCTGACAAATCAGAAAGCCGCCTGAAAATCAACTGATGCATGAATAATTCTGGACGTGACAACAAGTCAGGTTTTTTTAGTTGATTTGAAGTTGATGGCGAGTTAACTGAGACGGGACAGAATTTAAGATCCTACAGCCAACGACAGCTGACCTGACCACTAACTACCAGAGCGACAGGATAACCAGCGTTAACTGTAAAGGACAGCATGTTGTGGACTGAAGGAGTTAATAACAAACCTTTGATTGATTGATCTATCTCTGACCTCACCACAACGACAGTAACTACATTCTCAACCGATGGGAAACACTGTGTTAAAGTGTTAAAGAATTGCCTTTTATCGTGATGTGTATCTTTTCTAAACCACTCTGTAAATCTGACCAACAACTGATCCAAGTTTCACAAAGCTCTTTGGTTTTTTGCACTTTTTGTGTGTCACCGGCTGCCACTATCACACACGTCCACCTTCACATGGATGTAACGTTCTCAAAGACCTGAGTTAGGCAGCTTCTCTGGAGGAGCTTCATAATCATTTCTCTGCCGGCAGGGACCTGCAGAAACACAAGTGGACATTTCAATGAATCAACTTTTATATAACACAGAACAGATTTTGGTGGCCAACAAAAGATTTTAATGTTTGTTTCATCTTTTAAACAGTCAAGAATGAAGAATGAAAAGTTGCTCTGGATAGTGTCAGTGTCTCTCTGCAGTAAGAAGAGAGATCCTCTGAATGTGGGTTCTGATCAATATTAGCCGGGTAGCTAACTTCATGTTATCCTAATAGGTGGGCAGCTACACAGCAACAACATTCAGTGTCCGACTGATCTGCTCCCATAAATGGGATCGTTTCTGGGTTCCTTCAATTTAACATTAAATGCTTTTGTCACATCTGATACAGTTTTCTGAATCACAATCTCACATTCAGTGTGTTTACATTAACCTCCAACATGAAAATATCTAAAAAGCTAATGATGCCTCCCTCCTCATCAGTGCCTCAGCTCAATTATTACTTATGATCAAAGTTCCCACCTGTTGGTATTCCAGGTATTTATTGGTGATGTTTGAGCGCCCTCTGGTGGCCAAAAGGTAAAACAACTACATGCTAATAGCAACATTGACACTGCTTAGTAAGCCTGTGTATAACGTTACAGTGTGCAGGTAGGTTTACGTAGTCAGGGATGCACCGATACCGATACTGGTATTGGGAATCGGGCATACTGTTCTAATATACTCGTACTGGCACTCGTTAAAGTTCGCCGATACCAATCAGTGTTCTCCCCAGACGGTGGAATAGCTCTGAACCACTATACTCATTTTCCAATTAAGGGTGTTCATTTCCTATGTCTTTAACGATACGCAACGTGACCCTGTCTTCTCATACGGGACACAATGATTAAATGATTCTGCTAATGTTAGCTGCTTTATAGCCCGGGTGGGCTGCTGTGGTCTTCTCGTAGTGAGCAACAAGTGTTCCACTCTGATACGTGTGTCTGTTTGAGAGGCTCAGATAAATGTGTCGGTCCGCTGTCTCTAGTCACAACAGCCTTTGAACAAACTGTGCAGCGGACCGTGGGTTGTTCGAGGTCCGACGCCACAAAACCAAGCTACTAACGACACGGTGTGTTTTAGGAACGGGCTCTTGGCTCGCTGCATGTTGTTGTGTTTGTTTCTCTGTGGAAAGTCAATGCGGGGGCGGAGCCACTGTGAACTACGGGAGCCCATGAGGAGCAAGAAACAGGCTCACAGCTGATCATGCAGAGATGATTCTTTCATCAAAAAGAACCTGCCACTCACTTTCCCAAAAAAAACTTAGTTCAGAGACCACACCATTGCATGCTGACTGAAATTTGAGATTTGTTTGATTCAAATAAGGACACTCTGCAATAGGTTCATCAATGTTGTGTCAATCTGAAAGCTGGAGACAGTGCAAAATAGTTAATTGATATTTTGTTTGATTAAAATGTGGAAACTCTGCAATAATTCTCAGAAAATTTCAAAGAAAATGTTTATTTTTCATTTATCATCATTTGTTGTAACATGCAGAGAAGAAAATTAAACCGGTCTTCCAATTAATTGCATTTTGCCTAATAGTTTTTTGGGGGTTGTTTTGGTGGTAGTAGTACTGGCATCGGTACTCGGTATCGGCAAGTACTCAGATTTAAGTATTGGTATCATCGGGTTGAAAAAAAGTGGCATCGTTGCATCCCTAATAGTGAATATTAGTGGTAAGATATATTTGAGCATTAAGAATTAAATAAGCGATGGCATGCAAACTGTTATTAAAAGGCATTAATTTACATCCAGGAGAGTCTTTGTTTATTTCAACTAAGTTTATCGGTAGACAGAGACAAGATGTAGAGTCTCAATGTTCACTCATGAGAACTGACATAAACAGAGAATGATATCAAGAGGTCTGTTTGAGGGAACTTAATCAATATTGTTGGTCATAGATTCCTGAGTGTATTTAGCTTTCTTTTAATTGAATCAGTCAGTATTAGAACCAGAGGCCTCATGTAAATGGGCAGAATCGTTCAAATCTAAGGAGACAAAAACAAACTGTGTGCACCAGATAGCATCACACAGTGTATCTGTCATGTTAGTGTCTGCACATGATGGATATGTTGGTGTCAAACATAAAATAAACTTACCTTTATTAAAGATTATTGTGATGTACTTTGTAGCTACAAGCCCAGTGAGAACCACAGCAACAACAGCAGCTCCTAAAACGAATACACCAAACAACAATCCAACGGCCTCTTTGCTGGATGAGTTCCCTGAAACACATTAACAAAAAGTTAATGTAAAACTCACAGTGTGACTGTATATCATGTACAACACACAGCGTGAGGGTGATCAAAAACATATTTAAAATTAATATCACTTGAAATATTAAAAAGTTAGTTGATGAATAAAGCACAAAGACAGAAATCTCACCATTGATAAACACGTGTGTCTCAGCATAAATATGATGGCTGATCTCCTCCTGAGTGACCACACAGCGGTAGTGGTCGGTCCTGGTCACAGTGATGTTGAGGGTAACGTTGTAGCTGCCTCCTCTCTCTGAGACCTGAGGCTCCTCAGCAGGAAGGATGTTTCCAGAGCTGTCCTGCCACTCCACTTTAGGTTCTGGAGAAGCTCCTCGAACTTCACACTGCAGTAGAGACCAGTCCTTTGTTTCATCCAGTGTGGTGACGTACGGCTTTGGAGCTGGAGCTGCTACTGTGAACATAATATGAACAAAGCTGCTGAATGCCAAACCTTTATGTGTATTACAAAAAACAACAACAGTAAGACTGATAACAAGGCAGATTTAGGAGACAGTTCATCAACTTGTGCTGAAAACATGTAGTTGTTTCAAAATAAATATCAGACGTGAAAAGCCAGAAATGGACGTGGAAATCTACAGAAGTTCTTTTTATCTGAGCCGAAGTTTAATTTAGTAAAAGGTGTGAAAGTGTAGAATAAATAATAGGATAATAAAATGTTGCTAAAATATTACATTTAAGAAAATATGTAGGGAAAAAATGACTGAAGAAATGAGTGAGTAACATTTTTTGTGAAGATGATGTCATTGACTGAGTAAATATTGGTGAAATTTTATCTGATATGTCAAAATAAAAAATAACTTACGGGGGGGGGGCATCTGTATTTATGTTATGTTGTTATAATAGAGCCACATTTAGTCACATTGTAAGAAATTCAAACTCAGAATTTAATCTTTACAATATTAATGAGGTAATTATACAAACTAAGATATATATATATTTTCCCATTAATAAGCTGTTCTCAGAGCAGAATAAGGTCCCAGAACACTGTTTGAAGCTAGAGAGATGGCAGGGTCCGCCACATATAAACGCACTAACACAGTAAAAACTGTGTTTTCCTTTAAGGTCAATTTGCTTATTCGGTTATGAAAACAAAGAGAGTTTGATTATTTAGTTTGTTTAGACAGAAGAAGAAAAAAATCAACCAATAAAGATTTTTCTCTTCTGATTAAAACTACAGACAGCTCCTTTAAGAAAAGGGCAGCTAGTAACATTTATTCTTCTTCCTGCTCCTTTTCCATTCATGGAATAACTACAGTGTGTTATTTGTTTTGCGAAATTACAAACTGTAATGAGCGAAAAATGACTGAGGAACAATCGTCATTCAGTCTACACAAAAAAATGAACGTTTTTAAAGACACTGTAAACTAATGACCCAGATTTAAAATGTTTTGATGATTAAAACATCAAAAAGAATTCTCACCACTGAAAGGCACGTAGGTCTCAGCAAAAGTCTGATGGCCGATTTCCTCCTGAGTTGCGACACAGCGAAAGTTGTCGGTCTTCGTCACAGTGGTGAGGACAGTAATATAGAAATGATTGTCTCTTTCTGTGACCCGAGGCTCCTCAGTAGTAAGGATGTTTCCAGCGCTGTCCAGCCACTGGACTTCTGGCTTTGGAGAAGCTCCGAGAACTTCACACTGAAGCAGCAGCTGCCCATCCTGTGCTGCTTTAAGTGTGGTGATGTATGGCCTTCGAGATGCACCTGTGAAAACATAATATTCAAAAGTTTATTAATGACAGCTATAAATGTAACTTGAATATAGTTTCTGCTTCGCTTCAGAAATCAGACACTGATGGCATGATTGTGTGTTTCTCCTCTCACTGACTGTGGATGTGTTATACATTAGCTTGCCTCTTTATACCTGTATGACATCATTAAATCTTATATAGACCCTGTTCATGGCAGACACTCTGACTCGTCATAGCAGGAAAAGCAGGTGGAATTCTAACATTAATGACGGCTGCATTTCATTCAGGTGAGCTCATTCCAGGTATCTGCTTTTGTGCATGTCCACTTACTGACATGACCCAATGGATCACTTTATGGAAAACAGCCATCATTCATGTTGTTTGTTACACATTTCCTGCTATGACAAGTCAAAATGACACTCTCTCTGAACTCTAATAAACATTTCTCTAACTTTAGTTTTTGTTTTGGATTCCCACAGCTAAACCTAAACCCTGTCAGTGTTGTGAGCAGCATTTGTCTCCATCTACAGTCCTACATCCAAGTCTGTTAAACAAGTAGTGAGTGGCTATTGGCACATCTTGAAAAGTGATCTTTACATTGCTTGCTCATTTTAAACTGTGGCTGGATATTTTTATAAACGTCTTATAACTTGAAGGATTATTTAGTGAAGTCAGATTTGCATCAGAGGCCTGCTCTTTATTTCTAGATAAACAGAGAGCTAAAATACAGAATCTAGTATTTCATAATTTAAATGTTAAATAATCGCTGTCTGGGCACTTTCATAGTCATAACCATGGTTGAGTGAGCTACAGTTTATGGGCACTGCAACTTTATATTTCAGTTTTACCTAAAGTCAGAAACTCAATGATTAATAACTACTTAAAGTAATAATTAATCCAATCTATAAAACTATTTATTTATACATTAGCTAATCAGTTAATTTTCTGTGGGTCATTTAATTGGTTCCACCTTCACGAAATGGACTGTTTCCTGCTTTTGTAAACTGAATATCTTTAGGGTTTTCAGAGAAAGTCACATTAGAGCCTGAGACTTCAAATGTATCTATGTGATTTATACACCATGCATTTAAATAAAATAATCAAGAGGTCAATCAATAATGGAATCATTAGCTGCAAGTCTGAAGTCAATTTCTTACAAAGATGAAGCCAAATTCAAATAAGAATGACAGCTTAATTTTCATATAATCTTATAACAGTTGTAATACATTAAGAGACAGATCAGGAGAAATCAGTACCCAAGCTGATTGATGATGTCACTGATATCTACATCTGCAATGTGTGCTACAACTTGTTCAACCAGAGACGGCTACATTCAAAACTTTACACACAATAACTTCATTTAAACACACTGTGCTGCGTCAGTCTGAGCGAACACAACAGAATCTAAAGCTCAGGAGCATCTTCAGCTTCAAGTGATCGCTAGAAATGTTGCTCAAGACTTTTTCAATGCAACTGCCTCCAAGAAAACAGCCGAGTTTAAGTGTATTTATATGAAGAGTTATATATCAAATGTATCAGGATAAATTGCAAATGTATGGTGAACATGTGTAGATGTAGATATCGGTGACATCATCATCATCACGCACTATGGGTCAATCCATGCCGACTCAACCTGAATTACATTCATGTTAAAACTCTGGGAACTTGTGAAATCTAGATTTCCTCATTTTTGTGATACTTTGTATCTGTGCTCAGTGGGTTGAAATTTGTACAGAACATCCAAGAAACCCCTCAAGATCGTTTGCAACATCTGCTCATTAAAGTAATTGTTGCAGAATGTTACAGAAATTAAAATCAGTAACTACCTGAACTGAATGACACAGAGAGTTGTAGCACACCTTACAGGTACAGAGATCAGTGACATCATCACTCACCTGAGGTTTGTCCTGATCGGTCTCTCAAAATCCGTCCTAAAGGACAAATAAGAACATTATTTTTTGTACAGTGCATGGATGATATTATGAACTTAGCTCCACACAGGAAAGACCACATGATTAATAAAGGAGCCGCATGTTCAGGCTGTTATCTGGTAACTGAATGGGTGACAAGACACGTCTGCATCTAGGGCTGGGACGCGTCGTCCCAAACAGGTAGTGGTATGACCTGCAGAGGCTGAGAATCGGCTCTCTCACACAGAGACACCGCATTAACGCAGCAGCGTCGGTTTGTCAATTCTCAGAGTGAAGCACCGCTGGAGTAAAGACGAACTGCTGTGTAATTCACACAGAAAGCTGCGCTGCGACTCCGAAAGAGACATGACAGTACACATCATGATGATGACGTCGGGGAGTTTCCCAGGTGTCCCCCCTGTCAATTTAAACCCGCGGACCGTTTATAATGTGTAGTGATTGAGAACCCGGCCCCCTAAACATCCTGGAAGGAGTTACATTTTTTGCGCTAAATTACATTATTACATAATTGCCATCAGTAAACAGGTTGCTGCGTGACTCCATCACTTGCGGGACGGAGGCTGTTTTCTGGGGGAAAGTTCACTAAAGTCTTGGTAGGGAGGGCTGACCATCACAGGGATTTATATCAACACAACCACTTGAGTGAGTTAAAGGTTTTTGCTGGTGACAGGCGCTGTTTTATGGGCAGAAATGTGATGAAGAGTTAGTAGGCCAGGCGGGAGGACAGACGCTGCTCCGCCTACAACTGCAGTATTTTTTCCTCATATAAGTTCCCAATGACAGTTACAGTTACTACGCTACTTTTGTTTGGCCATGTAACGTTAAATTCATCGTTAGAGTAGTCGACTAATCGAAAAAATAATCGCTAGGTTAATCATTTGAAAAATAATCGTTTGGGACAGCTCTATCTGCATCTGATCGAACTGAGCTCAGTAAGTCGAATCGATGACGCAGCACTTCACTCATCACTTTCCTGTTTGATCAGTTTTGTTACAGACAGTAACTCTGACACACGCCACGGAGCATTCATGCAACCATTTCCTCAAAAAGAGCCCCGACCAAGTATTAACTACATAAATGAACATACTTTTCAGAGGGTTAACAGTTCTTTATTATAAATCCTTTTATTTTGATTAGTCCTATTTAATATTCTAATATTATGAGATACTGGGTTATTTTATTTTCCTGAACTGTAATCATCAAAAACTAAATTGTGATTAATTTAGAATACATGAAAGTTTCACTTTTTAATTAGATTACAGAAAAAATAACCTTTTCATGATTTAAATGATGATTTTTTTAGATGCACCTGTAAATAGCAGAAAACCAAAATATCACAATGCCCGTTTTTTGTCATTATCCTGCAACTCTAGTCAAGAAGAAAGTTACTAAACTAAGACTATACAGATATTTATTGTAAAACTAAATAATTCTTTTTGGGATAAGGACACCTGTGGAGTTTTTAAGGCTTTTTACCTACGAGTTACCTTCGAGCTTGGCTCTGTGGGATTGTTCCTTCTCTAGATCTCTTCAGGAGCATCTTGCCTTCACATGAAGTGTACTCTTTCACAACTGTGAGCACTCATGTCATTTCTTTTTTGTGTAAATATGTCAATATTGACAGTAAGATAACTTTATGCGATTCTCAGCTGTCAACATTACATTTCTCATCTCAAACTGTTCCTCACTTCAAGCGTTCTAAACAGAAGATTAAATGAACAACAAGAACAGTCAGGGTCAGACCTTCAGTCACAGCTGGAGATCACAACAGAATACACATCAGCTGTTTAAGGAAAATACTCACGGACAACAAGCTCGATGTTGAATGTTTGACTCGGCTGAAGATGTGGAAAGATGCAGATGTAGGTACCGCTGTCTGTCACCTTTGTATTCTGGATCTTTATGGAGGCGTTGCCGTTCATCAGTTGATCTTGAAAATGTGAGACTCGACCTCTGAACTGCTGATCTTGACCTCTGTTGGCATCGTTAGAGCCTGCAGCATACATGAACACCTCCTGACCATCTTTCTTCCAGTCAAAGATCTTTGCTGTGATGTCCTCCTTGGTGCTGATCAAACAGGGTAAAACAACATCAGTTCCCTCTTCCACGACCACTTTGGTGTTACCCGAACCTGAAAGACAAAGCAATATTAATTTCACTTGGGTAAAATCAAGTATCTCTCCATCTACAGAGATAATTAATAGGGATTGTTTTTGTTTTTTGTTAACGTCAATAAACAATTAGTGGCAGGACGCAGACGCCAGTGTGGAAATAACTTCAATTAGAAAGCGAAAGTAGCCCAACGGCGACATGTAACATCTGCAATACGGCTGTTTCACGGAGCTGCATTTACTACTCATTTGATACGGCATATACAAAACAAACACTCAGAGAATACAACGTGTTCACTCGAGAGTAGCTACAGGCAACAACACCGAAGCAGCAAACACTCGCAGATACTTTCTAAAGGAAAGAGAAATATCCTCGAGACAGCGACATGGCCACAAATATTACAGAGAAGATAACTGAATTCTCCGCTATCTCCGTGGGAGAGGATCAGGGTTTTCTTCGTCACCTGGAGTTTTTGAATCACAGGTATGTCCTACCATCTCTGCATTACATTATTGACTCTACTTTGGAGTTACAACGCACCGGTATGCGCACTAGTTTCGTGGGTCACAGAGCAGAGCATGTAAAACGGGCGATAGAGGAGATGCTGAACGCTGTGAAATAGACAAGCAACACGTCCAGGTCATTTTACGTGACAACGTAAGGGATTTGAAAAAAGCAGTGGATGATATGGAGGAACCAAGCGTGGGCTGCGTCTCTCACACTTCAGCTGCTGTACACGAGCTGCTGTCACAGTGCAGCGTCACAGACTCACCTGCTAACACAAGGAAGGTGGTCCGCCGATGTTGTAATACCATATGCAGAATAAGAAAGAGCCATATGAAAGTATATACTTTATTTTAACAAAATAAAAATACTATTAAGGAACAGCTTGGGTGCAGATACTTTTTTCCTAATGCAGCTGTATTATCCAGGAAAATATTAGTTAAGGCTAAGTATCGGATCAGGACTCGGTATCGGCAGATACTAAATATTAAAGGACTCGGATCGGGATCGGGGTATAAAAAAAAACTGATCGGGACATCCCTAATAATTAAAACTAAAAGCCCAGAGAGTGACAAACACCTAACCTGTGTTTTCATTTGCAAAACAACAAATACGTAGTTCAACTGAACTATTCAGCTGTAATATGAGAACATTTCAAAGTTACATTAACGTTCAATATATTTAACCTTTAATTAATAATTAATAACAAATTACAACAACAACAATAATAATCCTTATCTTGATTCCAGACTTTGTTAATTGTTTGTCTCCATGATTGTTATTATTGGTACTTAGATGATCAAAAATCACTGTATTTATAAAGAAGATTGAGCTAAATCAGTTACATGTAAACGTTGATGCTTTTTATTCCCACAGATGTCACATTTACATGTCAGGTGTAGTGAACGTTTATAATCATCAGAGAACGAGAGAGGTATCAGAGGTATAAAGAGCGATAGTATATCTGTTGTATATAATAGCAGAACACAACCAACGTGTTTAGTGTTACTGTGACAGCCGAGAGAATGTGACTGTGTGACAATGTGGAAAACTGAACGTATTTTAGTAAATGTAGGTGTTCTGTCACAACTTTCACATGAATATGATCAGTGGCTGAAGGTATGTCGATTGCTGCTCAGCGGCATACACCGATCCCCAGACTGGTATAAAGATTCTCAGAGTGGTATGCTGCTATTATGCCGCTGTTATTCCACCGACACATGACGGTATGTGTATACATTTTTTTTTTCTTTAGTGACAATGCTAACTTAACACATTATGTCTAAATTTCTGCTTATAAACTACTACATTATGTATCATGTTCACTAGTGAACATGATACATTCTGCTATCGATTAGTCAACATTAGCCATATTAGCTAAGGCTAGCTCTTTCTAGTTCATAGGCGGAAATTTAGACATATTACTTTACTATCATATCGCAAGAGTTCCATATGTAATTACTGTCTATATGCTTACACCCCAACAACATAAGTTAACATACATACGTTCCTTTACTTTTGGTAATGTGTTAAGTTAGCATTGACAAAAAAAAAGTATACATTTACGGCAGTACTTGTCATCAAACCAGCCCAGTGGCATTATATTTGCATATTCATCAGGGAGCGGTACCCATCCAACAGTCTCTCAGTGCCATAAACAATCTCGGCACCTACCGTCATGTGTCGGTGGAATAACAGCGGCATATCACTCAGCAGCAATCGTCATACCTTCAGCCAATTGGGCAGGGCCCAATGGGAGCATCACCCTGCCCCGACACACGTATCTACACCTCCCGAAGGACACTGCTGCCGGACACCTTAAGCATAGCTGTGACTTTACTAATTCTACAATTATGAGTAGGTCCCAATCCATGATAATTAGCCTGTATTTAATTTAAATGCGTCAAATTGTGCATGAATTACTATCTCGCACGCGCAACTTAAAAAAACCCCGATCGATGTCTCCTTCAGGACTCAGATATGGTGAAGAATTAAGTGGAATTAAAATAATAAATAATGTATCGACCAGACACACACCCGTCGCTATGGGCGGGCCATAGGCCCCCCACAATGCTTGTGCCCCCCCACAGATCGATTAAAAAAAAACAAAAAAACTTTTAATAATTATTTTATATTATCATAGTAGCTAATTTTGTGTTGAGAAATACTAATGTTGCATTCTTTATCATTAAAACATTAAAAATACAAAGAAACAATGGTGTGAGTTTATTTGATTGATGGGAATCTACACTGCAACAGCCTATCATAGCCTTACTGAAAAGAAAGTTACGTTGAATGTATGGATGAGTTTTCGTCGGCTTACTATTTAATCTCTAGGCTACGGGGCTGCTTCGTGCCATTACGCAGCGCAGTTTTCTTTCACCTTGCTATGAAACTGTTGTCACTTTTCGAGCTGCCTAACAGTCTTCAATCCGAGGATATCTACTTGTTCACTGCGATGACCTTTGTGAACAGCGCTTCTGTGTATCTCTGCGCTCCTCCAGCCACGGCCACCGAGGCTGTGCCGGTGACCGACCCCGATCCAAGCAAGAGAAGACGCACGATTAGCATGAACCTCCGCGGATTTGCAGTCAAAGAAACAGTTGGTCAGCCACAAAGTGTCATAGACGAAAAGACTGAGTTAAAGAGATTCTTTTACAGTGTTATCGATGCTGTGCACGGAGAGATGGATGCGCGCTTTGGAGAGCGCAGTAGCTCATTGGCGCACCGGCAGCTTTGATCCCAGCATGCTTATGGAAATTACCCCACTCACAAGTTTAAGTCCGAGTGGAAGGATGCGTTGATGAGGAAGTTCAGCTCGAAGAAAAAGCCGCCTCCCGCTGTACTGACAGGAGGGACTGGAGAGAGGACAAAGTCAAAGTCTCTGTGCGTGTGTGTGTGTGTGTGTGTGTGTATGTATGTGCGTGTGTGCCAAGTGGCATTGCATATCCCTCTTTGACTGCTTTAAAATGCAATGTTTGAGAGATGCTTCTGGTGTTACATCTAATGTTGTATAGCGTTTTATGGATATTCATAACATTGCTTCTATTTAATCTATTGTTTTAAATTATGAGGACTGATGTCTTGGCTATACCTGGTCATATTGCGGTTGGTTATGTTTAACGTGATGATTACGCGCTGCGCCAATAGAGAATAGGATTATTGAAAATATAGTTACTGTAGATTTATAATAATTGTGCCCTCCCATACATTTCAAATGCCCCCCTTAAGACTGCGGTCAAGCCAGCCGTGGTTCGCGTTTGCTTGGTCAAAACAGCCGCACGTTGTTTTCTAGTGCGCGAATCTACTAACATTTACGGTAATCGTAATGAAACCGCTCTGAAGAGCCTCTGGTAGTGACAGTGGGGCAGACTGCAGTCTCACAGTCAGATCCCTGAAAATTACGATACTTTTACAGTAATTATTCCCGGTAATAAACTGATGGTATTACGAAGGTATGCGTCCGGATTTCAAAGTAAAGGACGAAAGAAAAAACTTAAGGATATTTCACCCAACTTTGATGTGGAATAAAAAACATATTTTCCATAAGTAGTCCATGATTCATATACTGCTGAACTTGGTGCTTCCTAGACTACCTGCATGCATAATATGGAGTACTTTTACTGTGTACTTTTGGTGTAATCCTCTGTCAAAATCCATTACAGAGGACGAGAATAAGGATATTTCACCCAACTTTGATGTGGAATAAAAAGCTTATTTTCCATAAGTAGTCCATGATTCATATACCGCTGAACTGAGTACTTCCTAGACTACTTACATGCATAGTATCAAGTACTTTTACTGTGTACTTTTTGAGTAATCCTCTGTCAAAATCCATTTCAGAGGAGGAGAATGAGGATATTTTGTCCAACTTTGAGGAGGTATAAGTATGTACTGTAATGGATTCTGACAGAGGATTACTCAAAAAGTACACAGTAAAAGTACTTCATATTATGCATGCAAGTAGTCTAGGAAGTTCTCAGTTCAGCGGTATATGAATCATGGACTACTTATGGAAAATATGTCTTTTATTAAACATCAAAGTTGGGTGAAATATCCTTATTCTCGTCCTCTGTAATGGATTTTGACAGAGGATTACACCAAAAGTACACAGTAAAAGTACTTCATATTATGCATGCAAGTAGTCTAGGAAGTACCAAGTTCAGCAGTATATGAATCATGGACTACTTATAGAAAATATGTCTTTTATTAAACATCAAAGTTGGGTGATATATCCTTATTCTCGTCCTCTGTAATGGATTTTGACAAGAGGATTACTCAAAAAGTACACAGTAAAGGTACTTGATATTATGCATGCAAGTAGTCTAGGAAGCACCAAGTTCAGCAGTATATGAATCATGGACTACTTATGGAAAATAAGCTTTTTATTCCACATCAAAGTTGGGTGAAATATCCTTATTCTCGTCCTCTGTAATGGATTTTGACAGAGGATTACACCAAAAGTACACAGTAAAAGTACTCCATATTATGCATGCAGGTAGTCTAGGAAGCACCAAGTTCAGCAGTATATGAATCATGGACTACTTATGGAAAATATGTTTTTTATTCCACATCAAAGTTGGGTGAAATATCCTTAAGTTTTTTCTTTCGTCCTTTACTTTGAAATCCGGACGCATACCTTCGTAATACCATCAGTTTATTACCGGGAATAATTACTGTAAAAGCATCGTAATTTTCAGGGATCTGACTGTGAGACTGCAGTCTGCCCCACTGTCACTACCAGAGGCTCTTCAGAGCGGTTTCATTACGATTACCGTAAATGTTAGTAGATTCGCGCACTAGAAAACAACGTGCGGCTGATTTGACCAAGCAAACGCGAACCACGGCCGGCTTGACCGCAGTCCCTTAAGACTGAGGTCTGGCGACGGGTCTTACCAGACACACAGTGGTGCCTTCTATAAAACAACACGATGGTGGGGGACCAACTAACTGTTAGTCTAACGCTACAGTGAACGTTACAGATCCTGACGTAACGCTACTTTAATCATCTTTCTTACCGTACAGTTCAGGTGTTATTCCACACAGAGTCAGCAGACAGAAACAAAGATCCAGAGATGTTCTCATGTTGAAGATGAAGGTGGAGGACGAACTTCACCAGAACTTCTTCCTCAGTGTTTCAGCGAGCGGCGGCGAGAAGCTAACCTGCTGCTAACTGTCGTCAAAGAGAGATTTACAGTCCAACGTCCCAAATAAAGTGTCAGCGGGCCGCTGCTGAACACCACGCAGTCCAGTTTAACGTTAATCCCGTCCGTCAATATGTTGATATTCAGTAAATATACGTGAGAAGTCCTCGACACGCTGACAGGTTTGTCAACAGTCAACTTCCTTCTTTTAGTGCCTCTGACTCTGAGCTGCATGTGACGTCACGTTGAGGCGGCGCTAATCTCTGTCTGCACACTGAGCTCTGTAGTTTTATTACTACATCTACAAATGTCACCATGTTTGGCAGATTACTTTAAAACTAATGTAAAGTGTGCTTCACACAAAAACTGACTGAGTCTATAATAAAGAATATTTATTCCTTCTGATAATAAATCAGACTGTGATCCTTCATCTGCTGCTGATCTCTGAGTCCAAGGACGTTTAAAGAGATCTGGACTGTTCACTGTTCTACTGTATAAAGGTTATTTAGACATTTGTTGAAAGGAACTGACATATTAATGTAGTTCTGTGTGTAGTAATGTAGTTCTGTGTGTATTTATTTATTTCTGTGTGTATTTATGTAGTTCTGTGTGTATTAATGTAGTTCTGTGTGTATTTATGTAGTTCTGTGTGTATTTATGTAGTTCTGTGTGTATTAATGTAGTTCTGTGTGTATTTATGTAGTTCTGTGTGTATTTATGTAGTTCTGTGTGTATTTATGTAGTTCTGTGTGTATTTATTTAGTTCTGTGTGTATTTATGTAGTTCTGTGTGTATTTATGTAGTTCTGTGTGTATTTATTTAGTTCTGTGTGTATTTATGTAGTTCTGTGTGTAGTAATGTAGTTCTGTGTGTATTTATTTAGTTCTGTGTGTATTAATATAGTTCTGTGTAGTATTAATGTAGTTCTGTGTGTATTTATGTAGTTCTGTGTAGTATTAATGTAGTTCTGTGAAGTATTAATATAGTTCTGTGTAGTATTAATGTAGTTCTGTGTGTAGTAATGTAGTTCTGTGTGTATTTATTTAGTTCTGTGTGTATTAATATAGTTCTGTGTAGTATTAATGTAGTTCTGTGTGTATTTATGTAGTTCTGTGTGTAGTAATGTAGTTCTGTGTGTATTTATTTAGTTCTGTGTGTATTTATGTAGTTCTGTGTGTATTAATGTAGTTCTGTGTAGTATTAATGTAGTTCTGTGTGTATTTATGTAGTTCTGTGTGTATTTATGTAGTTCTGTGTGTAGTAATGTAGTTCTGTGTAGTATTTATTTAGTTCTGTGTGTATTTATGTAGTTCTGTGTGTATTAATGTAGTTCTGTGTGTATTTATTTAGTTCTGTGTGTATTTATGTAGTTTTGTGTGTATTTATTTAGTTCTGTGTGTATTTTGTAGTTCTGTGTGTATTTATGTAGTTCTGTGTGTATTAATATAGTTCTGTGTGTATTTATTTAGTTCTGTGTAGTATTAATGTAGTTCTGTGTAGTATTAATGTAGTTCTGTGTAGTATTTATGTAGTTCTGTGTGTATTTATTTAGTTCTGTGTGTATTTATTTAGTTCTGTGTGTATTTATGTAGTTTTGTGTGTATTTATTTAGTTCTGTGTGTATTTATTTAGTTTTGTGTGTATTAATATAGTTCTGTGTAGTATTAATGTAGTTCTGTGTAGTATTTATGTAGTTCTGTGTGTATTTATGTAGTTCTGTGTGTATTTATTTAGTTCTGTGTGTATTTATTTAGTTCTGTGTAGTATTAATGTAGTTCTGTGTGTATTAATATAGTTCTGTGTAGTATTAATGTAGTTCTGTGTAGTATTTATGTAGTTCTGTGTGTATTTATTTAGTTCTGTGTGTATTTATGTAGTTTTGTGTGTATTTATTTAGTTCTGTGTGTATTTATGTAGTTCTGTGTGTATTTATGTAGTTCTGTGTGTATTTATTTAGTTCTGTGTGTATTTATGTAGTTCTGTGTGTATTTATGTAGTTCTGTGTGTATTTATTTAGTTCTGTGTGTATTTATGTAGTTCTGTGTGTATTTATGTAGTTCTGTGTGTATTAATATAGTTCTGTGTGTATTAATGTAGTTCTGTGTGTATTTATGTAGTTCTGTGTGTATTAATGTAGTTCTGTGTGTATTTATGTAGTTCTGTGTGTATTTATGTAGTTCTGTGTGTATTTATGTAGTTCTGTGTGTATTAATATAGTTCTGTGTAGTATTAATGTAGTTCTGTGTGTATTTATTTAGTTCTGTGTGTATTTATGTAGTTTTGTGTGTATTTATTTAGTTCTGTGTGTATTTATGTAGTTCTGTGTGTATTTATGTAGTTCTGTGTGTATTTATTTAGTTCTGTGTGTATTTATGTAGTTCTGTGTGTATTTATGTAGTTCTGTGTGTATTTATTTAGTTCTGTGTGTATTTATGTAGTTCTGTGTGTAGTAATGTAGTTCTGTGTGTATTTATTTAGTTCTGTGTGTATTAATATAGTTCTGTGTAGTATTAATGTAGTTCTGTGTGTATTAATATAGTTCTGTGTAGTATTAATGTAGTTCTGTGTGTATTTATGTAGTTCTGTGTAGTATTAATGTAGTTCTGTGAAGTATTAATATAGTTCTGTGTAGTATTAATGTAGTTCTGTGTGTATTAATATAGTTCTGTGTAGTATTAATGTAGTTCTGTGTGTATTTATGTAGTTCTGTGTGTAGTAATGTAGTTCTGTGTGTATTTATTTAGTTCTGTGTGTATTAATATAGTTCTGTGTAGTATTAATGTAGTTCTGTGTGTATTTATGTAGTTCTGTGTGTAGTAATGTAGTTCTGTGTGTATTTATTTAGTTCTGTGTGTATTTATGTAGTTCTGTGTGTATTAATATAGTTCTGTGTAGTATTAATGTAGTTCTGTGTGTATTTATGTAGTTCTGTGTGTATTTATGTAGTTCTGTGTGTATTAATATAGTTCTGTGTAGTATTTATTTAGTTCTGTGTGTATTTATGTAGTTCTGTGTGTATTAATGTAGTTCTGTGTGATATTAATGTAGTTCTCTCACATCTAGAAGTTATTTGTGCCACAGATGTTGTTAGAAAAAGCTTCAGAGCTGTTTTGGTCATTCTGACAGTAGATTTTCCCAAAAAGGATTATTTTAATTTCCTTGAAACTTTAGTATCTGAAAGTGTTGCTATTCATCACATATATGTAAGAAAATTATACCACTTCATTATCATTATAATAGCTAATCAGCAACAACAACAAAAAAGGTGAAGGTGCCAACTACACATCAGGAGCAGTTTTTGGGGTTCAGTATCTTGCTCAAGGATACTTCGGCATGTAGTTCAGTCCCACCCTGGGGAGCCAGGGATTTGAACCAGCGACCTTCCGGTCACTAGTCCTCAGCTCTACCCACTGAGCTACAGCCACCCCTAATTTCAGATACAACAACCAGATTTTCAAAATAAAGCACATATCCTGAAGCCTGAACCCTTCTTCACGTACTGCTGGGCACTGGAGGTTTTAAATTATACGGCAGCTAGCAGATGTATTTATGATGCACTTGTGCACTTTATCTAATGGTGACGCTGCTGATCCGTCCTGCAGGTGCTGCTGGTGTTTCTGTTTTTAACGAGTGTGTGGTTTCTTGTCTGTGCTTTGAGTGAACTCAACAAAACTAATTCCTGTCAGTCATGCTAAGGGAATAAAGTTCTGAATCTTTCAATGCTGCTTGAACATTAATGCATCAGTATTAACATCTAATAATGTCACACGGCATCAGATATCAGTCACAAGAGACATTTTACTGCAGAATGTATTTTTAATTTTAAGTTTAATCTGCTGATAAAACTTCTGTTCCATCACTTTAACTCAGCAGTTGTGTGAGTTCTTTTACTGCAGTAAAAGATCTGAGTACTTCTCCACCTCAGACCAAAGAGTTCACTGTACAATAACTTAATGCTGCTGTCTTATGTTTTAACATGATTATTATTAACAATGTGATTATCAAGCAAAGTCCAGACAAAAATCTTAACTTTGTGTTTATTCAGTTTATTTGATAAACCAAGGCTGACAGAGCTTCATATGCAGTTATATACAAATTCAGCCGTCCTTTAAATCAGCTGATTCTTTAAGACTGAAGTCTCTCAGGACCTGAGATCAACTATAATATTTATTAAAGCTGCTGAAAGTGTTAAATTGCTCTTTATATTCCCACAGTAATCACTGTTACAGACGGTTTGGTCAGTAAGTAAAACAACAGACATTTTCTGGTATCCCTGCCCACTTTATCCAATCAGAACAGAGAACTGAAGAGGTGGTAAAATAAAGAGCAGGGAAAGCTAACAGCAACACAAACAGGAAGTTTACAGCAGCTTTAATGTTCAGCACACAAAGATCTTAAGCCCATAAAGTGAGTTACATGTTTATGTCACTGAAAAACAAAACGAACCAGGACCACTGCAGCTGTTGTTCAGACAGCTTAGAGTTGGAACATGACAGTAATGCGTTTAAGATAATTTCATGCTTTTATTTTACAGCTAAAAGTGGAGGACAGGAAATGAAGGTGCACAAAAGAAGACTGAAGGAGTTTAAACAAAATGGACCACATGAGAAAAAGACAACTGAACCTGAAAAATTGGAACTGGAAAAATCTTATTTCAACATCAAGCATCCACGGTGACATTACAGCTGGTCTGGTCCAAACGGTTCAAAGGAAAAACTTGAACTTTCAGTGCAAATGAAACTTAACAGCTAAAAAACGCAAAAATAGTAAATGTATAAAAGACATGTGAATGTTCTGATGTTGGCAGCTTTTATATATATATATTTTTTTTAAGTAAGGCAGGTTGGTAAAACTGTAGAAAACATTGAGAGCCAGCTACAATTTGAAAGTATCCAGCTACAAAACACCAGATGTTCTCCACCAAACACATGAACACTGTAGGACTATCGCTGCTGTCGCTCTGTGCTTTGTGCTACTCGTTAGCAGCTAAATAACAGTCGGTCACTATTGCTCACTCGTTCTTTGGCTCAGAGAACGAGTGTGCTTATTGCTAGTGATCAAGAAGCTTAATAGAGATTAGTTTGTAGTCCGAAAACCAAGAACACAGTTAGTATTTATACCCAAAGTTGTAAGATTATCCTGCTGAACAAATCATCACATAAACTCTCATGTGTTTTTTGTGGACGAGGACGATGCCATCTTCAAATAACCTACAAAAATACATCATCGCTACACTACGGCAGGCTCAGTGGCTGAGTGCATCATAGTCCCTGATCATAGTATTTCTTCAAGTCTCATTCACATGTAAATGCTCGACATCAGGCTGACAGTCAACAGTCAGGGCAGTAATTCAGTGAGCACCTGTGGCTGTAACTGCTGCAGGACAGAACCTGTCAGAGGCTTTTTGGCAAATTCAGCACATAGAATCGGCTGCTTGCTGGTGAGAGAAATCACTGATTGGCTGATCAGGTGAGTCAGAGCACAACAAGTGATGCGTAAAGAGAAACCAACAGTCGACCTTTAATGCAGCGAGCTCTTTGATGTCAGTTTAGTATCGGGGCCTTAAAAAATAAATAAATTACGTAGACAGCAGAAGTGGTTTATTTGCACTCACCACTGTCGAGCTAGCATGTTAGCATTAGGATAATTTGGCTGCTCTCTGGAGGACTCTGGTCACACTGGTACAGACAATGATTGTTATGGCTTATTAATTATCATTGAAAGTCAACAAGCCCAACTTTAGCTGCACTGATATAAAAAACAAAAACAGGTAAAACATTTTTTCCCAAAAACTGACCTCAATAATTTTACAGGTGACGACGGGCTGAATACTCAATGCTGCTCTCACATGTGGACCACAGATATAGGAAACATCAGCCAGCATCCACGTTATACATTAAGACAATATATTAGAGTAAAAACACCAAACAAGGCACCACAGAAGATGGCTGAGTGCACTTTGGCTCGATTTTATATAAAAGCAACATTTCATTTTAGGAAAAATATTCTTAAACTGCACAGCTTACAGTGTTTACAACTTGATTGTTTTACACCTTTTCTTTGAAATCCAAGTGAGAAAAGAGAATCTTTTTCCCTTTTTCAGTCAATCAGAAAACTTTGCTACATTCATGTTTTAACAATCTCAGATTTAAAACAGTTCTTTGTTTCTCTCTTTTCTCATCTGGACTATTAAAAGTAAATGGACTCATATTTCTACAACACTTTTCCAGTCTGACTGCTGAAAGCTGCTTTACAACACAGTCAGATTCACCCATTCACACACACATTCATACACTGATGGCTGAGGCCATGCAAGGTGCCCTTTGAGGTTCAGTATCTTGCTCAAGGACACTCCAACATGCAGCTTGGAGGAGCCGGGATTCAAACCAACAAACATTTCCAATTACCAGATGACCCGCTCTACCTCCTGAGCTACAGCCTCTCAGGACCAGGTCCCTCCTGGTCCAGAGCTCACATTATTATTGTTTCACTTCTCCAGCGTCCTATGACTATGATTCACAAAACAAATAAAATACAAACTAACAAAAAGGGAGAGTTGTAGTGAGAGGAGCTGATGCTGAGCGGTAAAATGTAACTGAGACAGTAAAACCACGGGGGAAGTCCTGATTGATGAGTGGAGCTAAGAACAAATAAATAAATAAATAAATAAATAAACAAACAAACAAACAAACAAAAGCTGAGCTGAAAGGTGCTAAGCTAACGAGTGCAAGTGAATAAGCCCAGAGCTAAAAGAGTTAGCTTAATGTGTTGAACTCAACTAGTGTAGATTATTAATTAGAGCTTTTTTATGGCAGGTAAAACTACTGAAATGTTCATTACTGAAGCAAAATAATTATATTCTAGACATTTAATTTCTTTGGTATATTGCAGAGGTGAGATTAAGTCACACACATGAAAGTCATAAGCAAGTCACAAGTCTTAACCTTCAAGTCTCAAGCAAGCCCAAAGTTACTATTGATGAAAATCAAGCAAGTCAAGTCATTGGTCAAACATCACAAGTTTGTATGAATGTATTCTTCCTATCTGTAGACACACTAAACAGAAGAGGGTGGTTAGTCAATAATATGATGTATATGCATAGTTGATCAATTTTAGAATTGTTTTTCAAGCCCATAAACACAAGAATAAGATTAGATTAATATCAACCCTGGGACTGCAGCATACTGCACATCCTGACAGCTGAGAATGTTACTCTCAGGTATTGTTTCCCCTCCCCCGCTATTAAAGGAGGCTGAAAATCACAGGACATGTCTGTTTTGTCCTGAAATGTGTGTTTCTCTTCTATAAAACACATTCTACATCTCGGAGGCGGAGGGAGAAGCAGGTCCGTCTTGGACGTGCACGATAAAAAAAGTGCGTCAAACGGAATCTGTGCAGATACGGTGTCGTGTTGGGCTGTGAGCGCGTAAATGCGCGCCTACATTTAAAATAATGTCTGTGCGCAATGACGACGCTTTATCTGAAACACACACACGCTTTAATCAAGACGGCGGCCAAAATCACCCAGGCATGAAAAAATCTTTGAATCCAAATGTGATGATTGTTGGAGCTCCTCCATACTGCCTCTGATCCTGTCGGCCACAGCGCCACTCTGGCAGCACCGCGTCATACAGTGACCGAGGGCAAAGTATCAAAAACCAGAGCAATAGGATAACCAGCGATAGGATAACCAGCGTTAACTGTAAAGGACAGCATGTTGTGGACTGAAAGAGTTAATAATAAACCTTTGACTGATTGATTTATCACTGACCTCTGACCTCACCTCAACGACAATAACTATATTCTCAACTGATGGGAAACACTGTTAAAGTGTTAAAGAATTGCCGTATATCGTGACGTGTATTTTTCTAAACCACTCTGTAAATCTGACCAACAACTGATCCAAGTTTCACAAAGCTCTTTGTTTTTTTTTTTTGCTGTTTTTGTGTGTCACCAGCTTCCACTGACACACACGTCCACCTTCACATGGATGTAATCTTCTCAAGGAGTTTCTGCTTCTCCTGGAGGAGCTTTATAATTGTCTCTCTGCTGACAACGACCTGCAGAAACACAAATGGATATTACAATGAATCAACTTTTATATAACACAGAACAGATTTTGGTGGCCAACAAAAGAATTTAATGTTTGTGTCTTACAAACAGTCAAGAATGAAGAATGAAAAGTTCTTCTGAATAGTTTCAGTGTGTCTCTGCAGTAAGAGAAGAGAGACACTCTCTTCTTCTGTGGTTTCTGATCAATATTAGCCAGGTAGCTAACTTCATGTTATCCTAATTGATGGGCAGCTACACAGCTAACAACATTCAGTGTCCGGCTGATCTGCTCCCACAGATGGGATCATTTCTGGGTTCCTTAACTTTAAATTAAATGTCACATAACAAAACAATTCACATAACAATTAAGTTTTCTGAATCACATTCAATGTGTTTACATTAACCTCTAACATGAAAATATCTAAAAAGCTTGATGATGCCTCTCTCCTCATCACAGGGCTAATCAGATCCTCAGCTCAATTATTACTAATGAAGAAAGTTAACATTTTCCAGGTTTTCATTGGTGATGTTTGAGCGCCCTCTGGTGGTCGGAACGTAAAATAACCATATGCGGATAGCAACATTGGCACTGCTTATAAAGCCTGTGTACACCGTGTGTAGGCAGGTTTACATAGTCTTAATGCTCAAATATATCTCATCACTAATATTCACTAACATAAGCAATAGCATACAAACTGTAAGCAGTCAGACAGTTAACCTGGTGCTGGTGGATGTGCTTTTTAAATTGCTTCCCGTCTTTCTGCTAAGCTAAGCTAACCACTTCATCTCCTAAAGCTAATGCTGGCAGGTGTTATCTCTAAGAGTGTTGAACTGTTCCTTTAAAACAGTACAGCTGAGATATTCAGGCCGACGACACATCTGTCAACCAGTGGCTCATAGACAGTAAGCTCTCAATGCATCTGGGCAAGACTGAATCAATTTTGTTTGGTACTAAAAGGAAGTTGGCAAAATCAAATGTGTTATTAGTGATGTGTAATGGGACTGAAATTGTGTCTAAATCAAATGTCACATATCTGGGTCTTACTTTGGATCAATCACTTATGGGTGAATCCATAGCAGCCAAAATTTTGGACAAATGTGCCTGTAAATTGTTATAAGTTTTTATATCGTAAGACAAGGTTTTTAGATTTTACTGTAAAGAAATTATTGGCTATGACATTGATTCAATGTCACATTGATTTTGCTTGCTCTGCATGGTTTTCTGGGTTGACTGTGAAACTTAAAAACAAATTCAAAGTGCTACAAAACAATGTTATTAGGTACCTGTTAAATGCACCCCCTCGTACTCATATTGGTAGGGCGGAGTTTAATTAAGCTGGCCTACTACCTGTTCATCTCAGAGTTGAGCAACTTAAGTTGAACCATATGTTTAACGTTTTGTTAATGGTAAGGCCCCAAACTACTTAAATGCCAACACAAACATGGTCCACACACAGCATTGGCATAACACCAGGGCTAGCATTTGTTCCTGCATAGTACCTAAAGTGAATAATGCAGGTTAACATTCTTTCTTTTATACTGGGATCATGGCATGGAATGGCTTACCTACTGCTACTCAACTCATATCATCTAGTGGAATTTTTAAAAGACAGGTTAAGCAGATTTTATGGAATACGATATTTAAGATCGCTCTGTTTTGCTTTTGTTATTTCTTTGTGTTCTGTGCTGTGTCTGCCTCTTGTTTAGTTGTTTTATGTGTAACACCAAGGACCATGCTGGAAATAAGTTGTACACTTTTGCATGTCATCCTTTTGGATTACCGTTTTATGTCTTTTTGATCCAGAAATAAATCAATCAATCAAAAAAGTACAAAAAAGGACAAAAAGTGCATCTTATTGATTTTTTTTTTGCATTTTTTCTGCAGCCAGTTGACTTCAATCCAACCAGTTTGAGGTCTAATCTAAAGTAACATTTGTTAAATGAGAAAACAGCTAGAAAGGCAATTATTTACATCCAGGAGAGTCTTTTTGTTTATTTTAATGAAGTTTATCAGCAGAATGAAAGAAGATGTAGAGCCTCCACCTTCAAATGTTCACTCATGAGAACTCTGACAAAATTCAGATATTCAGAGGTCTGTTTGATGGAATCAATAGTCAATAATCAATAGTATCAATAGTGTTGGTCAGAGATTTGTGACTGTATTTCATTTTCTTTTAATTTAAATTGCTCAGTATCAGAACCAGAGGCCTCATGTAAATAAACAGAAGGGTTCAGATCTGAGGAGACAAAAAAAAACTGGACGTGATTGTATCACACAATGTTTCTGTAATGTTGATGTCCGAACATGATGTGTTGATATATATCGATACAGTAAATAACATTAACTTACCTCGATTACAGATCACTGTGATGCGCTTTGTAGCTATAAGCAGAGCAAGAACTGCAGCAAGAACTGCAGCTCCTAAAACAAATCCACCCAGCCATCCGATGATCACTTTGTTAGATGGGTCCTCTGAAACACTGGATGGGTTCTCTAAAGCACATCACAAAGAGTTCACACTGAACATAGATGACACAGAACAACATTTAAATGTGTCTAAATCTTCAAAAACTGATGAACAATGAACAATTCAAATAATTAGATGAGTAAAAACATCAAGACAGAAATCTCACCACAGATAAACACGAAGGTCTCAGCACTAATATTATGGCTCAGTTCCTGCTGAGTGGCCACACAGCGGTAGCGTCCTGTCTTGGTCACAGTGGTCTTGAGGGTAACGCTGTAGCTGCCTCCACTATCTAACACCTGAGGCTCCTCAGCATGAAGGATGTTTCCAGAGCTGTCCTGCCACTCCACTTTAGGTTCTGGAGAAGCTCCTCGAACTTCACACTGCAGCAGAGACCAGTCCTTTGTTTCATCCAGTGTTTCGATGTATGGTTTTGGGCAGGTACCTGTGAACATCATACAAATAAAAGCTTGTTACGAACAGCTACTGCAATAGAAATACACACAAGGGCATGTTGTGTTTATCCTTCCAATGACTGAGGATGTGGAATAAACTGTGTTTGTGTGTAAGATAAACAAAGACAGACAGAAAAGTGAGTATTGACTTCACACCCCTGCAATGTCTGATATAAAAACTATTTATAAAGTGGTGATGAAAGTATGTTAAACATGTAATTTTCTGTAGATCATCTAAATCAATCAATGACAATTTGATTACTGATTGTTTATCAAGAAAAAGTAAAAATATTTTCTGGTACTAGTTTCTAAAATTTAATAAACATTTCACTATTTTCTGAAAACTTAAATCATCAACTGATTGAATTAGAAAAATAAAGAGATTCATCATCACTTTACGTGTCATCTGCTTTCAACTTATAACAAGTTGAATTCAAATCAGAATCACAACTAAATTATGATCACCTTTTATATGATCACAGAAAAGTTTCTTATCATTACCAGAAAAGGAGAAATCAGCAGCAATTACCTGATGACGTCACTGATTTCTACATCTGCAATATGAGCTACAACTTTGTGACCCAAAAACCTTTTTAATCTACCAACACTGTACTGATTAATAAGTGCTGATCAGAAATATCTTAAGCTCAGATGTTGATCAGCTTTGATTGATCAGAGAAAATGTTATTCAGTACAGCTTATTTAAGAAAACAGATGACTTTAAGTGTGCTTACAGTTACATATCTTAAATATGGATTCATGAGAGTTAAATAGGCAGCAGAGACTTGGCTAAACAATAACGAGTAGTTTAGAGTGAACTGTGTGTGTGTTTGAGTTTCAGTGGCTGATAAAGATTGCAGATGTACAGATCAGTAACATCACTCTAGGGCTGGACGATTATGGAAAAAATAATAATCACGATTATTTTGATTAATATTGAAATCACGATTAGTAAACACAATTATTCATTGATTTTGATCAGTCTTTTGAACCCTGGGTCGTTAACAGTGCTGATGGGGCACATGTCCTTGGCTAGCATGAACGTCACCGCCTCTGTTATCTCTCGGTGTCGCCGGGAGCCGGTGGGATATGGAGCGGCATTGTAAAGAGTATCCTCAATGGAGGACTGTGTTGCGGTGGCTGAAGTTGACGCTCTTGCACTTTTTTGGGTCTTTTGCTCTGTCAGTACTTTGTCGTAGACCACTTTATGGCTGAACTTTAAGTGGTTAAACAATTTTTTGTGTTGCCCTGGGGTGCAGACACGACGGCGTGACACACTTTGCAAACAATTTCTTTCTGCTCTACATCCGACGATTTGAAGCCAAAATGTCTCCAAATGACCGAACTTGTCCTACCTTCTTTTCAACTAAAGTCTCAGGCTGATTTTCTGCCATGTTGTCAATTGCTCGTTCCACAATTGATCCACAAACTCACTGCTGCAGCTGCAGGCGACACAGGTGCATTCACTGTGCGTTTACAGCGCAGTAATTTGCATACACGCCGCGCGGCGGCACATTACTGTAATCGTTTTTCTTCGATTACAGTGTTTTCATGATCGTGAGAAGCCAAAATCGAAATCGTGATCAAAATTCGATTGATCGTCCAGCCCTACATCACTCACCGATGATTTCTCCTGATCGGTCTTTAAAGTTTAGTTCTGAAAGACAAGGAGAAACATCTGTATTCACAAATTGCATGGATGATATGAACATGTCATCTGTTCTCAGCTGTTCTGGAGGAAACAATGTGTGGAGTTCTGCCACCTCTACAGGTGGATCCTCAGGTGGTGCCCTCATGTGTATCGTGGTATCAGGATGGTGTGTGTGTGTGTGTGTGTGAGATTGAGTCAATACAGTGTGTGGTCATGGTAGTGAGGGAACATGTCTCCCAGGGCAAAATGGTGGCTCGTTAATGTGTTTTCAAACTCAGGTCTAATATTTGGCAATAATCGAAACGATGTGATTTGACGCACATTCTCAGCGCCTCCACTTGCTCCGCTAACAGAGAGCAACAGCAGCTTACATTAATTTCGAAATGGAGTCTGTTAACGTAAACTAATGAGCAACTTCCAGCACAACGCAGAAGTTGCAAAGACAACCTGTTTAGTGAAAACACTCACCAACAACAAGCTCAGTGTAGAAGGTTTGACTCGGCTGAAGATGTGGAAAATGACAGCTGTAGATCCCGCTGTCGGCCATCTTTGTATTCTGGATCGTTATGGAGGCGTTGCCGTTCATCAGCTGATCTTGAAAATGTGAGACTCGACCTTTGAACTGCTCATCTTGACCGTGACGTCCGTTATTGTAATGACCGCTTGAATCATGCAGGAACACCTCCTTCTGACCATCTTTCTTCCAGTCAAAGGTGTTTTTTGTGATGTCCTCCTTGGTGCTGATCAAACAGGGTAAAACAGCATCACTGTCTTGTTTCACGATGACTTTGACACCCGGACCTGTAAGACAAAACATCTTTGAATCATAATGTTTCATAGAGAGCCATCAGGGTAAAGCAAAAGATCAGATAACATGCTTACATGTTACCTCAATTGCTCTGAGAGAAAGTATGTTAGATGGAAGTCAGATTATTTTGATACAACCTGGACTCAAGAAAAGTTGAGACTGAACATTCTAAGAGTAAAACTTTTTATGATGTTCAACTGGTACACAATGGATTTTTGTTATAATCTGCTCGGTCTAGATTTGAAGACAGCAGTCTAACATTTGCAGCTATAAAGAACACAGTGAGTCCAGCTCACTCGGATGAAAAAAAGTCGGTAACGGCATCCGCCCTAAAAAATCCATATCGGTCGATCCCGAATCTGAAGTCATAAGTCTGCTACAGTAGGTTAAACATGTCGGTCCTACAGTGATCTACAGCATTCACAGATGTGTGAAACTGGGTGACGACACACAATATGTGACACTGTGGTTTCATTCATTCACGCTGCAGGTCTGATCACCAGCTTATGTGACTGGCTGCCACAGTGTCACAACTGGCTGCCTTTCTGCAAAAGTTAAGTCTGTTTTAATTGCCACAGACGGCTGAATTTTCTTTTCAGAACCCCCTGACAGCAGCACCGCCACAGCCAAATTGGACTGCTGTTATTAAAATAAATAGGAAGACCTGGGTTCTGCTGGTCTGAATCTAAACTTAGCATGTTATGTCATATCAACTGTTAAGTGTCAACAAAAGACTGTGAAAGTTATGGAATGCTCCGAAAACACCTGTTTGGATCATTCCACTGGTAAACAGCTGACAGTATCACAACACAGCAGAATCTGAATCACTTTAGCATGTAGGCAACATGAACAAGTTACTACTAACACACATGTCAGCTGTGTTGATGTGGATACTACACGAGTTCTGTCTGTGTAACTGACTGTCTGAAATCCTTACAAACTTCAACTAACTCAAAGTTTAGACACCTGGAGTAAGAAGGCCATAATGCCAACTAGAAACCACCTGAGCTGTTTGTACGATCGTACACGCTCCCAAATTAGCACGATAACATCGAAACACGGTCTGTGACAAACCAAGATGATGCTGTAATCACATCAAATCACATGTGTCGTTGAGGAAAAGTTGGAGAAGTGAAGCTGTAGTGAATCTGAAATGACTTGTTAGCTAGCTAATGCGTTAACGTTAGCTAACCATTACAGATTCTGGCAAACACTGTCGAGCTGAGCGATGCTTTCTTACCTTGTTCTTGTCCAACAGTTCCTTCAGCCAAAGCCAGTAAAGAACAGATGCAACTGAGACACACAGCAGCCAAGGCACTCATGGTGAACTACCTGTTAGCTCGCTAACGACACTAAAGGCTAGCTTAGATTTAGTTTAGCTGCTAGCTCTGCTGTCTATATGAGCTCAAACCCTGGCAGCTGACAGCTCTCGAACACGTCTGCAATGCAACGAGCCAGTTAACTAGTATTTCAGACGAGTTAGGCTAGGAATCTGGTGGTAAATTAAGATTGATTCTAGCCTACACAGAGAACTCACTGTTCCTAGTCAAACCTCCCAAACAAACATGACAGAAAACTCTGCTGGGCAGCTCTCTGAGAACAGCTTCCGCTTTGTCTCTTCTTCTTCGCTTTGTTTGCGGCGGTTGAAATCCAGCTAAAGGAGCATTACCGCCACCTCCTGCTCCGGAGAGTGAATCCCACAGTAAAGCTTACAATCTGAAACCCACTTATATACACAACCGTATGTATAAACACATCCACGTACAATCTATCCGTAGCTATTTTCTATTATCTATCTATTTTTTTTTCCCACTCACATTACACACAGGTGCGCACACACAAACACACACATGCAGTGTAGAGGAGATGAGCGAAGGGGCTGCCACACATGAGCAGTGTTAGGGGTTAGTGGTGCTCAAGGGCACCTCGGCAATGCCCAGGATGTGAACCAGCACTCTCAAACTGCCAGACCACCTCATTCTTTTTTTCGTCCGGGTGGGACTTGAACCGGCGACCTTCAAGTCCCTTCCCTACTTCCCTACGGGCTGAGCTTGGGGAGCTTGGGATCTTGGGATCTTGACACTTGGGAGCTGAACTCCGCCCGCCCCAAGTGGTTTTATCCAAAAACACATCTTGAACACACATCATGAGTTCACCTCGACCCCCACACAGCATGACTCCCTCTCAATCCTGTCTGCCTACTGAACTCAGCTGCTCCACCCATACTGAACATTTCCAGACCAGTAATTAAATGTTTAGAATGTCAAATCAAAAGGTCACGTTCGTCTGTGAGGATTTTAATATAGATCTGTTCTGCTGCTTTTGGAAGAGTTAGTATTTAAGTATAAATATAAGGGCGCTTATTCTCCAGGTCTCCACCAGTTGTTCACGGCTTCACAGTGACCTCATTGGTTGTTCACACAGAAAACGAAGCAGTCGTGTAACGAATGAGATCAGGAGATAAACTTAACTACTGCTGGACAACCTGACATGTTAGTAACATGATGTTAATAATGTGTCTCTCTTACCTCCGTGCTGCCTTCACTGATAGATTAATAAGGTGCCACATTCACAGTCTCAGTCCCGACCAGTCGAACTTTGTTTCCTGCTCTGTGGTAACTCCGCCCCGTTATCAAATAGCCTACAAGTCAGATTAACTTGATAAAGCTCCTTCTACAAAGTGCTGTGAGTTAACGTCGCATTTAAACATTCACTCATGTATTCAACCATCAGAGAGGAAACAAAAACACCGTCTGTAACGTTCTCTGGTGATTATAAATGTTAACCACTCCTCACATGTTCAGTATAAAGGTCGGTGTGACAGTTTAACTGGCGTTCCCAGGTGTGCTGGAGGTGAAGTTTGTCGTGAACAAATGCCTCAGACTGCTGTTCCACCCATGAGTTGTTTGAGAGTGAAGACAGTCAAAACAAAGATATAAGACTGACAACACGCACTTTTGGACGATTTCTACAGTTGCGTTTTTTTCGGACAGGCATCGACACGGTCACCTACACGGTCACTGTGCGCTCTGCAGCGCTCGTCTAACAGTCTGCAGGTCGCAGCCCGGCAGCTCCGTGTAGAATAGAAGTGTTCAAGCCACGTCAAAACGAATACACATATACATGACTTGGAGCGACGAGCAGAATGTTTTTCCCGGTCAGCGGACATGGCTGAACACCTCTCTCTCTCCAGACGGGATTCTCAAACCACACCTCCAGCACACCTGGGACTCTCGCCAGTTAACCTGTCACACCGGGCAGGTGATGAGCTGCCTGAGTCCAAACAGGTCAATTATGGTTCATCAGACCAGAGGATCTTGTTTCACCGTCTCTGGGTCCTTTAGGTGCTTTTTGTTTTCTTCTGCAGATTGTCACTGAGGACCAGCGTCTGTCTGTCCACGCTGATCAGTGAGTGCTGCAGGACGGTTGTTCCTCTGAGAGTTTCTCCACAGGATCTCTGGAGCTCAGACACAGTGACTTTTCTCCCAGAGTCCTGGTTGTGCAAACCTTCTTAAATTTAATAATCATGGAGGCCGCTGGGCTCTACAGGACTTTCAGTGCAGCAGAATCTTTTTTATAGTGTTCCTCTGATCTGTTTCGACCCAAACAGCTGCAGGCATCGACCCCGTGACTCAGTTGGGAGGCTCGTGACAGTGACTACACTATTGATCTGTTATCATTTACACGCTGTTGTAATCCAGTAAATGTACTTTTTAGGGTAACGGTGAAAAACATTCAGCACGATGTGTT